>CM035419.1:155121230-155471230 GCA_020310875.1 Ceratopteris richardii | reverse complement strand
GCACACATTAAGGATTTCTCTAAGATAGCTACTCCCCTCACAAAATTGACTAAAAATAATGTAGGATTTGCGTGAAGTGATGCCTGTCAAAAATCATTTGAAACATTGAAACAAAAAGTCGTTGAAAATTGTGTTTTGAAAATGCCAGAAATGGGAAAGCCTTTTGTGGTTGCATGTGATGCAAGTGGTAGTGAGATAGGATGTGTTCTTTCACAGGATGGTAGGGTGGTCGCATATGAGTCCAAAAAACTAAGAAAACATGAAGTTAACTATCCTACTCATGATTTAGAAATGCTTGCTGTTGTGCATGCACTTAAGCATTGGAGACATCTATTGTTAGGGGTTAAGTTTGAATTGAAAACAGATCATCAGAGTCTAAAGAAGCATTGGATTGAATTATTAAGTGAGTATGATTTTGACATTAAGTATCTGGCTGGTATTGAAAATAAGGTTGCTGATGCGTTGAGTCGGAGACCTTTGTGTAATCTTGTTTTTGTAATAAATTCTAATTTTCTCAATCAAATTCAAGAAGAGATAAAATAGGATCCTTTTTATGCACCTATTCTGAATTCTTTGAATGCAAACAGGGGATCGATACATGAGGAAAAATTTCATTTGTAGAATGGAACATTGCATTGTAACAATTGGCTATGCATATCTTCTGAATCTCCATTAAAAGTTAAAATACTGCATGACTATCATGATGCACCTTTTTCTGCACATCCAAGTTATTCAACGACCTATGTTAAAACAAAGTATTCTTACTTTTGGCCATGTATGAAGCGGGATATTAGAAAATATGTAAGTGAATGTTTGAAGTGCCAACAGGTGAAATCTGAGTTTAAGAGGATGCCTAGAATGCTTCAACCTTTGGATGTTCCAAATCAGAAGTGGGAGTCTATTTCTATGGACTTTATCACTAAGCTACCTATGAGCAGAAGTGAGCATGATACCATATTTGTTGTAGATCGGCTTACCAAGATCGCACATTTCTTTCCTATGAAAAAGACTAATTCTGCATTGAATGTTGCAAGAATCTCTGTAAAATAATTTTTTCAATTGGCTAGAATGCCTAAAGCATAATTTCTGATAGAGATTCTAGATTTATATCAAATTTTTGGAGAGCAACATTTGAATCGATTGGAACTCAACTTTGTATGAGTATAGCTTTCCATCCACAAACTGATGGGGAAATCGAGAGGGTTAATAGGGTAGTTGAAGATATGTTGTGTATGTATGTGAATGAAAAGCAGGATCATTGGAGTGCATATTTACCCTTGGTTGAGTTTGCATACAATTGATTCATAAAATTTGGCAGCCTATCATCCACAAGCCAATGGAAAAGATGATAGTTCAAATAAGATATTTTGCATAATCCTCTCCAAGGTAGTAAATAATAGAATATTTGATTGGGATAAATTATAGCATCATGCAATTCGGGAATTCCAAGTAGCTTATAAGATAACTACAAGAACCACACCCTTTAATTTAGTTTATGGTCAAAATGCAATCTTACCGATTGATTTCTTGATTCATACTCTTTGAGTAGCCAAGAAATATTAAGGGATAAGACACAAGATGTCCAACCAATTCGATCAAATTGAGAAATTGCATGAAACTAGATTACAAGTGGTAGCATGCATTTATGCTGCTAAAAGAAGACAAAAAGCTTACTATGATGCTCACATAAAAGATAAAGGTCTAAGAGTTGTAGCCCTTGTGCTAGTTTACACGTTGAAACAACATGCCGAAAAACTACAACAAAGAGGGTCCAAAACTTTGATTATAAATTGAATTTCTTCTCATGGAGCTATCAATTTAGCTTGGATGGAGACATATTACCAAACTATATAAGTAGTTGTAGAGTTAAAAGCCAAATGGATCTCATCACAAAGCAAATGCTTATAAGACTCTTAGGAGCTCAGAACAGAAGAAAAAGAAGAGGAGAGAATAAGAGAAGAGGCGAGACTAGAAGCTCTAGAACAATTTGAAAACGAAAGGAATGGATCAAGGAATGAGATGAGAGATACATACAAGGTGAAGAACCCATTCCCATAGAAACTTATCATGCCAAGAATATCAAAACCCTGGGAAGCTAAGTGAGAAAACCTCATTTAAACCTATGGATTGGAAAGGAGGAATATCACTTGGTAGATTCTTTAATTGATACAGGAGTAGCCTTAAGCATTATTTGTGTCTCACATTAATTCAAAAATTGTAGGTACTACTCAATTCTACAAATGCATAGATGATTGGCATTGGAAGTAACCTTATCAAGTGCTTAGGAGAAGTGACTTTATCCTTGCATCTAGGGAACAACATGATGCAACAAAGAATTTTGGTATGTGAAGGCTCTGACCTACTCGAAAAACTAGTTCTAAGGCAAGATTGGATGTGTACAAATTTGAAGTTACCATAAATCTCACTCAAGGATATATATCAACCAAGGTAGGACAAAGAGAATTCTTTAGTCTGCTAGATGAGAAACCTCTAAATATGGTTGAAATGGAAAACCCTAATGTACCCAATCTAGGTATGCTTGACTAAGAACCCCAATAGAACTCTCTATCTAAAAATTCCTACTATGTGCAACTAGCCCACCTCTCCTTCCAAAGAGAACATCTGAGAGAGCCATAGTGAGGTCGTTATCTCTAGAGATGAATGTAGAGAGCCAAGTATAAATTTAGCATTAAGGATGAATCACCAATAGTCAAACAAGAGAATCAAATGGACATGGATTCCCAAAGATCAAATTCAGAAGTATAAATGCAAGATGCGACAATCACAACCAACAAACCCTATATGAGAAAGTCATTCAGAATCGAAAAAGCATCACTGACCAACTCAAAGATAATTCAAGTATCGCTAACCAAAAAACTCAGTGAGGCTCAAAGAGAACAGAAAAAAATTTGGATACCAAGGAAGCCAATGGAGAAAGTCAAAGAAGAAATTAGGTCATTCAATGATGTAATTCCACCAAAGGCTATGCCAAGACTTCAAGAGAATCACAGAGGACCAAGACCAAAGAAATCAAGAAAGACACTTAATCAATGCAAATACATGTGGAAAGTCAAAATAAAGGAAGTGGCATCAAAACCACACCAAGAAACATTGAAGAGAGATAGAAAGAGAGCTACAAAAACATATCAAATTTGGAGACCAAAGAAAGCTGAACGAAAACAATAGCTAGAGAAGCAACGCCATGATTGCACTCATGTGAAAGTGAATGCACCTAGAGTATGCACAATAGGGCCACACTACAAGGCCTCACATTTGACACATAACTTCTTTAAACTTTTTAATGATGCACATTTCCTTCAAAGGAAACAGTTCTTCACTTGTACTTTAGTAGTATATGATTTCTACTAACTACTGTTGGAATATGCAAGTCCACATCATCTCTTCAAAGTATTATTATTGGTTGAACTCTTTATTAAATTTCATTATATTCTTAGAGTGATTTATTATGTTTTCCACATCAACCATAGTTGTGAATAAAGCATATTTGAAGTCAATGCCAAGTTGGAAAAGTGTTCCTATGATTTAGGAAAAATTTGAGGACAGCAACACACCTTTTCTGTAGGCAGTTTTGCACGGATCATATCTCACTAACCGTGCATCATTTTTGGTTGATTCAAAAGCTGAAATGTTCTTCAAAATATCAGGTATCTGCTCACCAAAAATATCCCGCAAATTCATCTCCAAACTCAAGTTATGCTGGCCGCAAGTTGGTAGGTAGAGAATTGGCAGATTGCTGAAAATAGCCAGTAGGCCAACTTTGGAAGCTTGTATCTTGAGCTACGTGCGTCATCTCAAAATGGTTTCTTCAGAAAAGTTGTTGCCCACATCATGGAGAATCTCCATCTAAAACAGTTTCACCAAAGTCCCACGCATTAGAGAGTTATGCCTATTTAAACAGAGGCTTTTGAGCATTTTTGGCAGACAGACAGAGGGCTGGAGTTGAGAGACAGTCGACTCATTTCTTGTGGTTGTGGAGTGCATCCTAGGGACTGAAGTGGAGTGGTGTATACCACACACTCTTGACCATTATACATTGGCTTCATGTGTATCATTGAGCTCATTTGATAGTGTTATCAGCTTTGTTCTTTTCAAGTAGTTTTGAGCTTGAGTTAGCTTCTACTACTGAACTTTGTATTCTTGTTGATTTAAGGATTGCTCACTTATTTGTCTCTCATATCTCATCTCATATATTCTTTGAGAGTGTGTTTAAGCTCAGCTCCTCATCTTTCATGGTATCAGACCACCTAGGTTAGAAGTGCCTAGTGTGAACATATTTGAGTAAAGGGAAGAGTCTCGATTCAACTTGTTGCAGTTGAAGATGGCACCAAGTCTCCACAACCTACACTTAGAAGGAGTTGAGAAGCTCAATGGCAACAACTATGCTACATGGAAGGTAAAGATGGAGTCCTTACTTTTCTTTCAAGATTTTTGGGATTTAATTTTGATGGACAGACCGACTGGAAGTGAAGAAGAATTGTCCAAATGGGATAAGAAGGCCATGTTTGCAGTTCATATGATAAGGTTGAGTGTCAAAGATGACATTCTCAGTCATCTCCTTGATGTGAAGACTCCCAAGAAGGCATGGGAGACATTGAAGAATATCTACGAGTCTAGGAGCACCTCGAGGCAAGTGGCATTGAGGGTTGAACTTACCAATTGTACGAGGAAGCAAGGAGAGGATGCTTCAAGCTTCATCAAGAGAGTCAAGGATCTACATCAACAACTAGTGGCTGTTGGAGATAAGATGTGTGACAACGAGCTCTCTACAATCATCATCCATGGATTGCGAGATGGATATGAAGGCTTAGTTCAAGGCCTCATCATCTTGAGGGAGAAGCCATCTCTTGAGGAGATGGAACAAATTTTCAGAGTTGAAGATCAAAGGTAGGCTGCAATGAAGTCAATACATGATGGAGGAAAAGCATCAACATCAAATGACAAAGCACTCTTCTCATCAAGGGGAAGAGGAAGATTCAACACACAAAGAGGAAGAGGGTGGCATCAGCTCACTCACAACCAAGATCGACAAGATCATGAAGGTAATCAATCTTTCCAAGAAAGAGGACATCCTTCCTCAAGAGGCAGAGGAAGAGGAGAAGATAGAGGTAGATATTACTCTATCCAATGTTACAATTGCTCTAGGTATGGCCATTTTGCTAAAGATTGCAGGAGTAATCAAGATAATGGGAGAGGAAGATCAGCCCACTACACGGATGGAGAAGGTGGAAATGAGTCCACTCATTTTGAAGAAGATTCTTCATTTGTATCATTAGAAGAGATAGCAGCCCATACACATGATCCCAAAGAGGAACCATGGTGGATCGATAGCGGAGCAAGTTCTCATATGACTTCTCATGCTCAATACTTTTCTAATATTGATGATTCTCATAATGGTACTATCTTTACAGCAGATATCACTCCAAATTCCATTGCAGGGAAAGGTGACATACCCATTCGATTGGGAACGAGAGAGAAAAAGACACTCAACAATGTTCTCTTGGTACCATCGCTTACCAAGAATCTACTTTCAGTTGGAGCTATGACTGAGAAGGGACTCAAAATAGAGTTTGAAGGCCAGCAATGCCTCATTAAAGATCCAAAGAATTCCTACAAAGTGGTTGCTAGAGGAAGAAAGCAAGGAAAGCTTTTCAAGTTAGAAGGAGAAGTCTCAGCATTTTCAGCAATGGGAAATGACAAAGCAGCCCCCATTATGCCTACCGAGTTATGGCACAAGAGGTATGGTCACTTGAACTTCAATAGTATGTGTATGCTGAAGGAGAAAGGCATGGTCATTGGAATTCCAGCCTTACAAAGGATTGGAAAAGTGTGTGAAGCATGCTGCCTTGGAAAGCATGCTGCCTTGGAAAGCATGCTAGGAGTAAGTTCTCAAAGAGCAGCTCAAGAGCACGTGATATACTTGATGTGGTGCATGCTGATGTATGTGATTCAGCCCACACTCCCTCACTTGGAGGGAATATTTATTTTGCTACCTTCACGGATGATTTCTCTAGATATACTTGGGTTTATTTTATGAAGTCCAAGGCTGATGTATTTCAAATTTTCAAACACTTTCATGCTATGGTGGAAAAGATGACAGGACGAAGACTAAAGACTCTACGGTCTGACAATGGAGGAGAATTCTTGTCGAAGGATTTCAGCCATTATCTACTTGAGAATGGCATTCGAAGGCAACTTACTTGCAGCTACACTCCACAACAAAATGGAGTGGCAGAGAGGAAGAATAGGACATTATTTGAAGCAGCAAGATGCATGCTCAAAGACAAAGGTCTGAGCAACATCTTTTGGGCTGAAGCAATCAACACTTCATGATATTTGATGAATAGGTCTCCTACTGAAGTCTTGAAGGGCATTACCCCCTATGAAGCTCTTCACAACATCAAGCCTAAGGTACATCATTTAAGAGTTTTTGGTTGCCTCGCATTTTCTCACATTCCAGATGAAAAGAGGAAGAAGCTGGATGACAAGTCAAGGAAATGCATCTTTGTTGGATATAGTGATGTAAGCAAAGCTTACAAACTTTATGATCCATGTAAGAAGGAGACATTCCTATCAAGGGATGTGATTTTTGATGAGAATGCAAGCTTCAGTTCAGCATCAATTTCAGATTTGGATAAAAGCTCTTCAACAACAGTTAAAGTTGAAGTTCCCTCTTCTACACATGAGGAAACCATTGAAGAATTAGAGGAAGAAGATGAAGATCACCGTGCAACTCTTAGAAGGTCTTCAAGGATCAGAACACAAACTCAAAAACTTACATATCAACGAGGTAATTCCTCAAGTTTTGAGCAAAGTAATGTTGCTTTGCTTAGCTCTATTTTACAACATGACGAACCGTCAACATACAAGGTTGCTAGTACTCAAAAAGAATGGCAAGAAGCTATGGACAAAGAGATGGATGCTCTTCATCAAAATGGGACATGGGAGTTATGTCCATAACCTCCCAACAAGAAAGCAATCGGATGCAAATGGATCTACAAGCTGAAATTCAACAAGGAAGGGAAGATAGATAGACACAAAGCAAGGTTAGTAGCTAAAGGATATTCTCAACAATATGGATTTCGACATATGCTCCAGTAGCAAAGATGAGTTCAGTTAGGTTATTACTTTCCCTTGCCTCCATATTCAAGTGGAAGGTGAAGCAAATGGATGTCAACAATGCCTTCCTCAATGACATACTTGAGGAAGAAGTCTACATGCAACAACCGAAAGGATACATTGTCAAAGGTAAAGAGCACATGGTATGCAAACTTCTCAAAAGTTTGTATGGTTTGAAGCAAGCTCCCCGAGCTTGGTATGCAAGGATTGATGAGCATCTTTGCTCTCAAGGCTTTCAAAGAAGCAATGCTGATCATAGTTTGTATTATAAAGTCAAGGGAAAAGATAGTGCTATTGTTCTTCTATATGTGGATGATCTCATGTTGACAGGAAGCAATGAAGCAATGATTGAAGATGTTCAAAGAAAACTCTCTAAAGAGTTTGAAATGAAGGATCTTGGTGACTTACACTACATTCTTGGCATCGAAGTCTCTCGACTAGAGAAGGGAGATATATTTATCTCTCAACAAAAGTACCTTTTTTCCATTCTTGATAGGTTTGAAATGTCTCACTCTAAGCCGGTCTCTACACCTATGGAGTCAACTGTCAAACTCATGAAGGATGAGAATAGTGTTCCATATGATGAAACACTATATAGACAACTCATAGGATCTCTCCTCTATTTGACCATCACAAGACCTGATGTTTTGCAGTGAACTCTCTCTCCAAATATCTACAAGCTCCCAAAGTATCTCATTGGAATTCAGCCAAGAGGATACTAAGATATTTGAGAGGTACTTCTTCACTTGGAATTCTCTATGGAGGAGATACATTGAATCTTCATGGATTTAACGATTCAGATTATGCAGCAAACTTGGTTGATAGAAAATGCCTTCTTCCTAGGCAATGGAGCTATTTCATGGAGTTCCAAAAAGCAAAGTACGATTAGCTTATCCTCTATAGAATCTGAATACAAAGCTCTCACAACCTCAGCTTGTGAAGCTATTTGGCTGGGAAGATACTTAGATGAGATTGGTTTCGGTGAAAACCAACCTACAACCATTCATTGTGATAATGTCTCAGCTGAATCTTTGGCAAAGAATCCAGTCATGCATCAACGAACCAAGCACATTGAAGTGAGGGAGCACTTCATCAGAGAGAAGATACAAAGTGGTGATATCATCTTACACCATTGCAACACAAAGGAAAATGTGGCTGACCTCTTCACTAAAGCTCTCGGCAAGGAGTTGTTCATAAAGCATAGATCATCACTTGGCATGATGGAGCTTCCCTTAAGGGAAGGAAGTCATGAGTAAGGGAAGGCTCATCATGCATCTTCAACAAATAAGGGAAGGCTCATCTTCATATGCCTTTAGCAAGCATTTTATTTCAGGTTCTCATCATTTTGAAGATGTTGGACTTGAGGGAAGGTGTTGGAATATGCAAGTCCACATCATCTCTTCAAAGTATTATTATTGGTTGAACTCTTTATTAAAGTTCATTATATTCTTAGAGTGATTTATTATGTTTTCCATATCAAGATAGTCGTGAATAAAGCAGATTTGAAGTCAATGCCAAGTTGGAAAAGTGTTCGTATGATTTAGGAAAAATTTCAGGACAGCAGCACACCTTTTCTGAAGGCAGTTTTGCACGGATCATATCCCGCTAACCGTGCATCCTTTTTGGTTGATTCAAAAGCTGAAATGTTCTCCATAATATCAAGTATCTGGTCACTAACAATATCCCGCAAATTCATCTCCAAACTCAAGTTATGCTGGCCGCAATTCGGTAGGTAGAGAATTGGCAGATTGCTGAAAACGGCCAGTAGGCCAACTTTGGAAGCTTGTATCTTGAGCTACATGCATCATCTCAAAATGGTTTCTTCAGCAAAATTGTTCTCCATATCGTGGAGAATCTCCATCCAAAACAGTTTCACCAAACTCCCATGGATTAGAGAGTTATGCCTATTTAAACAGAGGCTTCTGAGCATTTTTGGCAGACAGACAGAGGGCTGGAGTTGAGAGACAGTCGACTCATTTCTTGTGGTTGTGGAGTGCATCCTAGGGACTGAAGTGGAGTGGTGTATACCACACACTCTTGACCATTATACATTGGCTTCATGTGTATCATTGAGCTCATTTGATAGTGTTATCAGCTTTGTTCTTTTCAAGTAGTTTTGAGCTTGAGTTAGCTTCTACAATTGAACTTTGTATTCTTGTTGATTTAAGGATTGCTCACTTATTTGTCTCTCATATCTCATCTCATATATTCTTTGAGAGTGTTTTTAAGCTCAGCTCCTCATTTTTTCAACTACAACCAACACATTGCTTTGGCTATGACTCACCATTTTATGTTTTTTCAAAAAATAAAAAATAAAAAATATGTATCTTGAGGTAATGGTGTCAGGACTAGCTCAACTTATGTGAGAGGGGACTCACTTAAAGGACGGATATCGAATGCACGAGCACTATGAACCATAAAATTTTTCATACTCTCTCATGTTAACCGAATCATGGGATTAAGTGCAGATGGCTTTTGAGGACTTCGAGGCAACACAACCAATGGAAGTCAATGAAATTCCCTTGGAGTGCACAGTAAAGGTTCCTAGTCACTGGTTCAAGGATGAAAAACCTGTTGGCGATCACCTCTTCTTAATAACAATACAAATTATGGATCGTGACCATCAATTTCTTGCAATGATTCAAGATTCCCACATTCTGCATAATATGCCAAGAATCATCGAGACATGGATGAAAGCAAGAATAGAAGCTTACCTGAAGCTTCCTATTTACAAGCTTGATTTTTAAAGGTGTGCTTAGGTGATGAATAACTTACACTTCATAGACAATAAACCCTCAATGGTAGAAGCAAGAGTCATGGACTTACAAGGCAATTGGATAACCATCCGATTTATGCATGAGTTAATTAAGGAAGCATTTGGATGGATAGAAGATGACATTATGGATCTAAAGGATGATAGCCATGAAGCTAAAAGTGAACCTTCATGGATATCAACAGAGGGGATAGAGAGGAAGAAGTGTGACTCATGCATCAACATTTTTACTTTCTGAATATGTACAGATACACAACTCCGCAGAAGGTCGTACTTCAATCATTATCTCATGAATTGAAGCAAATTGACAATCAAATGAATTTGACTTCTTATGTACAAGAAAGGTTATTTGAAATAAAAAAGCAATGGGGCCTCAAGAAGTTCTTAAATGGCAGCACTACATTGACAATCTTAATCTACCATGCTTTGGAAATAGGTGATTACTTAAGGGAAATTCCATCAACTTTGGAAATGGAAACATATGTAAACTTAGCTACTATATCTAAGAAGAAACATGGCATAGTGGTAATTTGATGAGGCAAGAACTAATGTGCAACAAAAAATGAGAGGATAAAAAAGAATGAGGGAACTTGTTGAGGTAGCTACTACATTCTCAGCCTAAACAGTTCATGTTATACCAAATTCAACTCTTGCTCAACCACCATCTATTATAGAGGTGGAATCAAACGAATCCCTTTAATCCACCCACACATATATGGAAGGACAAGTAAAAATAACGGCCAAAGGTCATCACTACCATCAAATGAGTGAATCCAAGGCCAAGAAATAAGTAGTTAAAAGATTATCAAAGATGACTCTTTATAGGGAGCTAGGCTTAGAAAACTCAAGCTCATATTCAGGATTAGAGGATAATGATGAGCATTCAACTTTGAATGTCAACTTAAACACTCACATACATGATGATGGCTGATGGGATGATCTAGATCAAATGGCGGATTACCATGAAGCAGCTAGTAAGACACAAGGACAAGAAAATGAAGATGATGCAACTAATGAGGAAATTCTATGGATGCCCAAACTAGACATGTACTACATAATAGGAATTAATGTTACCACATCTTTACAAATAAAAGAAGCAACTCTGGATACAAGCAAAGCAAGAGTCCATCCCAAAGAAGAAGAACAACCACAAGGAGAGACTCAAGCTCAGGACCTAGTGCCCATCATTCTAATTTGGGTTTCGATCAAGCCATCCCCTCTAGATGTGCATCATGGGAACACTAGCTCTAAAGTACTCCATGAGAAAGAAGTTCAGCCCAATGTACACTTGCAAATATGGTAGCCATTCAATGATACATTGCATACAGTTAAAGGCAATGACGTGCATACATGTGAAACTCCAATCATCCCAAAGATTTGGTTGAATGTGGACATGGCATAATTAAAACTAGTTGTCAAACACATGATTCACAGTGCCATGGAGACAAAACAAGAACTGATGGAGGCTAACAAAGAATATGAACAACATCATGCGGAGAGGAATCAAATCAAAATCCTAAGTGAGAAACTATCAAAATAGTCAATAAAAACTTAGGCAAAGCTTGAAAAGGCACATGGGGAACTAAAGGTGACACTTCACCAAACTGATGCACTAATGAAAGACAATACTACTCTGCAATATCAAGTGCAAGAGATAACACAAACATCTAATAAATTGAGGATGAAGAATGCAAAGCTACAAAAAACATATTCACAATCTGAAGATGAAAAGGTATGCCTCTTGACATGCAGCAAACTCTTAAAAATGCAAATAAAAGAATACATGGAAGAAGCCTACTCTCTATGCAATAGAAATAAAGAAGTAATGACATCCCTATTGCTGAATCAACCAATTGAAGAGTTATTGTCCAATGACAAAGAACTTTAAAGGCTCAAGAGGAATTTAAAAACATATATAGATCAATGGAAGGTAGAACAAACACTTTGTGCACAGTGGGAAATAAAGTATGCTGAAGAAATGATGGAGCTGAAGAAAATTGGAATGAAGCAATCAAAAAGTATAGTGAGCAATTTTAGGAAGATATAGATCAACTAAAGGATATATGTGAGAGCAAAATCTAAGTAGAAGCAGAGCTACAAATAGTACAAAGACAAAGCATGGAAGTAGATCAAATCATAGCTAATTTACAAGTAAAACTATTGAAGTTTCAAAATACCAACACTGCTTAACAGACCAACATGGGGACACCAGTACTACCGAATCCCATTCTGGATATTGAGGAGATTGAGGTATGTCCTCTTTCTCCCTCCATTGATCCATCTCAAAAACAAGAACAACAGGAGGCAACACTTGATGATATTCCCATGCCATACATTGCACAGCTAGACCAAAAGGAATGAGCACTCTTGGTATCTTGCAGGACAAAAAATTTTGAGCAGTGGTACGAGTAATGAAAGAGGCAAAGATCAAAAGCAAAGGCCTTGATCAGATCATAAAGACCTTTAATTTACCATATGGAATCATGCAAGAGTTGACCCAAAGATCTATCAAGAAAGTTACCCAACAAGACCAAAACAAATATTTAGACTTCATTGTAAATACTTTTAATTATATGCAAGTAGAGTTTGATGCAATTGATCTTGTCTCGAGAAAACAATTTTTGGAAAAGAATCTGACATTGTAGGTGCATTTGCATGAAGCACCATATTTATTACAAATAAATCCATCATTTTGTCCAGTGCCAAGGCATCGATCATAGCCCAAATTTTGGGAAGAACAACAAAAGGGCACAATCAATAATCACTAGCTCAATTTTCCCTTATTATTGAGTGTGTCACATAAGTAATTTCCTACAGATATTTATATGGTCTAAACATTAGAATTTCGACTATCTAGACATGCTCATGTACTAGATCTAATAATCAGGCTCACAAATAAAATACTTAGCATGATACTTACAATATTGAAAGCCTTCATGCATGCAAAGTACATGTTTTTACACTTGATCAATGTTAACCAAGGAATAGAATTTGCTCTTATTTTTATCTCTCTCTCTCTCTCATTCCAAGAAGATTAACAATTATGGCATCTTATTTTCATTTTGTGTTTTTGTCGAGTACATACCTTGAACATTTGAAGAAGCCTTCTTCACAAGGTTCTATGAGATGGACTCTGCGATTTTCATCAAGACATTGAAAAATTTAAATGCCCGATTAGTAGCATATGAGCTTACTTTTTCTTTTTGACCATCCCCAAGTGCCAAATGAAGGTGTGAAGTCAGAACAATGGAAACAATTCATGCTACATGAAGCTTGCCTCATCAATGCCATGGAACAAAAGGTATATCAAACATACACATGTCACCATCAAAAGCCTATTGGGGATGACAAAATTCAAGAGGAGGGACATGTGGAGGGAGAGACAAGCAAGAGAAAAGGAAGAAGAAAATAAAAAAAGAAGGTAATTCTTTAATAATACTACACTCTACCTAAAGCCGCGCAGGAGCACACATCAGGCTAAAAGAAAGCAAAAAGGAAGAAAAGAAACAAGTTGAAGAAATGCAACAGGTCCTTGAGGATGCATACAATGAAATACAAATGGGACAACCCACCAAGTAAGGATGCATACAATGAAATACAAATATAGGTCCTTGAGCACAACCCACCAAGTAAGGATGCAATTTTAGCCACTGGTGGCATGCATGGCCAACACGATAATACAACATACCCTAGTGGATGAAAGTAAAGAATTACCAAGGGGGAAATGAAAATAGACCCCCAAAGCTTTCAAGAAGTGGCTCACTTTCTGTTGACGATCGTATCCCGCAGAGCATACACGTAGCAAATAGACAAGAGACAAGAGAGAGAGAAGAGACGACACAAGATAGGGTGCAATCTCCCTCCACATGCTCTCATGGACACTCTATGAGAGCATGCGTATTTATAGGTGATTCATATTATGTCCTTGATGGAAGATACATGAGGGCCACACTAAAAATAGTGTGCTTTTGCTTCATTTACAAAAATAGCTAAAAATAGCTAAAAGTAACTAATAACTTATTCTCTTCAAATATCTCTAAAAAGTATGTGAATAAATCCTCTTGGGTTCACACTCGTTCACACTTGAACTTGTTCATACCCTCATGGATCTCCACCTGCTAAATCAAAACACAACACACATTAAAATCCTCAAGGCATTAAACCTTCATTCCAAGTATTCCATAAAGTATAACATGCCCCCCAGTTGTCGAGCAACTGACCTCAGTTGATAAGAATAAAATAGACATGGATGGCCAAATCACATGTCGCATCACTGAACAATCATAGGCATGTGCCATGTAAAAAAAAAAAACATGCATGGAACTGGAAAACTGGAATTTAATGTGAATGTGAATGATAAGCAGGGTTTAAGTCTAAATGCAATCCAAAAGTGTGATGTGATGCAGTTTGAAACAAATTAGAAGCATGTGCTCAATAGAATAAGAAACTTTTAGTATGTCCTGAATGCTTGAATGCATGTGCATACAATTTTTGTAAAAATTTCGGCAGCATAACAGCGTGATTTTGAAAACCGGAAAAATTCCCGACAAACAATTTCCATGATCCATAAAGAGACCAAAAGGGGATTACACACCCTGACAAATATATATATATATATATATATATATATATATATATATATATATATATATATATATATATATATATATATATATATATATATATATATATATATATATATATATATATATATATATATATACTCCTCGCTAACGTGCAAGAAAATACTTGTCCCTGCAAGAAAAATCCATGCACCATACAAGAGAAACCATGTCTAAACTATGCGTTTATTCTAGGTATGATGCAAAATTTGCATGTCCGAAACGTAATTTAATGCAAAAAGAACGCAACGATGCATGTAAATTGACAAGAGACTTATCTGAAGGTTAAAAAAAAATCATTTTCAGGTGTGTTCAGGTGTTGAAGATAGTCCATGCTCCATTAAAATAGCTTTCCAAGTGTCGTCCAATTAGTTGTGCTTCAAAACGTTGCTCAAAAGAAGATTGTTGAAGAGGTAAATCAAACTTCAAAATTCTGAAGATGATGGGGATTGAAGCCAAAGATATAGCGTATAGCCACTCTATGGAAAGATATCAGAAATTGCTTTCGAGAGCAAGAAGAAATATGGAATTCGGAGATCGTATGCCAAAGTTATGGCAAAAATAGTTGAAAGAGATTAATAGTTATAATCTTAATTGGCTATCACTTTTCTCATAGAAAATTTGACTGACGAAAGTCTCTGCTTCCTTGAGACATGCGCATGCATGATACTCATATCCCACATGTAGCGTAAAAGAAGAGTCTGCTATATATAAAGGAAGTCCTTGAAACAAAAGCACATGCAGAGTTCGTTTGCAGAGCACATATGCATAAATAAATAATCCTTCTCCTCACATCGTCGTTGTTGGCAGAGCTTATATCATCTAATCATCAAGATCAAATTAAGAAAAAAAAAAACAACAAGAAATGTTCAGAGATCTTCGTCGCCAATCCTTCCCGAAACAGTCCACAGATGGCGTTGATTGTGCATCCCCGAAACACAGAAAACAGGACTTGATAACGCGATTAGATTAAAACATGGATTGGGTTTTGCTATTATCTCCTACCCATGATTTGACGGGGCTATCACATCAAGATATACTGTGCCAAATAATTGCCACCATCATCAAAACTTTTCTAGAAAATCTTCCGTGAAAATTGGTCTTTCTTGTTGTACGTAAGAGTGATGATACACTCCGGTCCGTCTCAGAATCCTCTAGTAGTTATCGGAATAACATGTTGACCCATAAAATTTTGCGTGCTGTCAGATATGAAATTGGTAAAACAAAAACTTATGAGATAATCAGAGAGTTGCGGTGTCAGATCCGAATTTATGCATGGTTCAAGTCCTTCCAAAGTTCAATCGAACAAATGCTCCTTCCGTCCGTGATGTGCAGATCATATGATTACCAGAAAAATAACAGTAGATTGGATGTGCTAATCCCATTCAGATCAAGCTTCTCTCCGAGAAATCTTTAGAGTGAAGATGAGTCACGCTCAGATCGAGTGTTATGTTCGTAAACTTTTCACATAAAAGTCAATGCACTCAGAACTGCGCGTGTATTTTCCTTTCAAGTTGTTTCAGAGAAGCCTTTGTGAATTGAGAGCAGGCGTGTGCGTCCGTGCAATCCCACATACATTATGTTTACTGGAATACTATATATCCACCTGGCCACGTCGAACTACTTCAAACAACCTCATGTGTATGAAGCCCTCTCTGTGTGGACTCCGCAACCTGTAGAAAGAGGGAAAAGATGCCCCGTCCCTCCCAGCGCTCACGCGCAGAAGGAGGAAGCCATCACTTTTAATACAAATAAAAAAAATAGAAATTACCCCATGTCCGGCATCCGTACAGCAGTCTAATCCGGAAAATCTGGATCCTAGGCTGTAGTATGATAGCGTGGCTGGTTACGTACACTCGAGACTATCTACTCTCTCGCCCAGTTGGGACCGGCGCGGCAAGCTCGTGCAACAGAGCGGGACCAAACGGGAGAAAAACTCCATGTGGCAAAGCACAGACGTGCATCTCAGGTTTCCAGAGGGGATGGGTTCATATGGCTTGCGTCCAAAGGTAACCTTCTCTACTGTTCTCGGCCCAACGACGACGCCCGAGAAGAAAACCAAACGGATGATGATGAACGAAAATGCAAATAGATGTGAAGAAGATGACGATCAGAAAACAAAAATCAACTTTGCGGACACCAAAGCTCTGATACCACTGTTGACGATCGTATCCCGCAGAGCATACACGCAGCAAATAGACAAGAGACAAGAGAGAGAGAAGAGACGACACAAGATAGGGTGCAATCTCCCCCCACATGCTCTCATGGACACTCTATGAGAGCATGCGTATTTATAGGTGATTCATATTATGTCCTTGATGGAAGATACATGAGGGCCACACTAAAAATAGTGTGCTTTTGCTTCATTTACAAAAATAGCTAAAAATAGCTAAAAGTAACTAATAACTTATTCTCTTCAAATATCTCTAAAAAGTATGTGAATAAATCCTCTTGGGTTCACACTCGTTCACACTTGAACTTGTTCATACCCTCATGGATCTCCACCTGCTAAATCAAAACACAACACACATTAAAATCCTCAAGGCATTAAACCTTCATTCCAAGTATTCCATAAAGTATAACACTTTCTTTTCCTAAAACCCATTGTAAAACATTGAAAAGCTTTGTAAATGCTTTGTAAAACATTGAAAAGCCTTGTAAATGCTCTAAAGGAGTCCTCTAGATGCATGAACCTTGAATATTGTAAAACTACCCTTGTACAATAGTAAGAACTTAGTGATTTTAAGAGAAAGTGCTGGTCTCTTGTGTGAAAGGACCGAAATTAGGGCACATATATATTAGTCACTTGTGTCTCTTTTGTAAAGAATTATTTCAATAATCAAAATCTAACTTTGAAGTTTTGAATTTTCTTCTTCTTGCATGTGTACCTTCTTCTACTTGAGATTTTGTGTGTTCTTGAGGCATGAAATGTGCATCTAGAGGTCTTATCTACCCCTTACCCATCTCTTTTCATTGTTATTGTGTGTGTGAAGCCTTGAAGTGAGAGTAGGTGATTATGCCACTCTCTTTTTTGGCCATAAATTGAAGCATAGAGGTTTGATTAGGCTTAAAATACCACCACTGGATGCATCGCATTGAGAGCTTTGAAATGGACTCATTATTAACCATATTCGGGTATCAAAGCTAGGAGACATTTCCGTATTCATGTCTACTGTTGCACCAAGTATAATGATGTATGCCTTGGTGCAAGAGGTTTCGTGTGAGGTGGATGTTCCCTATTTGCATGCATTACTTGCCCCTTCCCCGCATTAACCATCATATAAGCACATGTTTCCATGCATGATTGAGTCAGGCTCTTATTTTTATAATTTAATGGTGTATGAAACCACCACTACATGGATTTTCTTGATGATTGATGTATAGTCTCTTTTGTCATAAATCCCTAAGACCTTGTGAGTTTAGGTACACCAAAAATGTGTGTATCTAGACTCAAAAGATCTTAGGGATTTTTTGTTGATATATTTAGGTAGTGATGTGTGTGAACACTCTAGGACCATCAGGGCACTTTTTTCCCTCTTTAGGAGGTTTTTCCCCCTGGCTTGTATATACGCCTATTGCCCTAATGGGCTACTTATCTTTGTACATTCTCTAGTAATACATTCTGTATTGTGTGCTATGCTCCAAGCTTCTTCTTCTTCCTTATGATGTTTGCATGCTTCCGTAGACGTCTAACTCCAACAATTGGTATCAGAGTAGGTTGTCGTTTCATCTAGGGCATCGTCAACACCTCTTCGATTGCAATCTCAGAATCACACAAATTTTGGGGAGCATACTCAGCGTGTTTTCGAGATCAAAACGGCTTCACTTTCTGGTGCCAAAATCATGATCTGAGCTTGTTTCGGCCTCCGAATGCACTATCACAATGCTTGTGCAAGCTATTTCGTCTTTTTGTGCCAAAGGTATATAACAATTTCGGTTCGTGAGTATAAGCATTTCAAAGTGTGCTATAGGTTTAACAGAATTTTTCTGGGCAGTTCTGTTCAACTTTTTGAGATACAATCAATTTTCTGCATCAAGGTATTTTAGTCACCGACCATGGCTGAAAGTAGTGATGTATTCCGTATGTTGGCTGTTGAGGATAAGTTGGATGGTACCAACTACCCATTATGGGCTTATATGATGCAACATGTATTGGTTGCAAAAGGACTATGGAACATTGTGCAGGTTGTTGAAAAACTTCCTATCACACTTGCAACTGTTACAACTGCAGGTATTGAAGCTGATGCAGAAGGTGTCGAAGATGATGATATTCTGCATATTCCTATTCGTGCTGTGGTTTTTGCTGCACCTACTATAGAGCAAATTTGTTGGGATGGCAGAGATGCCCAAGCACATGCATTGATAGCTTTTTCTATCAAACATGCCATTATTCCTCACATTCGCTCCTGCAGAACAACTAAGGATGCTTTGGATACACTTACCACATTGTATCAAGCTAGGAATGAGGCTCATGTTGCTTACCTCCAAAAACAGTTGAAGAGTGCGCACGTGAATGAAGGTGATTCTAGGGACAGTTTTCTAACAAAGATCAAAGACTTGAAGGAACAATTGATTTCTACTGATGAGGTTATATGTTGGAGCAAGTCTATGACAAGCCTAAGTATTGGCTTGAGTCTCACAAAGTCTTAGAAGAAGCTTTAAAAAGAAGACTATGTAAAGTTCACTTGTGAACTACCTCTTGTAACTTTTGAAGAGTTTACTTAATGTAAAAGTAAGAGAATCTTAAGTGGTTGAGTCCACTTGATCAAGAATGGAAAGAGGAGCCACAAATTCGTGATTTGTGGTAGGTAGAGAATCAAATCAATCATTGATTGATTGGAGAGTGATTGAGGGAAGTTAGCCTCCCAAACTCAACTATAAATAGATGGCAGTTTTAGTCGTGGTTAGTGAGACCTATGTGAAGACCTCCAAGAGCTGAGCTTTATGCCATATCAAGGTGTGATTACAAGGCACACATATGTATCAGTAAGTCATTGTATTGTACAAGCAATATACTTTCATTTTCATGATTATTTGGTTTCATCTTTCCATGTTCTTGTGAAGTGTACTACTCACTGCCATTACTCTCAGTTTTCTCAGTCAGCTTGCAGAGATGTTTTCTCTGAGCTTGGTGCATCATTTTCAGTGATTTAACTTGGTAAAGTTAGTTCTGTAAGTCTAATATATGCTCACAAATTTTCATGTCATTTGGATGTTGCAATCTTCAGTTATGCTCATTTGAAGTCAACAGGGTCTGTTCATCTTCACTTCTCTGTCAGGTACCCGACTTTTTCACTCATCTTGTCAGAGCCATTTCTCAGTGGTTACTTATCCAAATTCAGTGATTTAAAGCTTGTTGGATTCAACTTACTGTCTAGTATAACCATACAAATTTTCATAATCATTGGATTTCTATTCTTTGAGTTTTGTTGCTTTTCTGCTCACTGGTTTATTTCTGTAGCAGCCCGTGAAAATCGGGATGATGTCATCACTTGTTAAAACTCATTCTCAGTGTGTGGTTCATTATTTTTTATGAGATTACTCTTGAAAGTTAGCTCTTTAAGTTGCCTAGACTTCCCCAAGAGGAATTGAGCTAATTGCTGTTGTGCTCAGAGAATTATGTAAAACACTGGACAGGTGTATGAACCAAGAATAGCAAGTTTTCACCTCTGAGCTAACTCCAACTTATCTGCTTTGATCTATCTTTTTGAGAGTGATCTTCCAAGGTACATAGGGTGTCTAATACATCCATTGGCAAGCTAAAAGGGCCACCATATACTCCTGGAGTTCATTTGGCTGGTGTAGATCAAGGATTTTGCAACACCTCTTCATCTTCAAGCACATACCTATCCATCTCTTCACAGTGGTATCAGAGCAAGGTTGGACAACATGGCAGATGGATTTCCTTCATCAATTGACAAATTGGACAGAGGTAACTACTCAGCTTGGTCATTAAGGATGGAAGCTTATCTCCAAGGTAGAAGTTTATATGGTTATGTGGCTGGAGATGAAGTTATGCCAAGTTTCAGGAACAAAAGTCAACCAACACAAGAAGAGCAAGAAAGATTGAGCACATGGTGCTCCAAGGATGCACTTGCAAGGTCTTATCTCCTCAACTCTATCTCAGATTTTTTGTTGCCTCACATTAGAAGTTGTAAGACATCTCAGGAAGTGTGGGATGCACTTGAAGCTTTCTTTTCTTCAAGTACCAAAGCTAGGAAGCATCAACTATGGCTGGATTTCACAACTCTCAAGAAGGCTCCCAAACAAAATGTGACTGATTTTGTCACAAAGCTCAAGGACATAGCGGATCAGTTGGGAAGCATTGGAGAGGTAATAGATGAAGAGCAAATTGTAAGGCAGGTCATCAATGGCTTGAAGGCAGATGATAAGTGGGAAGCATTCACCACAGCTATGGATTTGTACATGGACATGCATGTACCTGATTTCAACACACTCATTGGACAACTACTTACTCAAGAGGCAAAGCTTATCAAAAATGGAGAAAGCTCTAAAGGTAATCAATCTTCAGCTTTATACACGGATAAAAGCAAGTCTAAAGATAACAAAGGAAAGGCAAAGAAAGTGGATGATGAAGCAGGTATATCAAGCTAACTATGCAGGTAGAGGAAGACATGACAGAGGTAGAGGAAGAGGAGGTAGACAAGGCAGGGGGAGATCCCAAGACTCCAACTCATGTTCTATTTGTGGATTAACTAATCATACAACTGAAAATTGCTTTAGGAATTCCAGGAATCAAAGAGGCAAAGGATACAATAGAGGAAGTTATGGATACTCAAGAGGAAGGTTCAACAACTACCATGGCAACTACAATAACTACAATCATTCAAACTATCAAGGAGGCTACAAAGGAAGGAGAGACTACAATAACTACACAGAAGACTCAAACAAAGAGGATTCATTATTGATCATGAACATGGCTATGCCACAAGGTAAATCTGATGAGCATGTTTTCTAGATAGATTCAGGTTGTTCAAATCATGTGGCAGGAAATGTGGCACTCCTATCAGATTTAGAAGATCCAAGGAATAAGCATGAGGTACAAACAGGAGATGATACAAAACATCCTGTGGAGAAAATAGGCAATGTCAAAGCACCCGATGGAAACATCAACCTACTCAGTAAGGTACTCTATGTCCCCTACCATTACAAAGAATTTGATAAGTGTTGGGCAGATAGTAGAGAAAGGGTTGCAAGTCAGGTTCACAAAAGCAGGAGCATTTGTTGAAGATCCAAGTCAAGGATTCAGAAGAATTGCAAAAGGTGAAAAGACAGGTAGATTGTTCACATTTGAATTACAGGACACTAGAAACATTGCTCTCTTTAATTATGGTAGTCAGACACTCACAAAATTGGAAGTATGGCACAAAAGGTTAGCACATATTGGTGAAAGGTCATTAAAGCAAATCTGCAGGGACCAAAGTGTACTTGGACTTCCTAATTTGTCAAAACAACATATGATTTATAAGTGTAGTGCATGTCAATTTGGAAAGTCTCACAGGTTACCATTCATGAAGAAAGGTTATATGCATGGAGATCTCTTGGAGTTGGTTCATACAGATGTATGGGGACCTAGCAAGGAAGCTTCAATATCTGGATCAAGGTATTATGTTTCCTTTATTGATGATTGCAGCAGATGGACTATCCTATTCTTTATGAAACACAAAGATGAAGTTTTTTCATGTTTCAAAAGATATTTGGCTCTTGTGGAGAATCAAACAGGTAAATCACTAAAAAGGCTAAGGTCAGATGGAGGGGGAGAATACTTCTCCCATGATTTTTATTCTTTTCTTCAAGAAAGAGGAATCAAAAGAGAGGTAACTACAAGGTACACTCCTGAGCAAAATGGAGTGGCAGAAAGGAGGAATAGGACAATTGTTGAAGCTGCAAGGTCTATGTTAAATGAAAAGCATTTACCTAATTACTTATGGGCTGAGGCTGTATCTACAGCCACTTACTTGATTAACAGGTTGCCTTCAAAATCCCTTGATGGGATGACTCCATATGAGGCCTGGAATGGAAGAAGACCAAGCTTAGATCATTGTAAAATTTTTGGATGTATTGCTTTTGCTCATGTTCCTTCACAGGTTAGAGGCAAGATGGATCCAAAGGCAGAAAGGTGTGTATTTATTGGATATGACAACAATCAACAGGGCTACAGGTTATACAACCCTACCAACAAAGGATTCTTGGTAAGCAGACATGTAGTTTTTGATGAGAACAATTCATGGTATGAAGATTCATGCAGGAAGATCAATTTACCATATGATCTTGAAGAAGATTTTCCAAAGCTTGGTAGAGAACAATCAAAGATTGAAGAACAAGACACCTCAGAGGATGATGAAGAATCTCACATGGAAAAGATCAAAGCATGGAAGTCTAAAGGTAAAGCAAAATTGCAGGAACTTGGACATGAGGCAGAATCATCACATCATGGCCTAAGAAGATCTATGAGGGAAAAGAAAAAACCAGAAAGGTATGGGTTTGACACCTCATTAGTAACTAAACATTCTATCTACATAGCACAGGACATAAACCAAGAGGAGCCATCATCATTTGAAGAGGCCAAAGCAAAAACAGAATGGAAGCATGCAATGAAGGAAGAGATTGAAGCACTTGAGGAAAACAACACTTGGGATTTGGTGCCCAAGACTTCATCCATGAAGGTAATAGGCTCAAGATGGGTCTATAAACTCAAGAAGAATTCTGATGGTTCCATTAACAGGTATAAGGCAAGGCTTGTAGCAAAAGGCTTTGCACAAACTCAGGGAATTGATTATGAGGAGACCTTCTCTCCTGTGGCAAAGATGCCTACTATTAGGGTTTTGCTTAGTATTGCCTCTTCCAAGAATTGGAAGATACTTCAACTAGATGTAAAGAATGCATTTTTGAATGGTTGGATAACAGAAGAGGTATATATGGCACAACCACCTGGTTTTGAGAACCAAGTTTATCCTGATTATGTGTGTACACTTAACAAAGCATTGTATGGTCTCAAGCAAGCTCCAAGAGCTTGGAATTTCAGGCTTGTTTCATTCTTGCAGGACAAAGGCTTTCAAGCAAGCAAGGCAGATCCTTCACTCTTTATTAAAAAGAATAATTCCAAGGTCATCTACCTATGTGTATATGTAGATGATATTATATTGACAGGAAATGATGCAGATGGTATGAAGAAGATCAAAGATCAGATGAGAGAAGAGTTCAAGATAAGTGATTTGGGTTCACTTACCTACTTCCTAGGTTTGGAAGTTGTCTACAAAGATCATGGCTTGTTTCTCACTCAAAGAAAGTACATTAAGGACATGTTGGCAAAATTCAAGATGCAAGATTGTAAGATTGCAGGTACTCCAATGGAGGTCAATCACAAATTGAGCTCACATGAAGGTGAACTCATAGAGGACATCACATCATATCAAAGTCTAGTGGGTAGTCTCAACTATGCCACATTGACAAGAGTAGATATATGTTACAGTGTGAGTGTGCTAAGCCAATTTATGCACACACCAAGGAAACCACATATGGATGCTGCCAAAAGGATTCTCAAGTATCTCAAAGGAACCATAAATGAAGGACTTTATTATCCTTATGTATCTGATTTAGGTTTGAAGCTATTTTCTGATGCAGATTGGGCTGGCTCCAAGGAAGATAGAAGGAGCACTTCAGGTTATCTTACCTTTGCAGGTTCAAAGCTTATTTCATGGTCATCCAAGAAGCAACCCACAGTTGCTCTCTCTTCTACTGAAGCTGAATATAGAGGTCTTGCCATAGCTACACAAGAATCTATGTGGATGAAGATATTATTCAAAGATCTTGGATTGGAGTTTGGAACTCCAACTATTTTTGGTGACAATATGAGTTCTATTCACTTGGCTGCTAATCCTATTTTTCATGCAAGGACTAAACATATTGAAGTTCATTATCACTATGTACGAGAGAAGGTTCTAAGCAAAGAGATTCAAATATCATATGTGTCCACTTATCAACAATGTGCAGATATTCTAACCAAAGCATTGGATGGTACAAAGCTTTGTAAATTCAAGGCTATGATTGGTTTGTAGGTAATCTTGGAAGATTGAAGACCTCAAGCATACTTGGCTTGAGGGGGAGCTGTTGGAGCAAGTCTATGACAAGCCTAAGTATTGGCTTGAATCTCACAAAGTCTTAGAAGAAGCTTTAAAAAGAAGACTATGTAAAGTTCACTTGTGAACTACCTCTTGTAACTTCTGAAGAGTTTACTTAATGTAAAAGTAAGAGAATCTTAATTGGTTGAGTCCACTTGATCAAGAATGGAAAGAGGAGCCACGAATTCGTGATTTGTGGTAGGTAGAGAATCAAATCAATCATTGATTGATTGGAGAGTGATTGAGGGAAGTTAGCCTCCCAAACTCAACTATAAATAGATGGCAGTTTTAGTCGTGGTTAGTGAGACCTATGTGAAGACCTCCAAGAGCTGAGATTTATGCCATATCAAGGTGTGATTACAAGGCACACATATGTATCAGTAAGTCATTGTATTGTACAAGCAATATACTTTCATTTTCATGATTATTTGGTTTCATCTTTCCATGTTCTTGTGAAGTGTACTACTCACTGCCATTACTCTCAGTTTTCTCAGTCAGCTTGCAGAGATGTTTTCTCTGAGGTTGGTGCATCATTTTCAGTGATTTAACTTGGTAAAGTTAGCTCTATAAGTCTACTATATGCTCACAAATTTTCATGTCATTTGAATGTTGCAATCGTCAATTATGTTCATTTGAAGTCAACAGGGTCTGTTCATCTTCACTTATCTGTAAGGTACCCGACTTTTTCACTCATCTTGTCAGAGCCATTTCTCAGTGGTTACTTATCCAAATTCAGTGATTTAAAGCTTGTTGGATTTTGCTTACTTTCTAGTATAACCATACAAATTTTCATAATCATTGGATTTCTATATTTTGAGGTATGTTGATTTTTCTGCTCACTGGTCTATTTCTGTAGCAGCCCGTGAAAATCGGGATGATGTCATCACTTGTTAAAACTCATTCTCAGTGTGTGGTTCATTATTTTTGATGAGATTACTCTTGAAAGTTAGCTCTTTAAGTTGCCTAGACTTCCCCAAGAGGAATTGAGCTAATTGCTGCTGTGCTCAGAGAATTATGTAAAACACTGGACATGTGTATGAACCAAGAATAGCAAGTTTTCACCTCTGAGCTAACTCCAACTTATCTGTTTTGATCTATCTTTTTGAGAGTGATCTTCCAAGGTACATAGGGTGTCTAATACATCCATTGGCAAGCTAAAAGGGCCCACCATATACTCCTGGAGTTCATTTGGCTGGTGTAGATCAAGGATTTTGCAACACCTCTTCATCTTCAAGCACATACCTATCCATCTCTTCACATTATACCAGTTAGCTCACTTGTGCAGACGATTTTGAATGGTCTTCCTGATTCATATCAAAGTTTTGCTTCTACTCTTCAGTTGATGATGAAAGACAATCCAAATGCCTTGTCATTTGAGGAGTTAGTCTTTGTTTTGTTGCAAGAAGATCAGTCTAGGCAGAACAGGTCCATTATGCGAGTTGCAGATCAAGCTTTCCTGGCTAGTCAGAAGGGCAAAGGAAAATGGAGCTCTTTAAGTAGTAAGTAGAAATCTGCTAATTATGCACAATCAAAGAGGGAAGACAAAGATGAAAAGAAATTAGAAAAGCAGAAATTGTTTTGCAAGTAATGTAAAGGAAATGATCATATCATAAAGAACTGTCCAAAACTGGTTGCTAAAGAGGCAAAGAAGAAAGAGGCTGGAATGGTTATTGTAGAGGCCTCTACACCAAAAACAGAGTCTGCTAATCTTGTGTAGGAAGAAGAATGGGGGTTTACTACTGTTTGCAGTTTTGACCCATCTTCTCATGAGCAGTGCATGTCTGCAGTAGACTTAGATGTTTGGTACTTTGACATTGGGGTGACCAAACATATTACCTTGCAACGCAGTTTCTTCTCTTCACTCGAGCCTGCCCCCTACAGGGAATACTGTTACATGTGCCAACAACTCCTCTTATCCTATTATGGGAGTTGGTAAGATCATTTTGACTACTGCTGATGTTAGTTCTTTCACTTTGTCAGATGCTTTGTTTGTGCCACGGATCAAGAAAAATCTGGTACCAGTTTCTGTATTAGCCAAGATTGGCTTGGTTGTGAAATTTGTTGACGACAGATGTACAATTCATGATTTGTCAAATGGCGATGTGATTATTGCTTCCAGCATTTTATGTCGTGGGTTGTGTAAGCGCATAGGCTATGAAAGATCTGTAAATGATTTGGCATGTGCACTACATGTTTCTCAGGCTATGTCAGATGCAAAGCTTTGGCATGCATACTTTGGTCATCTAAATTTTGCTAGTTTGCTACACCTGTAGAAATCTGAAATGGTCTCCTCTTTGCCCAAACTTGAGGCACCCGGAAAACATGTTTGTGAAGGCTGTATTTTGGGCAAAATGCAACGCTCCTCCTTTCCAAAATATGGTTCAGTTTGGGCTACTTAGAAATTGCAGGTTGTACATAGTGATGTTTGTGGTGCTATGCAGACACCTTCTTTTGGAAATTATCTTTACTTCGTGACTTTCATTGATGATTTTTCCAAGCATGCATGGGTATATCCATTGAAGGCAAAGTCCGAAGTGTTCATGTGCTTCAAATAGTTTTTGGTTTTGGCTGAAAGTCTGTCAGCATGTAAAATGAGCACCCTCTGTTCTGATCGATGGGGAAGGAATATATGTCTTCTGATTTTAATGCATTTCTGGCTAAACATGGGATAAAACACCAGTGTACAGTGCTATATACACCTCAACAAAATGGAGTTGCTGAATGAAAGAACATGTCACTCATGGAAATGGTGAAGTGTATGGTCAAGAGTCAAGATTTACCACATAGTTTCTGGTTTCAGGTTGTCATGTGTGCAACATATGTACTTAACAGGTGTCCCACTAAAGCATTGTAGTCTGTCACTCCATATGAGGCTTGGCATGATCGCAAGCCATCTATTGCTCATCTGCATGTTTTTGGTTGTTTGCCATATGCATTAGTGCCTGAACAAAAATTGGATGATAAAGCAGTAAAATGTATTTTTGTCGGGCACAATTCTGAAAGTAAAGGTTATCATCTGTATCGTCCACAGACTAAATGCATTCTGGTTAGCCATGATGTTGTTTTTGTGGAAGATGCTATTCAACCATTGCTTTCATGTACTAAGGATACATTTGTTAGCTCCAAAGACATGTATGATACTTTGCTTCCTGTTTTTACAGGTGGACAGTCTAGTGCTGGTCCTAATGAGGCAACTTCTTAGCCTTTGCAGGTTTCATGTGATGATGTAGATCATCCCATTTTTGATGCAGATTTACATGATGCACTTGTTGATGAGAGACCTGATATTGAGGATGCAAAAACTATGTCAAAATGGCTGGTGTAGACTTTGCGTGACCTTGAACTTCAAGGTAATAGCTCTTACACTAAAGAAGAATTTGAAAAGGCCGACCCTCTTTGGAGATGTAAATTTTTGGAGAAGAATCCTACCTTACGGGTGCACTCGAAAGAGGCACCATAAATTTTACAAATAAATCCTTCTTTTTGTCCAACACCACTTCAAAGACCATGGATGCAATTTCGGGAAGAGCAGCGCAATGACAAGTTAAATAATTAGTGGATCAATTTTCCTTTGCTACCAAGCCCATCACATAATTATCTACCAATTGAAGAGTACATGGTATGGACAATAGAAATTTGGCTATCTAGATATGCCTCTATATTGGATATAGCAATAAAGATGACCAATAAAGTGCTCAATATGTGCCTCACAGTCTTGAAAGTTTAACATTCTAAGTACACATTTTTTACTTTCATCAGAATTAAACAAGGCACAAAAGCCTTAGTGCTTGACCTCTCAGGTATGTTAAGCTGCCTCACAATAATGGCTACATACTCTCAAATAATGTTTTTGCTGAGTACTTATATGAAGACATTTGAAGAAGATTTCTTCACAGGAGTTTTTGAGATGGACTCTAAAATATTTTTGAGGATGTCCACAAATTTAAACGCCATATTAGTTGCATATGAACTAAGATTCGACAAGCGCCGAATGATGGAATAAAATCAGCTCAGTGAAAATAGTTGATGATTTGAGAAGCCAATATGATAAATCAAATAGAGAGAATAGTGTTCCAAACATACTCACACCACCAAAAAAAGCGTGTCGAGGATGAGAGAGTTCAGGAGGAGGGATGTGTGGAGGGAGAATCGAACAAGAAGAGAAGAAGAAGAAATTCAAAACACAGAATAGTTCAATAAAGAAACTTACCCTCTGTCCAAAGCCCCATAGGGGCATGTATCAGGCTAAAGCATGCATTAGGTTGGAATGAGAAGCAATGAGGTCTCAGTGAGTGTGAAAAAGGAAAGAAAAACCTAGACCAATGGGATGTTGAAGCACAACAAATAGTGACTAAATAAATGCCATACTAGGTCACTCGGTGTGTGCGGTGACAAGCCAAGAACATTGTAACATAAGCTTTGTATATTAGTAGGAAATTAGTGATTTACAATAAAAGTATTGATCTCTTGTGGGAAAAGACCTTTTTTAGGGCACATATATGTAAGTCACTTTGTGACTCTTTGTAAAGAATTTTGCGATTTTGAATGAACACGCTAAAATTTTCAGAATTTCTTCTTCCCACCTATGTGTCTTCTTCCCCATGATCTTGCATGTGTGTGGTGCTTGAAATGTGTGTCTAGAGGTGTTGTGTACCCATTCCCCTTCTATTTTTGCCATTGTAGTGTGTATATGAAGCTTGGTCAGCTGTGAAGCAAGAGTTGGTGTTTCCTCCCACTCATCATTTTGCTCATAACTCAAAGTGCATTGGTCAGAAAGAGATTTGAAAGAAAGCTTCTATTGACTATGTTTGGTATCCAAGCTGAGAGAAATGAACCGATTTGTGTTTACCACTATAACAAGCATCGTGACATACATTTTCAATGAGGTAGGTGACATGAGAGGTAGTTAGAACTTATTTACATCCACTGTTTTCACATTCACTTCATTTTCCATTATGAAGTACGTGTCCTCATACACTTGATACGTCTATGTCCACATATTGATAGATTAAAGTGTGTATTAATCCACCACTATACGCACTTGCCGATGGTTAAGGTATAATCTCTTTCATCACAAGTCCCTAAGATCTTTTGAGCTTAGGTACACACACACACACACACACCTATTACTTGCCCAAGGGATAGGTCCTAAGCCAAGCATGAATATGTATTCAAAAGTAGACCATTAGGAATCAAGATCACCAGACCAATCTGAATCTAAATATTTGATGCCTTTGGTGCCCCCTCTGTACCAAAGACCATGATGTCGGGTGAGGGCAAGACATCAAAGTAGTCTATGAACAACATGTGAGTGTGTGTGATGAGGCTGATGTACAAACTAACTGAGTATCCCAACTACATAGGCTATATTTGGTCTAGTGTTGGCTAGGCAAAGTAATGACCCAACAAGCTATTGATAAGTATGCAAATCCACAAGTGATGATGAATCCACCAATGTGAGCTTTATGTTTGGGTCAAGTATTGTAGATACTCAACAACAATAGTCCATGTCATGTCTAGAAAGAAGATAAGAGCAGTAATTCTTCTATGGTAGACATATGTCTTATTCTGTTCGCCAAACTTCCATATCTAAGAAGTAGTGAAGTGGAATACTCAAAGTGAAGTTGTGTGATAATGAATTATATGCATTCTTCATCTAAAGCTATCACGACCAAGTCATCCACATAGAGGATGATTACCACAACTAAGGAATCTTTTGGATATACGTATAAGTGAGCATCAAAAGTTCGCCTTTGAAATCCTTTAGCTTCAATAGAATTTGTGGATTTTTTTCATACCATGCCATGGGAGCTTGCTTACGTTCGTAAAGTACTTTGTGAAGCTTGCAAACTTGATCTTCCTTTCTTTTGATCTTGAAACCTTCAAGTTGTTCAACATGTACTTCTTCTTGAAGATCTACATTGCGGAAAGCAATTTTGATGTTGAGCTTGTAAATGGGCCATTTGAAGTGTGCACTTAGTGCAAGACTGATTCTCATAGTTGTAAACCTTACAATAGGGCCAAAGGTTTCTTCATAATCAATGCCGTGCTTTTTCTTATATCCCTTAGCTACAAGTCTTTCTTTGTACTTGGTCCATGTACCATCTCATTTATACTTGACTTTGTATATCCACTTAAATCCTATGAATTGATGATTTGAAGGCTTAGGAACAAGTGTCCAAGTGTTGTTTCTTCTAAATTGCATACATCTTTGTTTTCATAGCTTCTTCCCACTCACATTGACCTTGAGGTTCTTTGTAGCTGGAAGGTTCTAGGGGTTTGTGAGAAGTACTTGCCTCTGAGTCTTGATTAGAAAAGATGGTCTCCAGAGTGTAGATGGGTGGACTCAGACTTGCACTTGGATCTTTAGGTAAGTATGTTGAAGCTTCATTAAATATGACATCTTTTGAGATCGTGAGGGAGTGGCTCTCAAGATCGTACGATCTATAAGATTTAGATTGTTCACTATAGGCAATGAAGAGATGTTTCTTGGACTTGGATTGTAGCTTGCTTAGATCTTCATTTGGCACATGTACGAAATCTTCAATTCAAAATACTCTAAAGTAATTGGCATTGGTATTGCATCCATAGTAGGCTTCAAAATGAGTCTTTTTATTTAATGCACTTATGAAGCCACTATTGATGATGTGTAATACAATGTGTACTGCTTCGGACCAAGAATTGAATGGTAGTGCTTTGTTATGAAGCATGGTGCATGCCATTTCAATTACGCTTCAAATTTTTCTCCTAGCTACTCCATTTTGAGATGGAGTGTGAGGCTGAGTGACTTTCCTCTTGGTGCCCTTTTGCTTTGAGAAATTATGGAAGTCATGATTGATGAACTCACCACGTCCATCTAATCTAATAGTCTTGATTGACCTAGATCCTTCATTCTGAACTTGAGATATGCATTCTCAAAACTTGGAAAAGGTATGTGCCTTGGATGGGGTAATAATGGATCCACAAAGATCCATGTGGACTAGGGCTAGAGGGTTCCTAGCTTAGGTGGAAGCCTCCTTGGGAACACGTGCCATGTGTTACTTGCCTTAGGTGCAATCTTGGTAGATATCATGTACTTGCCCAATCTTAGATAATCCCTTAACCATCTTTGATGCAGAAATTTTGGTTAAGTATGAAGTGTGTGTATCTTTAATGCCAGAGGCTAGAAAGGGACTCCTACGATAGAAATCATGATAGCTTGTATATCCCTTTGTCTTCAATTCCTTGTGCTATGATATCTTTAGTTGTAGGGTCAATCACTTTTATAGATATGTTATCAAATAACACTTCTTTGTGATGGTCGGTGATGGCCTTAATTGAGAGAAGATTCATGCAGACATTTGCGATAAACAATACATTGGATAAAGCTTTACATTTCCCACAATGATTGGTAATTTTAACTTTTCCTTTGTTGTTGCTTAAATAGACTTAAATAATGTTATCTTCGATCTCTTGATAGGAGTTGCAATATTTGCACATATGAGATGTGGCTCCATTGTCAAAGATCCACTCTTCAGAGGAACTCGAAGTAATTAGGGCATTGGATTTCATGGAGATAAAAAAAGGTCTTCACTGGAATAGTGAGACCTATGCTGACAGGTTTTAGATTGGTATCTAGATGCAGAGCTATTCTTTTTTTTTTTAATAGAAGAATTTCTCAAGATGCCTCATTTTGCGATAGTAATTGCATCTAAACTTCTTTGATGAATTGATTGATCCTTGTTTGGGTGTGTTGCTAGAGTTATGGCTAGCATGCTTTGCCTTGTGGAATGATCTCTTTGCTTTCATTGTGGTTTATTGTGACAATGCCTACTTTGCTCGAGAGTCCTTTAGAACCAAGAGTCACCAAAACTTCTTCCAAAGTCAATACCTAGCCACGATTGTAAAGGGTTATCACAAAATTTTCATAAGATACCAGGAGCATATTGATTAGTCTAACGGCCATGTCCTCATTACAAACTTGTCAGCCACTCAATGCGAGCTTGCATTGATAATCTTCAAAGGTGGCCATAACTTTAGTAATGGGGTCTTGGGGCCTAATTGAGAGGTTTTGAAACTTGGCCTCTAAGGTGTAGATTTTTGAAGGATTTTTTCATCATCATTAAGATCTTGCAAGATCTTCCAAGATCTGTGGGATGTTTTCTAGGAGATAATGTGACCCTTGATCAACTCGTCACAAGCTAAGACTAACTATGCTAAAGCTCTCGTGTCTTTGACATTCCAAAACTTCCAGGCCACTAGATCACTCTCCTTGTTAAGCTCAAGCTCTGTTCCTTCAGCTACTTCATATTATAGGTTTGTATAAAGGTATGGCCTAATTGTATTCTTGCATAGATTATAGTTGGTGCCATTTAATTGTTCATCCTTTGGCATAAAAATCAACTTAAAAGAAGTCAAGTACCATTGACTTGAAGATGTCGCATTCAAGATCATAGACGTTGGCATTGAAAACAAGTCACCACACTTCCAAAAAATGAAGCCGGAATTAGGACAAAAATTGAGATAGGGTAGGGGGGGCTTAGAGTATCCCTACACTTGATGATGAGAGATACACCTTGGATAGGGGGGCTTAGTGTAGCCCTATACTTGGCACCAAAAGAGAGACAAGTCAATGTAGAGAGAGGGCTTGGAGTAGTTCGATGATTACCAAGATAGCCGTATAGTAGGCTTAGGAAATTGAGAAAGTTTGTGGGTAGGCTTAGACTAGCATCCAACCCACAAATGCACACACACTAAAAGTCTGTCTTATATTTTAGAAGTATAAAGTATGGGGCACTTTGTGTCTAATGGATTGTCAAATGCTTAGAGTGGGTACCCTTGGAGAATAAAAAAAAATACTCAATGTTGGACAAAGAGTGCTGCTAGGTGTGCCTAAATTGAGGTTCAAAAATAATCCCTCAAGGTTTGATGTGCCAAAGTACATGTGCCCAAAAGGAGGAAAAAACCTTTGGAATCAGACCTCTTTGAAGTTATAAAATGTAATCTTTGTTAAATGGAAAATACAATGAGGCTTGTCAAATAATAAATACCCATGAGGAAGTGATTCCTTGAACCATCAATGTCGACTTGTACAAATTGAAACCAAGAGTTGTTTTGAATTTGGGCTCATATGGAGTCGTTCACTATCTTTGAGAGTTGCCTAAAAATAGGTGTGGAACCTTTAAAAATACACTTGAAATTGTGTGAGCAGTGAGCATGAATGCATAGAACTAAGGCAAAATTGAAAAACTCATAGTGACCTCATATATGATGTCAAACTCCAACGACTATTTCCATGAATTTCATGCACCAGAAGCTTCCATAATTTTAGTTCATTGATGATGTTACTAGTTTGAAACGGCCCAATACTCTGACGTGCACACATAGAGGAATTCATGATGTGTTGATCTGAATTTTTTGTTGCATAAACCTTGGAGATGAAGGATTTATCAGAACCTTATCAGAAGGAGGTCGTTGCACCTTGCCATGCAACATGTCATGAATAGAATTGGAGCACATGTTGAATGCCAGTATACGCACAACAACATGTTACAATAGTAGAGAGAGGTGCATCTCTCTTCTTCTCTCTCTCTCTCTCTCTAAGAGAAGGCGCAAGTCTTGGTTCAAGGTGAAGAAGGCATGGATTGCACAGTGGGTGTTTGAGTCCCAAAATCCCATGAGTTTAGAGCTCAAAGTTGTTGGAACCATTATGGGTCTTCCAGATGAGTTCTTCTCTGATGCACAATTGAGATCAAATAGCTTCAGAGAGAGACTTTTATCTCTTTATCTCTCTTTGAGATGGAGAAAGCCTTAATTTTCATTGCATGTCTAATCTGAATCTCTTTCTTGTTCCATGCACTGTCATTCCTCTATCTCTATTTCTCTGTCTTTTGTGAGAGAGAATGGAGGTCTCTATCTCTGTTTGTCACTCTGTTAAAGATGATAAGCACCACTCGTGTTGATTGTCACAGATGATGTTGCACATTAGCTTTGATGTGTGATAGTTAGCCTAATCTCGCACTGATCTAGGTCATGTATGATTTAAATACTCTAAAGGTTTTGGCTAAAAGTGAGCATTGGAATGGCAAAGGACAATCCACTGCTACAGGTTCAACTCAATTGTATCTACAACACTCCAATACTATTGTTGGATTCTCTTTGGCGGCTCCCCCTATTGTAAACATCAAAGACAATGCTTGAATCACCTTTAGCTTCTCTCTCTCTCTCTCTCTCCACAAATCAATGATGAGTCACAACACTTCTCTATCTCCTATGAGATATGGATGGTAGAGGAACGATACTCATAAACAAGAAGCGATTCACTACACGGATGGGTTGATACGCACGATTAGTGGGCGAATCACTCAAGGGAGCTGTTGATGTTGTTGGTTTGAAGTGTGAAATATATAGGAAGACATCACAAACAACCTTGCAGTGTGTGCAAGCACTTAGATGTGTAAAAGCATGGATCTGTGCCTTCACACAAATAGAATGAATATATGTCCACAAGATCTCACACAACAAGAAGTGAAGGAGTGTTTATAAACAATAAAGAAATGAACTATAATAATTACAATTAGAAAGTGTTTATAAACACTTCAAAATGATGAGATGCACTAGAAACGCTACCACATCACATACAAAGACCATATATCACCTTCAAAACGACCAAAACCAAGGGTGGGAGGGTGGGAAAGAGTGGAAAAGGGGTGGGTGGGCAAAAAGGACAAAGTGAGTCCCAAAAAGTATAAAATGATGCCAAAAGAGGCTTCACACAATGAAGAGATCGACACAACCAAACACAAGCACCACCACCACCAAAACCTCCAAAATCACCACCAAAAGAACCATAAACACCTTTACCTAGGCCTCTGATACCATGCAGAGAGTACACGTGTGGAAGCAAAATAAAAAGAAGAGTATACTCACAAATAGAAAGAGTGTGAGACCCAAAAGTGAGTAGACCATGAAATGGGAGATGTGAGATGGATTAGAGTGAGCTTTCCAAGAGCATGGAGTAGTCTCTTCAAGCTTCTAACGAAGTACAAATTGGGGGAGAGGCCCTACTTATATAGAGTTGGAGGGAATTATCCAAAGTTAATCATATGTGGGTTAATATCCCTTGAAGAAGAATGAATAGGTTCTTGCTATGGGATCCTTGCCTTTTGAGCTATATTTTTGGATTGTAGGAACATGAAAAATCTTCATGATGACTTCTCTCTAGAAGAGCAATTCTTGTAAGATTTGATGCTCTCTGAAAAGGGAAACTCAATTTGGAATACATGTTTATTGTCTGCTTCTTTTACATTCTAATTGCTTTATATGGGTTAATTTTAGGTTTGGGAGCTCCTTAGGGTGGCTTTTCCTGCCTTAGAAAGGGCTGCACAACGGGATGTATGCAGGGCTGATTGCCTCTAAGGAGGATGGTGTCACTCAACATTGAAGACCTGAAGACCTGAAGACTTGAAGACCTGAAGACCTGAAGACCTAAAGACTTGAAGAATTGGAGACTTGAAGACTTGAAGATTTGAAGACTCCAACTTGGACCAGTTCAACTGTATGATCCTCTTCTCTTAGCTTTGTCAAGGACAACAAAGTCTAGAGGGAGGAGAGTGTTGGGTTGAAGGGCACAAGACGAGCCCTTGAGCTTATGGAGACTCAAATAGACCTTATAGGCATGCGATAAGTGCAATAAAATGCACTATGTACTTTAGAGCATGTGGGAATGGTTGTTGAAGAGAATCAATTCACTTTCCTACAATGTAGGAAAAGTGAAGATCTAGTTTGATCTACTTTTAGGTGATTGATTGGTTGATTAAATGCAACTCAACCACCACAAATTCGTGGAAGTTTAGCACTCTCTTTATACTTTTACATGTTTAAAGCTATGAACTTTTACAATGGTAAAAGATCCATGAAAAACCTTTTTAAAAAATACAATAAGTGAGCATAAGCAAAAAGAACTTTCCAACAGATATTCCTTCGATGCCATTATTTTTGATGTAGATCAAATCCTCCTCAAGCATAGTTTAAGCTTGATGCTCCAACACATACCTCGTCTATGACAAACCATAGTCCATGTTCTATATTAATTTGCCAATTCCCTATTCTTTGAGAGTACTCTTTCTCTTGCTAGCTAACTTCTTTGTGCAGTCCTTAATGGCACAACCCTTCTTTTTGCAATAGGAAAAAATTCCAGTGAACTTCTTATTCTTTGGCTTCTTCTTTGAGCCCTATCCTGAGCTTTCCTAATGCTGTCCTTAGCAAGCCTAAGCATATCATTCATCTCTTCCAATAAGTCCTTCGCAACTTGAACTTTCTCATTCTCCAAGCCTAGTGCATAAGGAGCTTTTGGCTGAAACCCATACATAAGCATAAATGGACTATGCCCAGTCGAAGAGTTCTTGACACTATCATATGCAAACTCTACTATAGGTAAGTACTCTTCCCAATTAGTTTGCCTTTCATTCACATATGCCCGAAGCATATCCTCGAGGATTTGGTTAACCCTCTCTGTTTGCCCATCCGACTGTGGATGCTCGGCCGTACTCATGCTAAGTTTCGTGTCCAACCTTTTGAAGACTACTCTCCAAAAGTGGCTAGTAAATTTCCTATCCCGATCAGAAACTATGTCTAAAGAAAGACCATATAACCAATATAGGTTCTCTACAAAGAGTCTAGCAAAATCTATTGTCTTCGCTGTATTACATGTTGGAATAAACCTAGCCATTTTGGTTAACCTATCCACAATTACCCAGAGTGAGTCGTGCCCTCTCTATGTCTTAGGTAATCCAACTATAAAATCCATGGAGATACTCTTCCACTTCCCATTAGGAATATCCAATGGGTGGAGTAGTCCTCCAAACCTCAACCTCTCAGCTTTATTGATTTGGCATTTGGTGCACTTATGCACATACTCTAGGACGTCCTTATGAAGTCGAGGCCAATAAAACTGCCTCTTAACAAGATCATAAGTCCTGTTAATTCCTGGGTGTCCCGCACTAGGTGTGTCATGACACTCATACAAAATATGCCTTCTCATCTCAAAATATTTAGGGACACACACCTTACCTTTATATAACAAATATCCATCATAGAAACTATAATTCTTCCACTTGAATCCTTCTTGAGTACCCGTCAATACTCCATCCTTAGTGGAAACCCATGTATCACGATCCCCATTCTCTATGGCTTCCCAAATCTTGAAATATGCATGATAAAAAGCCTACATTTCCCTCTAATGGAATCAATTAGCTCACTCATGATCTGAGTAAAACTCAGTCCATTGAGCATAGGCATGCGCCTAAGTGAATTAGCCACTACATTAAACTTTTCATTCCTATACCTAAGCTCATAATCAAACTCCTGAAGGGTCTTGGCCCATCGGGCCTTATGAACTTTGAGGTTTGCTTGATTAGAGAGCCACTTAATGCTCTCTTGATCAAACACTATCATAACTTTGGCACCATATAAATAATGATGTCACTTCTTCAAAGCATGGATACTTGCATACAACTCCTTCTCATAGACGGAGTAATTCTTCTGAGCCGGTTCTAGTTTTTTACTCTCAAAAGCTATTGGTTGACCATCCTGAACTAAAACCACTCCTATAGCAAAATCACTTGCGTCAGTCTCAACCACAAAGGGTTTGTTGGGATCTGCTATATGTAAAAGTGGAGCTGTAGCAATTGCTACTTTCAATTTCTCCATACTTTGCTTCTGTTTGTCTCCCCAATGAAAGGCTTTACCTTTCCCTTTAAGCTGTTCTGTCATGGGGATAGCAATTCTGGCATAATTCTTAATGAATCTTTGATAGAAACCTGATAAAACTAGGAAGATCTGCAGCTCTTCCAAGTTCCTTCAGCAGGTATCAAGTAAAAAATAGAAGGTTTTCTTGGAAACTTCAAGTTCAAAGTTATCTGTTTTGATTCAATCTTTACACACATCATTTCCAAAGTACATAGGCCATTTTATGGTGTCATTGGAAAGCTAAGGAGGTCCACTTATCAACTCTGAAGAATACAAGGGCTGGTACAAAGCAGGATTTGGAAGTACCTACTCAATCTCTTGGAGTGTCCATCCATCATTCCCAACAGTGGTATCAGAGCAAATTAAGGTAAAATGGGAGATTGTTTTCCTTCATTCATTGATAAATTGGATAGGAACAACTATCAGGCATGGTCTCTAAGGATGAAGACATACCTACAAGGAAGGAGTCTTTATGGATACATCTCAAGAGATGAGGAATTGCCCTCATTGAAAACAAGAGGATTGCCAACAAAGGAAGAACATGAAAAGATCAACACATGGTGTGCCAAGGATGCATTAGCAAGGTCTTATTTACTCAAATCCATCTCTGATTTTCTTTTGCCACATATTAGAAACTGTAAGACATCCCAAGAGACTTGGGAAACCTTGTCGTCTTATTTCTCTTCCAACACAAGGGCTAGAAAAAATCAGTTGTGGATTGAATTCACCACATTAAGGAAGCAACCTAAGCAAGCTGTTTCAGAGTTTGTGACCAAGATTAAAGATGTAGTAGATCAGTTAGCAAGCATAGGAGAAGAGATTGAAGAAGAGCAGATTGTGAGGCAAGTGATCAATGGGATCAAAGCTGATGACAAATGGGAAAGCTTTACCACTGCCATGGACCTTTACATGGACATGCAAATTCCAGACCTTACAACTCTCATGGAACAATTATTCACTCATGAAGCCAAGCTCAACAAGAATGGATACATCCAAAGGTAATAGCTCTTCTACCCTATACACTGATAAAGGGTCTAAAGATAAAGGCAAGAACAAAAACGTAGAAGATGAAGGCACTACCTCCCAAGACAACTATGCAGGGAGAGGTAGATCATCAAGAGGAAGGGGCAGAGGAGGTAAGCCAGGTAGAGGGAGATCCTATAACTCCTCACCATGCAACATTTGTGGTTTATCAAATCATACTACAGATGAGTGTTTCAGGAACTACAAGAATCAGAGAGGAAGAGGATATCAAAGAGGTGGATACTCACAGTTAAGAGGTAGCTTCAACCATCACCAAGGCTACAACAACAACTACAACAATAACTACAACAACAACTACAATGGAAACTACCAAGGAGGATTCAAATCCAGAAAGGACTACAACAACTATACAGAAGAGCAAGATGATTCTCTTCTGATCATGAACATGACTTCAAAACTAGGTACAAATGATGACCACCTATTCTACATTGACTCAGGATGCTCAAATCATGTGGCTGGAAATGTAGCTCTACTTTCTGATCTTGAAGAAACAAAAGGTAAGCATCAAGTACAAACAAGTGATGACACCAAGCACTCAATAGTTAAAGTTGGAAATGTTAAGACTTGTGATGGAAATTAGAACTTGTTGAGTAGGGTACTCTATGTACCAACCATTACCAAAAATTTGATGAGTGTTGGACAGATTGTGGAGAAATTTTTACAGGTTAGATTCAACCAATTTGGAGCATTTGTGGAGGATCCTAAGCAGGGATTCAAGAGAATAGCTAAAGGAGAAAAATCAGGTAGACTCTTTACTTTTGAGCTAGAAGATACAAAGAATATTGCACTATACAGTTACAAAGATCAAACACTTTCATAGCTTGAGATTTGGCATAAAAGATTAGGGCATGTAGGAGAAAGAACATTGAAACAGATATGCAAGGATCAATGTGTAATTGGAATACCCAATGTTTCAAAACAACACATGATATACAAATGTAGTGCTTGTCAGTTTGGGAAGTCTCACATGTTACCCTTCTCAAGGAAAGGATACATGCATGAGGACTATCTAGAGCTTGTCCACACAGATGTATGGGGACTAAGCAAAGACCCCTCAATCTCAGGATCAAGATACTATGTATCTTTTATTGATGATTATAGCAGGTGGACTGTATTATACTTCATGAAGCACAAGGATGAAGTGTTTAATTGCTTAAAAAAATATCTTGCACTTGTTGAGAATCAAACAGAAAAAAATTTGAAGAGACTAAGGTCAGATGGAGGAGGTGAGTACTTCTCAAATGAGTTTGAAGACTTCTTGTAGGACAGAGGCATTAAAAGAGAAATCACCACAAGGTATACTCCTGAAAAGAATGGGGTAGCTGAGAGAAGAAATAGGTTGATTGTTGAAATAGCTAGGTCTATGTTGAATGAAAAAAAGTTACCTAATTACCTATGGTTAGAGAGTGTATCTACTGCCACTTACCTCATAAACAGGTTACCATCTAAGTCCCTTGATGGGATGACACCCTATGAAGCATGGCATGGTAAGAGACCCTCACTAAACCATTGCAGGATATTTGGATGTGTAGCATATGTACACATTCCTTCTCAGATAAGAGGTAAGCTAGACCCTAAGGCAGAGAAGTGCATCTTTATTGGATATGATCTAAATAAAAAAGGATACAAGTTTTACAACCCTTCCAATAAGGGATTCATGGTTAGTAGAGATGTTGTCTTTGATGAAAGTGATTCTTGGTATGAGAATGAATGCAGGAAGTTCAAACTACCCTATGACTTGGAGGAGGAGTTTCCAAGTCTTGCCAAGGAGGAACCTACTTAGAATGAAGACGCAAATGCAGATGATGAAGACATTATCAATCTTGAAGAGTTCAAGGCATGGAAGTCCAAGGGCAAAGTCAAAATGAAGAAGCTTGAAGACATACCTGAATCTTCAAATCAATTAATTAGAAGATCACAAAGGGAGAGCAAAAAACCTATTAGATATGGGTATGATACATCTCTTGTTACTAAGCACTCTGTTTATCTTGCCAAAGACTTGTCAATTGAAGAACCAGGATCATATGAAGAAGCCATAACCAAGATAGAATGGAAAGAAGCTATGGATGAGGAGATTGAAGCACTCAAAGAAAGTGACACATGGGAACTAGTACTAAAGAAAGAATCCATGAAGGTAATTGGATCCAGATGGATCTATAAAATCAAAAGAAATTCTGATGGGTCAATTAGCAGGTACAAAGCCAGATTGGTAGCCAAGGGTTTTGCACAAACCCAAGGCATTGACTATGAAGAGACATTCTCACCTGTGGCCAAGATGCCAACTATCAGAGTGTTGGTAAGTGTGGCTGCATCCAAAAATTGGAACATGTACCAATTGGATGTAAAAAATGCTTTCTTGAATGGATGGATTTTAGGGGAGGTATATATGTCACAACCTCCTAGCTATGAGGACCCTAATAAGGTAACATATGTACACAAATTGAATAAAGCTTTATATGGATTAAAGCAGGCACCTCGGGCATGGAGTCACAGGTTAACCACATACCTCCAAGACCAAGGTTTTGTCATGAGCAAGGCAGACACTTCTCTATTCATCAAGAGAAGTAATTCAGAGGTAATATACCTATGTGTATATGTTGATGATATCATACTTACAGGTAATGATGTCAATGGAATCAGGAAAATCAAGAACTAGATGATGAAGGAATTCAAGATCAATGATCTTGGTCTACTAAAAATTTTTCTTGGACTTGAGTTAGTTTATACTAACTCAGGAATCTATATTACTGAGAAAAGGTATATACAGGATATGTTGAAGAGGTTTCATTTGCACGATGCCAAAGTTGCAAGTACTCCAATGGAGGTAAACCTAAAACTAAGTGCCCATGAAGGTGATGAAATTGATGATGTTACAGGTTACCAAAGTATAGTTGGTAGCTTGAATTATGCTACCTTATCAAGGATAGACATTGCATATGGAGTTAGTGTGCTAAGTCAGTTTATGTACAAGCCTAGAGGACCTCACATGGAGGCTGCCAAGAGAATCTTGAAGCATCTCAAGGGTACACAGAATCATGGTTTGTATTTCCCTTACACTTCAGATAAAGATATCAAGATCTACTCAGATGCAAATTGGGTAGGATGCAAGGATGATAGGAGGAGCACTTCTGGATACATTTCATTTGCAGGTGATAAACCAATATCATGGTCTTCAAAGAAGCAACCTACTGTTGCTTTATCTTCAACAGAGGCAGAGTATAGAGGTTTGGCTAATGCCACTCAAGAAGCCATATGGATCAAGCTATTGTATACAGAATTGGGTTTATATACTAGGACACCAATGATCTTTGGAGATAATACAAGCTCAGTTCACCTTGCAGCTAATCCTATCCATCATGCTAGGACCAAACATATAGAGGTCCATTACCATTATGTGAGAGAGAAGTTATTAAGCAAGGACATTCAACTCACCTATGTATCAACCAACATGCAGTGTGCAGATTTGTTGACTAAAGCTTTGGATGGAACCAAACGTTGCAGGTTCAAATCATTGATTGGATTGCAGGACATACATGAAGATTGAAGGATGAAGACCAAGCCAAAATGTTTGGCTTGAGGGGGAGCTGTTGGTGTAATTCACAAGCCTACACATTTGGCTTGAAGGATACCTTGAAGATCATTCACATTTGAGAAGCATAAAAAAAAACAATGCTAGTGGTTAATTACCATCTTATCTTTTGTAAAAGTCATTTTTTGACTTTGGAATCTTTGTAAACACCTACCAAGAGGAACTCGTAAAAGAGTTAGATTTGATTGATGGAATATCTCCTAGGATGTAGGAGAATGATTGAAGAGAGCCAAAAGTTTGAATTCAAATTCAAACTTTAACTCAACTACTATAAAAGTGACTATGAAAAAGTCGCAGGTAAGACTCATATCCCGAGCTCATCTCTGTCAATTCTGAGTGTGTGTGAGGCCTACAATCTAGCCCACACCTATCTAAGCCATTAGGAAATGATCTTCATGCCAATGGTATTGTATACAAGTGTTCATTAATACATACATCTTCATTGTTCATTTTTGAGTTCTCTGTCATAGTACTTGAAAGTCTATCAACTTTTGGAGAGCATATGTCACTCATTTCTCCACCAAATTCAAAGATCTATAGCTTGTTGGAACCAGCTCAAGGTTATCTATATGCTATCAAAATTTGGAGAGATTCTATTCAGCCATTTCAGAGAAAAGCTTGTCGAGGTGATCACTAGTCAATGTCTGCAACAGTCCTAAAACATCGAGGGTAAAGGTTTACTTGCTAAATTGATTTCTTTGAGCATAGTTAATCTTTTTATATCAATTCACTTGGAATAGTTAGCTTGCTAAGCTAATTAGATACCCCTAAAAGGAATTTTTTCAATTCCTATTGTGCTGGTCATACTGAGCAAAAGATCCAGTAGGTATCAAGTAAAAAATAGAAGTTTTTCTTGGAAACTTGAAGTTCAAAGTTGTCAGTTTTGATTCAATCTTTACACACATAATTTCCAAAGTACATAGGCCATTTTATGGTGTCATTGGAAAGCTAAGGAGGTCATCTTATCAACTCTGAAGAATACAAGGGCCGGTACAACGTAAGATTTGGCAGTACCTACTCAATCTCTTGGAGTGTCCATCCATCATTCCCAACAATGGTCAATGTCCCCTCTCTCAGGTGGTAGCCCTCTAGGTAAGTCAGTGGGAAAAACATCTCTAAACTCAAACATGAGATCTTTAAAACTTTTAACTGTTAGATATGCTCAATACTCCACCCTCATGTGACCATAAATGATCCATGGTGCTCTAAGTTGTAAGGCCCCCATTATGAGGAGAAGCCATTATGAGAGCTTAGATATTTGTGGAACCTAACTTCCAAGTTAGATGAGGTCTATGTGTGACCGTTGGTGGTTGTAGATGATCTTTGTGAGCCTAGCCGTTAGGTTAGGTAGGGCATAAACTTCTAGGCCATTGGGTTGCCATTAAAGGTGAAAATAAAGGCCTTATGGCATTGCGCGGTTTCCCCATAAAACCTTAATGGGGGGAGTGCAAAGGGGAGATGGTAGGACTTCTAGTTGTGGAGATATTGTCCGATCATATATTTTATCGACTATTTTGTATCTCCCAAGTACATTTATCTATACCGAACCACCTTGTAAAAGCTATATAAGCATGGCCAAGGTTGAGCTTTACATAGCATTGCGAACTAGTAAGCCCTTCATCTAGAGTCTGTCTAGATCGCCATCTACGCTCCACCAGTATTTGGAAGTGAATGTTATGTACATGTTCCTGGTAGGGAGAGAAACAAGCTTCAACCAAAAAGCACCAAATGTATCTTCCTAGGGTACAACGAAGATAAGAAGGCTTATAAGCTTGATGACCCTGAGGCTAAGAAGATCATGGCGAGTCGTGATGTGGTGTTTAAGGAGGAGCAGCCACATGTAGTGGAGGAGGAGAAGAGAGCTTCCACTTTATCATCAAGCAAAGGGGTAATCCACTATGAACCTGGCCCAAAAGCTATCCCTTCTACACAAGAGAAGGAAGCATCATCTTCAGATGATGAGTCTGAAAGTCACCAACATGCCGACACCCAACTAGAAAAGCCATTGCCACGTTGGGTGAGGCAGCTCTATGATTCTGCAAAACCCACCACACAGTCACTAGAATAGGTTGCAGATGGATTGAGGCAATCACAGAGAATAGGGGAACAGAGACGCGCAAGTGCCCATATTGTGAACACAACCTTGATGGCTGATCTCATTCAAGAAGAAGCAAAGGAACCAACCAATGTGGAAGAGGCACTCCACGATCCAAATTGGAGGGCTGTCATGCAAACGAAATACAACAATATAATGAAGAATGGAACTTGGGAGCTAGTTGATCGACCCCCTAAGCGTAAAGTCATTGGCACCAAGTGGGTCTAGAAGCTAAAGTACAAGGCTGATGGTACCTTAGAAAAGTATAAAGTAAGAATTGTTGCAGAGGGCTACTCACAAGTTGAAGGCATTGACTTTTGTGAATCATTTGCCCCGATTACAAGAATGCCTACTATCCTAGTAGTAGTAGTAGCTATGGCTGCACATAAGCGTTGGCCAGTCTATCACATGGATGTCAAATCAGCGTTCGTGAATGGAGACCTCAAGGAGGAGGTATATGTGTCTCAACCACCAGGGTTTGAGGCTCCCCATTCAGAGAACAAGGTATGTAAGCTAAAGAAGGCATTATATGGACCAAAACAAGCCCCTAGAGCATGGTACCAACGGATAAATAAGTATCTCTTGGATCTAGGTTTCAAAAGATGTGCTTCTGATGCTAACTTGTATCTTCTAAAGAGAGGATGGAAGACAATTGTGCTTGTAATCTATGTAGATGAACTTGTGATTATAGGAAATGATGATACTCTTCTTCAACAAACAAAAGATGCCCTGAGTTCAGAATTTGAAATGACAGACTTGGGCGTAATGCATTATTGCTTGGGTCTTGAAGTTTGGCAGGAACCAGTGAAGATTTTCATCTCTCAACAAAAGTATGCAAGGCAGATATTGAAGGCATTCAACATGGAGGATTGCAAGGAAATTTCTACACCTATGGAGGTCAACAAAAAATTATCTATTGAAGATACTTCATCTCCAATGGATATTGGAAGATACAAGAAATTAGTTGGAAGTTTCATCTACTTGTGCAGGTTCTCTAATAAGTCTTGTGAAGTAGTATGGTTGAGGAGGATCATATGGCACATAGGAATACAAGGACAGGAGGCTACAGAGTTGAAGTGTGACAACCATGTTTCCATGCGAGTTCACTCCTAAATCTAAAAGGCCCATGCAATTTTTAATTTTTTTTCCTAATGCTCTATGCAAATTAAAATCATTTGGATATGCATGGAACTTTTTGTAGTCCATATCTATCAATATATTTTGGTGATGATTTGTATGAACATACTTAGGACCACCAAGGCACACTTTTCCTTGTCTTGGGGGTTTTTTTCTTTGACTTGTATATATGCCTATAACCCTAAGAGGTCACTTATCTTTGTAGATTCACTTTGTAATATATTTTGTATTATGTTGTGCTCCAAGCTTCTTCTTCTTCCTTGTGTTGTTTGTGTACTTTCGCATATCTCAAACCCGACCAATTCCTATCAAAGTGATTTGCAACTTTATACAGGGCATAATTGACATCCTCGATCACAGTCTCAAATCGCACAAAAGTTGCTGAGCATACTCAAGACAATTAGAAGTTCAAAACAGCTTTGCTTTATGGTGTTGAGTTTTTCATTTGAGTTCATCTTGGCCTCCAAATGCACTATCCTAGTGATTATGTAGGCAATTTTATAATTTTGTGAAAAACATGTATAGAGGTTTTTGTTCACCAATATAAGCCTCTCAAAGTTTGGTACATGTTTAGTAGAGCTTGAAAGGGTGTTTTTGTTCGATTTTTTGAGATACCATCAATTTTCTACATCAAGGTATTTAGTCACTAGCCACAACTAAAATCAATGATATATTCCATATGTTGGTTCTCGAGGTAAAGTTGGATGGTACTAATTACCCATTGTGGGCATATATTCTACGTCATGCATTTGTAGCAAAAGGGATGTGGATTGTGCAAGGTGTTGAAAAATGTCCTACCACACTTGCAAACATAGTTATAGATGGTGATGTAGATGGTTGTTGAAGATGATGGTCTTCAATTTCTTGGTCGTGTTGTGGCTTCTGTTGCACATACTATGCAGCAACTTGATTGGGATGAAAGAGATGCACTTGCATATGCATTGATAGCCTTGTCTATCAAACATGCCATTATCACTCAAATTCACTCCTTCAAGACAACAAAAGATGCTTGGGATACTCTTAAAGCATTAGATCAAGCAAGAAATGAGCAAAGAGTTGAAGGAGGAGTTGATTTCTACAAATGAAAACTTACTAGATAGTTCACTTGTGCAGACTGTTCTTAATGTTCTTTGAAATTTATATGTGAGTTTTGCTTCTACTCTTTGATTGCTAATGAAGGGTAAACCAAATGCCTTAAAATTTGAGAATTTATTCTCAGTTTTGTTGTAGGAAGATCCTTTTAGGCAAAATAGGTCAATTATATGTGTTGTAGATCAAGCTTTCTCAGTTATTAGGAAGGGAAAAGGTAAATGGAGCTCATCTACTAGCAAGCAAAAATCTATGAATGCTGAAGATTCAAAGAAAGAAGAAAAAAATCATAAGAAACTAGAAAATCAAAAATTTTTTTGGAAGTATTGTAAGTCAAATGATAATGTCATAAAGAGTTGGCCTAAACTGGTTGCAAAGGAGGCAAATAAGAAAGAGGCTGGAATGGTTGTTGTAGAAGCTCCCACACCTAAAATAGAGTTTACTAATCTTGTTCAAAATGATGAATGGGAATTTACTACTATTTGTAGCTATGAAACATCTTCACATGAGCACTCTATGTCTCAAGTACACTCGAATCTTTGGTACTTTGATAGTGGTGCAACTAAACATAGTAACTTGCAGTGTAGTTTCTTTAGTTCAGTTGAACCTAACCGTACATGAAATATGTAGAATCCTTTTGCTGCTCTGCCTCACCATTTGACATTTTTGCCAAATTTATGCCATCGCGGGCTGCCGTCAAATACACATAGAGATATTCCCTTCGGTTCGCATCCCAGCTGTCGAGTTGCTCTACATAAGAGTCACTCCCATAAAAGACTCTCTTCACTTTTTATTCTTCTACCCCCCATTAGATCATATGGAAACATAACCATATGAATGTCATGTGACATTTCCTTCCCCTTTAAAACATTTTCGTCCTCGAAATTGTATATGAAATGTCCGTAATGGTAGAAGAAAGTGCTCAGACTCCCCTGAACCCCAAGGACGAAAATGTATATGAAATGTTCGTAATGGTAGAAGAAAGTGCTCGGACTCCCCTGAACCCCATGTACTCTATGTACATGGCCATCTCTATGTGTTTTTTCCCCATATCCTTCCCTTCAAGAAGTCTCATATGAGAGCATCTCAAAGATGGGAAACTGTCTGAGTGGTGCCTACTATCTCCCATGTACACTCCACTTCCAAACTATCCCTCCCATGACATGTGACATCGTCAAAATGACCTAAGTCCATATGATGTATCCTCCTTGGAGCAATAGCATGTAAAGCAAGTGTAAAAGTGCCAAGCTTATAGGCTTGACCATATCATAATGGAGATAATAAACCATAGAATCCTATGAGATATAGAACAACGTCCCATAACCAGTGAATCCAAAACCATGTAAGTTAAATGATAGATTTCCCTCATACCACTCTAGGTCTTCCTAACCTTGAGTGTACTCACAAGTAATATTTTAATCAAAACTAGCTTGTGAACTATGCAAATCCATCATCTAGCTCATATATAAGAATTTCTCGGTAGTAAAATGCAATCTCTACATTTCACCAACCAAGAAGTCTATGGTTTTTCATCCATTACCTTTGGACTAAGTTCTATTGGAAGAGCATCTATTGGCACCTATGCAAACTCTAATATTTCTCTTCCCTGTAGGTTGCCATATGAATGCAGAAAGCATTCCCTTTGAGATTCAGATAATCCCTAAGTACCCATCCTCCGAACTGATGTTCACTCATCATACTCATGATGTAACACCAACTAAGAGTTTGGTACCCTAATAGGTTAGATATATCTCTATCTCCTATAAACCTTAAAGAGAAGAGGCATAACTTTACTCCCAGTCTAACTAATGTCAATAACTAGATCATCCCATCTAGTCAAAGACCATCACTGGAGTAACATAATTGCTCCTCTCTAGAGTCTCTAGATGAGACTCAATCCAACCATCATGATTAACTGATCTCCCTCTTGTCTTTGATAGAAGAGTGCCACTTCTATCTAGACAATGTAGAACAGAGAAAGTGAAACTCTCTCCCATTCTCTCTCTATAATCTCCTCTAAGGAAAAGAGATCTGGTATTGGAATCTATTCCACTTTCCCTTTCCCTTTGAAATAGATTCTGTTGAATCCATTTACTCTGCTCATAATTGAGAACATGTACATAACTTCTCCATATTTTCCTTCAAAAATAGTGGACAAAGAGACTCCCATGTGAAGTCAAATTACATTGAAAAGTAGAGTAAATGAATTCCTTCTGAAATAAAGACTAAAAGATGTTTCCTAAACACCCCTTCTCTCTAAAGGTAAACATACTCTATTCTTCTCCTATGAAGAAATCATGTTTTCCTTTACTTGTTTCTCTCTCAAAGACCACTAAGCTAAAATGAGATCTCTCCTTGATCTCTAAGCTAATTCCCACTTTCTCCTTTCCTTAAAAGAGAAACTTATGAATTCATTTGCTCCTCTCTTCCATATTAATGTATAATCCCTCATTACATACATTCCTATGATGGAGAATACATCTCCCCTAACTAATGAAGGTGTATGTAGTGAAGAGTGGAGAAAATAAATTCCTTATAAGGCTCAAAGCCCTCTACTAAAATGGTCAGCAATGATATGACACGATACCATAAACACATGTGTATCCATACTAAAAAGCTATCTTTGCCAACCGTCCTCTATGCATGGATCTATACGATCCAATGAAACTAATCGAATTATCCTTCTTGAAATCCTGAAAATGAGTATGTGACATCAATAGTGATAAAATCACCTATCACATTCTCTATTGGAAGAATAAATCTTCGCTAAAATATGAAGGATAACTGTCAATCCTAAGGAGATGTCTAGTGAGACATGATGCCATGAATGATGAGTCCTTTTCTCCCTGGCCATAGAAGAAGAATGCTCAAAGTGAAGTCATTTCCATCATCCCATATGAGTGGAACCTTCTTCCCATCCATGTTGACATACCTACACTAAACCGAATATATATTCCATATATATGCAATGGAATATATAAGTGGACTCTAATGAATCTGATATCCTCAACTCATATCGGTGGACTCAAATGACTCGCATGTCCTCGAACTAGTTAGTTTGGTTCTAGTCAGTATGTGACAATGCATATCCCTTTCTGTTCCAAAACAACTTGTTCCTAGGTACTAGGACTAGGTCTAAGTACCTCTCTGTAGATCGCGATATACATATATGTATTGGGTACCCCAACTATTTCTTACTAAGGGATCTATGCTATAAGTCATAGAGCTAGTGCCATGCCTGTTGCCTTCCTAATCATCACTCAAATCAAATAAGCACCCGTAGATGCAGTCTCATGAAACCCATCTCTGTGATCCCATCTATTTGGTTTCCTTAGTAGTGTAGCAGAAATGCTTCACTACTTGGCCAAGTGATGTGCAAGAGTGAAACTAGTCACTCTTTGGGTATTCCTGATAATATTCCATAGTCTCCTAATCATACTGTGAGGCACTTGTGAAGATAAATAAATCTTCGCTAGCTTAGATATTATCAAACTGTATCTCCCATGCCTCTATGCAACTTCCTATAACCTATAAGATTGCTTGTGCACATTCCTAATGGTGAAGGTATAGCTCCTTCCCCTCAGCAATCCTATGGTCTAAAATCCATAAGGATTATGTGTAGGGATCATGTTTCTTATGAACTTGCCTTATCTATGATATTGTGATTGTACTAAGTCCATCAAAGACATGCTTAGAAGCATGCCTACATCTTATTGATGTTTGCAGAAAATGCATGTTACCATGCCATAACATTCTTACTGTTGATATATTTAGGTTGTGATGTGTGTGAACACACTAGGACCGTCGGGGCACTTTTTTCCCTCTTTAGGAGGTTTTTTTCCCCCGGTTTGTATATACACCTATTGCCCTAATGGGCTACTTATCTTTGTACATTCTCTAGTAATACATTCAGTATTGTGTGTTGTGCTCCAAGCTTCTTCTTCCTTGTGCTGTTCGCATGCTTCCATAGATGTTTAACTCCAACAATTGGTATCAGAGCAGGTCATCGCTTCATCTAGGGCACCGTCGACACTCCTCCGTTTGCAGTCTCAGAATCACACAAATTTGGGTGAGCATACTCAACGTGTTTTTGAGATCAAAACAACTTTGCTCTATGGTGCCGAAATCGTGATCTCAGCTCGTTTTGGCCTCCAAATGCACTATCCCAACGCTTGTGCAGGCTATTTTATCTTTTTGTGCCAAAGGTATATACAAGTTTATGTTCGCCAGTATAAGCATCTCGAAGTCTGCTACAGGTCTAGTGGAATTCATCTAGGCAGTTCTATTCAACTTTTTGAGATACAACCAATTTCCTGCATCAAGGTATTTTTGTCATTGGCCATGGCTAAAAGCAGTGATGTATTCCATATGTTGGGTGTTGAGGATAAGCTGGATGGTACCAACTACCCATTATGGTCTTATATGATGCGACATGTGTTGGTTGCAAAAGGACTGTGGAACATTGTGCAAGGTATCGAAAAACATCCTATCACACCTGCAATTGTTACAACTATAGGTACGGAAGTTGATGCAGAAGGTGTCCAAGATGGTGATATTCTGCATATTCATATTCGTGCTACGATTTCTGTTGCACCTACTACAGAGCAGATTTGTTGGGATGGTAGTGATGCCCAGGCACATGCATTGATAGCTTTGTCTGTCAAACATGCCATTATTCCTCACATCCGCTCTTGCAGAATAGCTAAAGATTCCAATTGCATCTTCAAAGCAAGAAGATTCAGCATCTTGTATTACCTTTGTCATGTAGGCACAATGGCGAGCCATATAACTGTCATACATCAATCGTTGCATTGAATTCCGCATCCTCCCAGATCTTCTTGGTCCTGGGTCACTTCTCCTTGTATCATCTGCATGTGCCCTTCTTAATCCTGGAGTCTTCACAGAGGGCAATCCAAGTTCCTCATCAAGACTCTTTTCTGAACCGCTTGAATCTCCATCAATGTCTTCAAAACCTGCACATGTTTTATGACCAGCAGAAAGCTTTTCTTTACCTTTCTTGGATGTATTTGATGAATTTGCTGGACTGAAATTTCCACGTAATCTTCCACTCCATGGATTTGAGTTGGAACTATTGCTTGGTGATGCATCTGGTCCACTCAAAACTTGAGACTCTACACTTGATTTTTCAGCATTTTCTTTGTCATTTGGTTCAAGACTCAGTCCTTCTTTGGCATCTACATAGAAGCTTGACATTTCATCAAATACCACATCTCTGCTCACCTTTACCTGTTGTGTGAGTGGGTTATAACATTTATATCCCTTTTGCCCAAGGGAGTATCAAATGAAGACACACTTTTTTGCTTTTGGATCAAGTTTTATCCTCAATTAATCTGGGACATGTACATATGCAATACAACCAAAAACTTTCAGATGTGATAAGTTTGGCTTTTTACCTATAAACTTCTCTTCACGTGTGACTTGATGTACAACAGTAGTCGGAGTTCTGTTCATGATATATACAGCAGTATGCACAACTTCTGCCCAATATTAATGAGGCATATTCTTCTCAGCCATCAAGGCTCTTGCTATTTCTGCAATATGTCTATTTTTGCATTCAGCAACGCCATTCTGTTGTGGTGTGTACTTGCATGAAAACTGATGCCGAATTCCATGATTTTTTAGAAAACTACTGAACTTATTTGACATGTATTCACCTCCTCCATCAGATCTTATTGTCTGAATGTACTTCTCTGTCTGCTTTTCCACCATAGCTTTAAAATTTTAGAAGTGAGTGAACACCTCACTCTTCTCTTTCATGAAATATACCCATACTTTGCGTGTATGGTCATCAATGAAAGTAACATAAAACCTGCAACCCCCCATAGATGTGGTCTTTGATGGACCCCAAACATCTATATGTACTACTTCTAGTACATTCTCACTAACATGCCTGTCATGTGGAAATGATGCTCTTGACTGTTTACCAAATTGACATGCTGCACATACCTTTTGCATTTCTACAACTTTGAAATTTGGTAATCCATGGACAATCTCCTTTGACTGTGTCAATTTCAGCCTTTACTAGCTTGCATGTCCAATCTGTTTGTGCCACATCTCTATATCTGCAATAACTCTTGCACCTTTTGCAAACATGGTTGCATTCATTTCAAGAATCTTCATAAAGGTGAACATCCTACCCACTTTGTTTCCTTTGGCAACCAATCGTCCATCCTACTTGTACTCTTCTACATATAATCCATCAGCATTGAACCTGACTTGTAATCCCTCGTCAACCATTTGTCCAACAGAAACCAGATTCCTTGTTATATTTGGAACATGGAGCACATCAACAAGATGTTTTACCTTCCTGTCCTCCATAGACAGTGCTATGTTTCTTGTATGCTCAATAGGATGTGATGTATCATTACTTGTTTCAACATATCCAGGAACTAGCATTTTCTGCAAACTACTAAACCATTCTGCATGACTGGTCATGTGATTTGAAGCACTTGAATCAACATACTAGACATTATCATTCAATTTTGAAATACTAGCAGACATCGTATTCATCATGTGATGTTGAACCATGAACAGCTTCTCAGAATCATCTGCACTTATGGATGCATAGTTGTTTTGTTGCCTTCTGTTATTTTCATTCTTCAACCTGCAATCACGTTCAAAGTGTGCAGGTTTACCACAAATCCATCATCCTTTACTATCATTACCTGAATCATTCTTTGGAAATTTCTCTGACCTCTTTGGCTCCCCTTGCCTCAAAACTGTCCTCTTCCTCCTGCATGATTCTGTTGTTGACCTTGGTCTTGGTTATTGTTTCCTCTTCCACTTCCGAAACCTCTATCTCTGCCTCTTCCTCTGCCAGAGTAGAAAACCTGCTCAGAACTAGGCTTTCCTTGGGAGTTTGAATCCTCACCAAGATTCTTTTCTTCAATAATCAGCATAGATACGAGATGAGCAAAATTTGGAATATTTTCCCCCGTCTGTATAGAAGTTTTGAACTGCTTATATGATGCTCTTAAACCACGAAGGCATACTTCCACCTTATCATCATCATCTACATTCACTCCAATAGATGCAAGTGACTCACATATGCTTTTGATTTTCAAGGTGTAGTCACTTATCGACATGCTCTTCTTCTCTAATGTATGCAGCTCATTCTTGAGTTGCAATTTCCGTGCCTTTGTATTGTCAAAACACTATTTTTGTGTATCCACAATACACAGAATCGCTTGAAATTCTGGATCTAGAATATATGAGTGTTGTCAAACACAACGCAAGTTACAGTTTCTTAAACTGACTTGGATTTTTTGTGGGCTCCACCTTGCAGGCTCGAAGTGGAGATCGAGATGGCTCCAAAACTTTGATCTCACAGAAACGAGTGACCCTAAAGGGATAACACACGAAAATATTTTGAGGTCTTCTACCTTCACGCTGATTTTTGTAGCAAATAGAGGTCGTTTGTGAATCACATGTTCTCCACACCGTGCTGCATACTCTTCAAGGAAGAATGATCTTCCCCTTCTTCTTCTATTACATAAAGACGAATGTACAAGAATGACCTAAAAACAAGAATACAACCACTGCAACATATAAAGATCAGTACATAAGGAAAAAGCTAATGTCTGCGAATGAGTGAGCTGGCAAGGAAAAAATGTGCCATCACTCTCGATAGATAAATCTAATAAAGCTCAATGAAGTATCCCTTCCCTGACATATACAGGCGTGACCACTATACATGTCAGAGAAATGAAAAATTGGTACGTGTCATCCTGGATCATCACATGTTGAGCTTGATATCTCAACAAGTTTAATGTACATATGTCAACTAGTCTTCATTTCCTGAATATGCACTATCTTCAAGCTTCATTTATTTGTCTTTCCTTCATCTTTTGACTTCAACCCTTTGTCTAAGACATCAATTATTGGTTGACTTGCACCAACAACTTCCCCTCAATCATCAATTGAGGTTTTCTCTATCTTCTTTATACCTGCCATGTCTTTGAATCTCTGCAAATTTGGTCCATCCAAGCTTTAGGTTAACATATCTGCAATCTGATCTTTTGTTGAAGTATGTATGACTTCAATCTCCTTATCAATCACCTTCTCCCTTAAGAAGTGATACTAAATCTCAATGTGTTTAGTCTTGGCATGTACATATGTATTTATGTATGTATGTGTGTGTGTGTATGTGTGTCTATATGGATGTATGTGAATGTGTGTGTATTTATGTGTGCATATATGTGTGTATGTATGTGTCTATGAATTTGTGTAAATGTGTCTGCATGTATGGGTATATATGTGTGTATATGCATGTGAATCTTTTTATTGATTAATTATAATTATTAATCTCATTCTAAAATTGATTTTTTTTTTAAGTAACTTCAACTTTTATGAATTATTTCCTAAGTAGAAGAAATAATTAACAAGTTTCAATGAAAAATAAACAAATATTTAAAAACTTCCACTTAATTGAGGCTATTTGGAGTCAAATTATGTAGGTATAGGGCAATGTAAGTTAAGTTGCATAGATTGGAAGCTTCTTAAATCGAATTGCATATATTAGAAGCTTTGTAAACCTAATGGCAGTTGACTTGCTTTAAAATACATTAAATAACCTAAAAGTAAAACAAAAATAGTGAATTAGAGTATAAGATAGTAAGAGTGAGTGAGAGAGAGAGAGTACGACAAAGAACAGAAATACATGAAAATAGTGTGAAAGAGTGAAAACACAAACCTATGTCTTCTCCTACTCTATGCATGCTCTCAATTTGCTTTTAAGAAATGCTGCATGTAGGGTGCAAGATTCCTTAAGCAAGTTATTTTGAAACTTTCCACATTCATTTGGAAATTAGAATTCACATATGAATCTCCATGAGACGATAAATCCAATGATGGGTACCAAAACGTATGTAGATGTGGGAGGATGCAAATATTCCCTTCTCTTTGCCTTCTACCACCACATGTACACATTTGATGGTAAAACACTCTTTGAGAATATGATACCACATCCATTTGTGTAGACTACATCTAGTTCTCCAATCCCAAATGCTCCATCCCACACACTCACTGATAGAGCCACAAACCCTAGTCAAATGACTAGGGATTCTTCTTTGAAGTACATGCCTATGGCAATTGAAAATAGCAAGATGTATGTGAAATCATTTTGATAGACTAAGAAATCGTAGGGATGAATGAGTAAGAAATTGGATCACTCAATTAGAATCATTAAAATTGACATTAAGAGGTAGCAATACTTTAGCATGGTTCAACTTATTAATGTTAGACAATTTTCTTGATCTTGAAGACCTCTTTTGAGTATTTATCAATGCATTCTCTAAGATTGGTGTCATATATGACTCCCTACTTCAAATTAGGAGCTTCAAATAGAGACCCAAAGAATAGATCCTAGAGGTAATCTAAAGATTTTGTACATATGTGACACAAAGGAAAGATTTCCCTTCTGATGGTAGGTTGATTGTTCATTTACACGATAGGATTTTAATGCTAAACTAAGAGGCTTGTTTATCTCATGAGACCCACCAATTTGAGTGAGTGTTTCCAAAATTGTATTCATATCAAGTATGATATAGGTAATCTCTTACGTCCCTCATTGGTGCTTGATGAAGAGCCAAAAGACCCACCTCCTCCTATGTAAGAGTTTGCAAGGTCCATTCCATAGAGGTTGGAAGAACAAATTGCGTATTCTCCACCTTAGGAGTGTTACCTTTGGTTTGGGTTGAAGACTTTGTCACACCTAGGGGTTTAAAAGGGGAATCACACTTTAACAAATCTAGTGAGGTTTATTTTTTTTCATCTTAATCATACTTAAAAATACACTATGCGATTTAGCACATCTACTCTAATAGAAACTTTAGAGTATTTGTACTGATTACTATATTGTACTGAGATTATATAAACTACTAATACCACATTAATTCACTACATATGTCTTCTTCATTATATTGTAAATGGCAAAAAAATACTCAAGATGAAATGAAGCAAAGGAACTTATATTGATTATCAAATCTCAATGACATTGCATAGAGTTTGCAAGCTTATGTAAGAAAATAAGAGCACAATGGAATAGACTTGTAGACAGAGTTGAGAGAAAAAATGCAGACAAAGATAGACATAGACTGAGAGATAGATAGAGAACTCAAATTCTCAGATTGTCGAGCATAATGCAGTTACAATGATGGTGTTGTCCACACATGCGCTCCCAATGTGGAGCTTAGATGGTGATCTAGATAGACTCTAGATGAAGGGCTTACTAGTGAGCAATGCTATGTAAAGCTCAACATGGACCGTACTTATATAGCTTTTACAAGGTGGTTCGGTATAGATAAACGTAGTTGGGAGATACAAAATGGTCGGTAAAATATATAATCTGATAGTATCTCCCCCTCTGCACTCCCCCCATTAAGGTTCTATGGGGAAACCTTAATTCATAGGGAGCAAAGCAAAAAAAAAATAGCTTTCTCATTCTTTAAAGTTTAATGAGAAATGTCAACAAACCAAACCTCTTAAGGTACCCCGGACTCACTGTTCATTAAAAAAGACAAACCCACATGCGTTAATTCATTTTGGTGGTACTTCCTAGATGACATACAATCACTATTTAGAGGATCAAACTTCACAAGTAGACCCATTTGAAAGAATCTATAGGTATATTTTAAATATTGGTGGGTAGGAAGGGCAGACAAACCTACTAAAGAGATGTGTGGCCTCGTCAAGAAGAAACAATCCAGGGAAGCAATCTCTTTCATGATGCACATCTTTGGGGTTGAGTGCAAGACAGATTAAAGAGAATATTTCGTTGATTGTCAATCACTTTACCTAGCATTTGGGAGTTTCCATGACTCTTTCTCCTAAAAGGCATGATTTCATGGCGGCCATCTATAGAGTCAGAGCCAAAAATAATTCCACAAAATATAAAACCTCTTCTTGAAGCTCCCATTTTGAATGATGAGATTCTTTAAGGTATTGATTTGCTTCCTAATGGCAAAAGCATGGGGCTTGATGGCCTATGAGATTTTCAACCTAAAGCACATGGTGACTACTTCATTATGTCTGATGTGGCAATAGGCCATCTCTTTTTTTTTTAATAAAGGAAGTTTGGCCTTAGCCTACTCTCCTGGACTTGAATTGATTAAAAGAAAAGTACAAGAGAAGGGGACTAGTGCCCACGAGATCCCCCGAATCTCACAGAGGGGGGGTAGCTTTTACAAGTTTTAGATGGCATTACACAGAAGGTAAATCACCCCCACATCACTCGCAAGCGAGGCCCACATGGGTTTAAGCTTGTTGTTGATCAAAAGGGGCACTAGATGATGCCTAAAGGGGGTTTCTTACAATTGGCGATCCTTTTGCCAAGGATGAATCTTTGGGGGAGTCACCAAAGTAATGACCACATCTTTCCCGCCAGATCTTCCATAGGACCTTCCCTCTGATGGCATTCCAGAGAGTCACGAAGCAATGGACCGCTTCTCCCAGCAGAGTTTACTTCCAATTGATATGTTTCTGAAGTCTAATTTTCTTTTCAAGCCTTCATGGAAGACCTTGCAAAGCTTACATGAAGTTATAGAGGAGGTTGATAAACCTCGCATCCCCATCATGCAGATCCCACTTGGTTTTAAGCTTATTGTTGACATACTATAGCTATTTGTGATGTCTAAAGGGGGGGGGGGGTTTCTTATAGTTAGCCACTTTGCCACAAGTTTATTGGCCATGCTGCCAATGTCCATAATACCTAGATCTCCACTCTCCTTTCAGCTAGTGCATATGGACCATTTAATTTTAGGGACATCTCTCCTATTATGGTCCCCAGTCGAGAGAAAGTTCCTACAAGTACTTTCCAATTTGGCTAAATCTTGATCCTTCGGTCTCCAGCAAGAGAGAAAGTATATGATTGAGGATATGAGGAAGGTTTTGATCACCATGGCCCGGCCAGCAAGATTAATTTTCAAACCCCTCCAATAGTTAAGTTTATTATTAAGTCTGGTGAAAACCCAAGTCCACCTTTGTTCCAGAGTAACACTGAATCCCATAGGGATACCAAGAATGCGAACGACCTAACCCGATTGAATTCTTTGGCATCCCTGCACAAATGCTTTGGCCATCTCTTTTGGTGCACTACTCAAATGTCTGAATGAAGGTGTTGTCAAGCTTATTCACAAAAAGGAAGCAAAACTAGGATTGAAAATTGGTGTCCAATTATGATGTTACAAACATGTTACAAGATCCTTGTTGAATTGCTTGTCACCTACAAAACTAGATTAGTGAGGATTAAAAGAGGTTCATCAAGGGGAGGTCCATCCTCAAGGCTATCATTGATGTTTGGGAAGGCTTGGTTTTCACTTACGATTTTGCTCAATATATTATCTTCCTTAAGATTGACGTTTACAAAGTGCATGATAGACTCCAGTGGGACTTCATTCTCCAATCTTTGAAAGACATGGGCTGTGGTAAAAAATTCATTAAGATGATCTCAATGTTGCTCGGACATGTATCAACATAGATAAACATCAAGGGGACATCTTTCTCAAGCTATTTGATTAAAACATTCTATCAAGGAGGATTCCCCTTGGCCCCTCTTCTTTTTGCAATAGCTCCTAATGATCTTAGTTGCCAAGTTAAACATCATGCACATTTAGGTATTATTCAAGGCCTCTTTCTTCCCCTTAATAGAAACTAGATGATCATGAGACTCTTTGTAGATGACACCAATGCTTTTGTGCATAATGATCCGACTAGCATTGATACCTTTTGGTGTTGCCTAAATACATTTTGTGAGGCATCAAGCTTCAAAATAAACCACTCTAAAATTGCTTTCAGGGGCCGTTATTGGTCATCCACCTCAAATTTTGGTTGACCATGGTTGTAAGGTGATCCCTAGGGCACAAATCTTCTGTCTATTATGTATTAAACAAAATGATTTGATCTGGTTCCCTATCAAGGGCATCGAAGGTGTTTTGAGCCTTGGAAACTCCAAAAAGATAGAAGGCTATGGAACAAAGGCTTCCATTTGTGGAAACACCTCTCGAATCGAGAAACTTTCCAATGGATTATATTTGAGGACATTGACATAGCTAGGAGCATGGAGTATAAGAATGGTGCTTGTTGTAAAGAAGATTCATTGTTTGGGAGGGCTCAAGGACTCATCTCCTTATTGGGCATGACTTCCCTCATGTTGAGGGTAAAGGCCTTGTGGCACCTCATGGTTTCCCCATAGAACCTTAATGGGGGGAGTGCAAAGGGGGGCTTGGCCCCTTCTGTAGGGTCAAGGGAGCTTATCCCCCCTAACCTATAAGGCCAAGACACTAGGACTTTTGGTTGTGTAGATATTATTAGATTGTATATTTTATCGAATATTTTTATCTCCTAACCACATTTATCTATATTGAGTCCCCTTGTAAGAGATATATAAGCATGGCTCAGGTTGAGCTTTACACAACATTGCTCACTTGTAAGCTCTTCATCTAGATTCTATCCAAATCACCATCTAAGATCCACATTGGGAGTGCAATAGTGGAAAACACCATAGTTTTTTTGTATTTGGGTACCTTGCCATTTGCATCTACCTATGTATTCATTCTTCTTCAAGGGGAATTATCCCACATATGATGTAATTTGAGGAGCACCCTCAAGATCTATATAAGGAGGGCCCCTCCCCCCATTTGTACTTTGTTAGAAGCTTGAGAATCCTACTCCATGCTCTTGGCAAGCTCACTCTAATCAATGTGAGTTTTCCCATTTCATGATCTACTTACTTTTGGGTTCCATACTCTTTCATTTTGTGAGTACGCTCTAATTTTCATTCTGCTTCCGTGTGTGTACTCTCTACAGGAGGCTCCCTATACATGTTTTATCTCTGCACGCTCTAGAGTGTGCATGGAGTATGCATTGTGTTTGTAATTCATTGTGTAGGTTGAACAGTGATGCCACCCAAAAGGAAGGTCATCACATGGGATTCCATTTCTCCTCATCATTGATGTCAATGGCTTCCTACACATGCGAGTATTAAGGTTACTTTGGTGCAAACTTGACAACATTATGTAGTGCATTCTACAAATTACACTACCTTTTACATGTATTATATCGAGATGTGATAATCCATGTGATCCAAACTCTGTATTTTTAATTTATATAAAAAATAATAATGAAAATTCTATGAAAATTCATCAACGATGAGATGGATTCATTCTATAGATGTTTTTTTAGTGGAAAGATCCTCTTGCCACTATGATAAAAAATCTTAGCTATACATATTCATTCCTTGAAAGAGCCTCTTGCCACTATGATGCAAAATCGTAGCTATTTCTCTTCCGTTTAGTTTGCCATTGGAATGCATAAATGTTGCTCTTATAGATCCTAGTATACATATGAATAGATCCTCCTAAAAGGTGCTAGAACATAATTCCAAGTCCAACTCACTAAGTAAGAAATTGATTCCCTTGCATGTAAGAATTATCCTATCTTCAAGAAGATCTGTATCAAGGTAAAAAATTATTTCTTTTATTTCCCAACATATTAGTGTCAATTTCTAGACAGTATGGTCTAGTAATGGACCATCAAAGGGAATACATATAATCACTTTTCTTCATGGAATCTTTATCTAGGATTTCACTCAAACATTATGCGTATTCAAATTATATTTTTTTGAATAGGATAGTGGTACTTATATCCAAAAAAACCTTCTCGATACTATCCCTTTGGGACTAAGTTAGTTTTTACTTCCTCTAGTGATAACTTATCCAAAACTTCTCTTATGCTCATGGATCATACAAGCTCTAATATCTAGGAGTACAAAAAACTCCCTTCCAGCAAAAAAGTAATTTTTTTCTTTCGCATCTCTTTTAAAAAGAGGGGCATCAATTGAAATATCTCTTCCTTTTCCTTAGAAGACATAGATGATTTCATTTCCCCTCCCTTCCCATTTCCATGAATCAGACACAAAAAGACATACGACTTGGTGCACTCTTTATTTTCTTATTTCTACAAGTCTATCATGTATATTGTATTTTATTCTAATCCTTTTTGTTCCTCTTATTCATTGACATATGGATCTCTATATGCATGGTAATACTTCCGATTACAAAAATAAAATTTATATATCCACATTTCCACATGTATCACTAGAAAACTTAGTAGATTCTTTTTAATGATAAAAAATGGGGCAAGAACATAAAACCATTCACAAAATCTTTATCCATATGTACTTATGTTTTTAGCCAAAGTTTATACAAAATTTTAAGGAACTTGATATTGTTGCATAAGATATTTTCACTTGTGTACAATGTGAAGCTTTGAATTTGGAATCCGAAATATATGTAATAGTCACATTTCACCTCCACTTTTCTTCAAGATCCAAGGTATCTGATATATGATACTTTTTTGCAACATCTCTCTCTCTCTCTCTCTCTTCCAATATCTTCCATCTCATTCTCTTTTTCTCTCTTTCTCTCCATGCATATTCTAACTCTTGTTGTATCTTCCACTCTTTGTCTCTCGATCCTCTTCGTTATCTTTGACTTCATCTATGTCTCTATTTTCTTCTAAAATTTCTCTATTTCAATATCCATATGTTATCTTATTTTCTTTTAAAGTCTCACTCTACACAATCTGAGAGAAAGTGTTTGTGTATATGCATTCTTGAAATTTATTTGTGTGCTATGTGAAAAGAGGGAGAAATAAGAGACTCTGAGAATGAAATAGGCAGGTTCACATAGATATACAAAAGCATAAAAAATCACTTGAAACGCATATGCACACACATGCGAGCTCCATACTCTCAATAATTATACAATGCAGAGTTATATATATAAGTATTAGGATGACCACAATGCAAGTCTGCAACAATTTGTAGTGAAATGTATAGATAACAATGCATTGTATATGTATCATAAAATACAACCCCACCTCATAATTCATTTGTTTAAGGTGGAGGTGTTGATAATATGGTTTCTCCCACATCATTTCCATTTGTATCCACATGAGTGCATCTCCATTTTCTTGAATGATATGCAACTGGATGTAGGTGCCCATCATCTCCATATTGGGAAAGAATGGCTACTAGGGCACAGTCTGATGCATCTATCTCTAGGAAGAAGGGCTTACTAGAATCAGGATGAACTAGAATTGAAGCGGTAGTGAATGATGATTTCAAGGTTCGAAAGGCTTTTTCTGCTTCTTTGCTCCATGAGAATTTGGAGTTCCCTGTAAGCTTAGTAAGAGGTGTCACTATCTTGGAGTAATCTCTGATGAATATCCTGTAGAAGTTGGCAAACCCCATAAAACATTGTACATCTTGAACACATGAAGGTGGTTTCCAATCAAGGATTGTCTCAATTTTCTTAGGGTCCATAAAAATTCCTTTATCTGATACAATATACCCTAAAAATTCCACTTCTTTCTTATGGAAAGAGCACTTCTCCAATTTTGCATATAATCCTTTTTCTCTTAGTTTCTCTAGAACTATCTTTACATGACATTCATGATCCTCTAGATTTTTGGATAATATCAAGATATCATCAAGGTATATTACAACAAAATTATCTAAATGTTCTAGAAAGATATCATTCATGATATGTTGGAAGACAGTTGGAGCATTTGTAAGACCGAATGGCATAACTACATATTCAAAATGGCCATACCTTGTTCGAAATGCTGTCTTCCATTCGACTCCTTCTCTGATCCTGACAAGGTTGTAAGCTCCTCGAAGATCAATTTTGGTGAAGAATTTTTCTTTTCCAAGGCGTTCCAAGAGTTCTGATATGAGTGGTAGAGGGTATCTGTTTTTTATAGTGACTTTGTTCAATCGACGATAGTCTACACACATTCAGAGAGTCCCATCCTTCTTCTTTACAAATAGAATAGGAGCTCCTGCTAGAGACTTTGAGTGTTTGATAAACCCCTTTGCTAGATTCTCATCAATGTTCTTGCGTAGTTCTGTAAGTTCCTCTGGGGATAGTCTGTAGATTGGTCCAAAAGGTGGTTGTGCTCCCTCTTGAAGATCTATGGGGAAATCATAAGTTCTATGCTCTAGGAGGATATTTGCATTCTTCTGTTTAAAAACAGCTTCAAAGCCTTTGTACTGATTGGGTAGCTGTAGTGGATCATCTTTATTGGATTCTTGGGCTAGTATGGCATAGATCATATATGTAGGTTCCTTCCCTACTGCATCTATGAAGGCTTTGGCTCCGACATAGGTTGGGTTCTTCTAGATATCTCGACGGGTGATTTTATTATTTTCCCAATTAGTGTCTGGATTATGCTTCTTTAACCAGGGCATTCCAATTATAACTAGATGTACTGGGCTTGATATTACATTGAAACATATGTGGGATTCATGGTCACCAAGGTGTACCCTTAATGGTGTGGTTTCCATGGTTATATTCCCAGATGCTAGAGGTCATCCATCTACTATTTCAACTACTATTGGTTTGTTCTTCTGAAGTACATGAGTTCCATGTTTCTTAACCAATCCTTCATCGATGAAACATGAGGAGGCTCCTAAATCTACTAGGGCTGTAAGGGAAAGGGTCTTCTTTGGCATGATTAACTTGACAGGTGGAAGACATGTTTCTATGGGTGTGGCTGGAATTATGAGACCCTTTCTTATATCATGGTCTGGCTGCAAGGTCTCTTTTACAACTGGACTTCCTCGTTTCCCTACTCTACAAGGGTGGTTGTGACTCTGGAGTTTGTTCTCTTGTTCGAACAGTTAATTGCAATATGTCCAGGGTTTCCACAGTAGAGACATAACTTATTAACTCTCCTTCTCTGTTTCTCTTCTAGGGTTAGAGGTTGAAACCTAGTTACATCTATTTGCATAGGTTCAGGCATAGACTCATCTTTAGTTGTGGGTTGGAAAGGTTTCCATTGGCGAGGTCTTCCTTCTACTTGTTTTTCTTGTTTCCTTTCAAAAACTCGGTTATCACATTGAATAGCTTGCATGATATATTCATTCAATGTTTTAACCTCTGGCATCGTGAACAAAAGGTCCTTCACATCATCTCTTACACCCCATCTAAATTGGCTTATGAAATAATCTTCATGCCAAGTGAGATCACATATCAACTGCCTAAATTCAGATGCATAGGTAGAGGCAGGGTGGTTACCTTGATGTAACTTCCGAAGTTTTGTTTCTGCTACTCAACTTGTATCTGCATCTCCAAATGTGGCAGAGAGTTCTCGAAGAAACCCCTCATAGTCCTGAAGTACTGCCATGTTCTTCTCCAAGATTGGGGCAAACCATGATAATGCTTGGCCACAGAGCAAGGTTCCAATAAACCCGACCTTGGATGCCTCATCAGGGTATCTATCAGGTTGCATACGGATGCACAATTTAACTTTTTGGAGAAATCCACGAAACTTTGTGTGATCCCCATCGAACTTTTTTGGCATGCAAATCTTGGGTTCCTTCATAAATCATGTACTAGGTCGTTGATTCACTTGAATACACCCTTGATTTTCTTGAAGTCTCTCGATTCCTTCTAGTAATTCTTGGAGGAGTGCACCTACATGCACTGGATGTCCCATCTCGACTTGTGTCTGTCGATGAGTTAGGTCCTCAACTTGTTTTTGGAGACTCTGAGGTGATGCTACAATCTGTTCATAAGCGTTCTCCATGATGTCTGGTCTTGGATAAAAGCTAGTCTTGCCAAAATGTCAGGGGAGCACTAGATTGTGCTCTCTGACTACAGTAGACAAGATTTCGGAAATACACTTATGATTACAAGAACACCCATGTAGGGAAAATAATACAAGAAGATGTAGCCGATACAAGACGTCCCACAAACCGGGACCAATAGGTATGGAAAACTAGACTAGAGATGATACAAGAGATCCCACAACCCGGGATCGTAAGTATGAGACAAGAAATCTGGATTACAAGAACTCCCTTCTATGAGATGAACTACGAGATTACAAGGGGACAAGATAGGATGTCCAAGAACTAGACTAGAACAAGGAACAAGACAAGAACTAGAACTAGAACTTGAAGAGTACTTACTTGGCGGTCACGACTCCTGGAGCTCCCAAGACTGGTATTGGCAAGACTGATTATGAATGTGGCCAACCCCTCTTTATATAGGTTTTCAAGGGCGGTTCCCAAGGCGGTTGCGAGTTGACGATATCATCAATGATGTCAAAAAATCGATCGGGACCTCAGAATGTCAGAATTTAACAAATAGGCAGTCGATCTTAGGGTTTTGGCACGTTTCGGACTCAATGGAAGCATTGGTTTCTCCTAATTCTGAACCACTCATGGGATATAGGGTTCACATAGAATCTAAGGTTCAGGATGGTTTCCTTTGTCCATGATAGAGATAGTTGTTGTATTTTTATGTTTTTGCATCATTGTTGTCTAGCTCTATTATGCGAACACTTTGGGTGTCTGGCTTCGATGTATTCCTACACATCAAATTCCATATGTGATTTTCATGGCACACTCCACTCTCTCTGGTGGTCATTTCTCTGCGGATCTAACCTACCAAAAGATTTTACAAAGTGGATTATGGTGGCCCACTATGCAAAGAGATATCCATGCTTATGTCAAATAATGTGATGCTTGCCAATTCACCAGACAACCATTGCATCAACCCTATTTGCCTCTACAACTTGTCTTACCATTGGAACCCTTCTGGAATTGGGGCTTAGACTTTGTGGGGCCTATCACCCCACCAGTTATCTCAACTGTGGATCCCTGTATATTAACATTTATTGACTATGCCACTTGATGGTCTGAGGTCTACACTATTGGTTCTGCTATGTCTCATGTCATCACCAAATGCCTTACCTGTGATGTCTTTCCTCGGTTCGGTTTACCATTGGAAATTAACTTTGACCATAGCACACATTTTACCAATACCTTAATCCAAGCTTTGACTCATTCTTTTCATATCATTCATAAATTAAGCACTCCATAAATTAAGCCCCTATGGAACTAGTAGTGCCCAATCTGTGAGTTTCCATTGATAAAACGTTGTTGCCTGCATAATATTTTTATGCTGGACTTGATGATTTGCGTTCAGCCAAAGAACAACACTTTGAAAGCTTCTTGTTGATGCAAGAAGTTCAACTCCGCCAGGCTTGGATGCACGATCACTTCTTGTGGACTCTTGTATTTGTAGAAGGACAATTAGTTTTCTTTTACAATTCCAAGTCTGATAGAGCGACTGAAAAGTTTAAACTTCGATGGTTCGAACCGTATCGCATTTTGGCAAATTTAGGTCTAGCAACATTCCAGTTAGAGAATCTCATCGGAGATTTTATTACCAATCCGATGAATGGATCCAAGTTGTGTCCTTTTTGTCCACGTACCATGTAACATTGTTTGTTAGTTTTGTATGCTTTATTCCCCGTAAGTATTTTAATTAGGAATTTCTAACGTGCACAAGAAAGCCAACCATTTTTTGGCCCACTAGTTTGGTCTTTATCATATTGTAGCACCAATTGATCCGGCCATAATTTGGTTGACCAGTTATCATAGTACCTTTTCATAGCTTTTTAAGGGATCTAATTTTAGAACATTTCACACTCCCTTCAAAGCATTATGATGTTGGTGACCCGTCACAGTGTCCAACCTCCATGTTCCACTTTCATTTGCCTCTCCATGCATATCCTGGTTGGTTGGTGGCCCGATATTATCTGCATTTATTACCATTATGATTGATTGCATATCAGTCATAATCATCATGTGTGCCATGTCTACTTAATCTTGCAAATTGTATATTTTTCCTTTATTGTGTGTTTTATCCATGTGACTTGTGCTTACTGTGTAATGGTGTGCTATTTTTTCATGAATCATGTGCCCCTAGCATCCATGGAAGCCCTGCGACTTTCTCCCTTTTGTCGAGTTTCCATGGCACACAGTGTCATCACACCCCCTCTCCATGACCATTGCCATACATATAGCCAATTGTTCCACCTTCGTTACTTCATGGCTTGTTGTAGATTCGTTCTTTATAATCTGCAACACCGTTGACACTATAGTATCCCATCTCTGTCTACCTAATAAGGGTCGAATTGATGTCACGCAGGTACTTTTAGAGACAATGAACCAGTTGTTTCCCCGCAAATCCTCCAACAAATACACCATAATGTGCCACCCACCTCCAGAATGCCATGCCCTCCAACTTCTTGTTGTTATAATTAACCTCCAAAATCAGAACTATGGTATTTCATGTCTGATGCATTCTATTATTGACATGGCTGCCCATGCACAGGTGAATTGGGCATTGTTTTACTTCCGTCACATTCACAAAGAATTCCAGGTGGTTGTTAAACACTTAGCCAAAGGAGATTTCCCCAAAACCCATTTACCACATGTTTTTTTTGCTCCTCCTTCCTGATGCCCCTTCTGTCATACCCGCCGCTATAGTTCCCCTCTTCTTCCTTTTTTCTCTCTCTCATCACATATGGATCAAGAAGATGAGGAAGAAGTGGATTCCATGCTTATGTGCTTCCCTCACAAGCATCACTGTGTAGCAAAAGTCTCTACACCCGCATCGAGTTCGTCCTCCACTCATGCCATGGTCGATATCATAGTTACAATCAAAGAGGTGCCCACCGTCACAGCCGTTTCCACAGATCATTCCCAATCGGAGGTGGCAGGTGTCATGAAACTTGTGGAGGGTGGTGACAAACATGCTTCACCACAAAAGGATAGTGTCATCATTTCGACAACAATCACGCACTTGCCCAAAAAGATGGTTCTTAGTTTGATGATTGTGGAAGTAAGTACGTGTCTTGCAGACAAGCAGTTTTCGGCACCCACGATAGAAGTTGGTATGGTCGATAATGAACAAGATGTATCCTCAACAATCGACCACATCATCCACCTTCAATCACTTATACCCATAGTCCCATCCACTCCCATTATCTCCCCAGAAGCTGCTTCCATGGATGATCAGCAGACTATCATCATGCCACCCCCTTCTCCGACCTACTCTCCTCCCCACTCCACTGAAATCAACCTCTCCCATGGCTCCTCTAACAAGCTTTCTTTTCCTCTTAGGTCCATATTATAACTGGTTATTGGAACCCATACTTCGCTCATCGATCTTGCCAAGGTCGGGCAGTATTTGATCCAGGTCTCTAGCATGCTACAAGCAAATTTGACTATAGAGACAAAAATGATAAAGAAAGATTTTCAACACAAGCTCGACATAACCGAAGCAGAGATTGCTCCTCTTGAAGAGGAAATTCTTGTCCTTAGAGCTCATGAATTGCAACTGCAATAGGAAGTAACAACGAAAGATCAAGAATTGGAAGACCTACAGATGATGTTAGCGAAAAAGAATGTTGCGTTGGAGAGAATCGGCTCTATCTTTGGAAGCAACCACTGAGAAGGCTACATTGTTGGAGCACACTTGTATAGAAATCAATGCAAAAGCCATCCAATGGGAGACAGAGTTGGTCGCAACAAAAGAAGAGCTTTTCCAGAAAGCGTTGGCATTGACTTCAAAGATTGGAATCACTATACAGTTGAAGAAGGAATTAGACACGACTCAAAAGGAATGTCATGCCTATTTCAAGACCACCATATTCTAGGCCCAATAGTTGCATTTCTAGACAATCGAATCCAGTGCAGAGCATCTTTGAAAAATGACTTCTATTTATAGGAATCTTTTTTGGTCAAACAAAGTCAGTCCTGCCTCGATAAAGCTGCTGCTACAAGCTCATCTAGGCTGGATGCTCAATTGCTCGATGCCGAGCATGTACAAAAATTACTTAAAGCTCTACAGAAGAGGATTAAATGAAGTTTTGATGAAGCCTTCAGCCTGTACATACAAGGCTTAGTAGATGATGATTTCTTTGCATAGGGTTCGAGTCCACTGTGTGTGTGCCAATTTTAGGCCACTAATTAAATATTATTTATAACTTTTCAGTGAAGCACCGTACTTGGCCAACTGTTGTAATTTTTTCATGAAGTAATACAAGAAAAATCACATTGTGTGAACTCAATACGGCAAGTCCATAGGACCGTTTGTTGGCTTCGTGGCAAAAGCTTGATAACTAAGCTGCGAAATTTTCCACGCCATAAGAACTAAGCTAAAGTGATGTTAGAACACCTCTATAATCATCAATAGCTTAGCAAGTTTCCTGAAACTGAAAACTTCACAACTGTGTTTAGTGAAAGTCAAAAATTCACTTTACAGGAAACTTCACCTTTTCTTCAAGCTTCGATTCTAATTTGGTTTACTTCAAACTTTACAATTCTATGCTTGATTATTGTTAGATAATCTTTCAGCCACTTAACTGTACCAAAATTATGTTTTGAATTCACCGGAATCTCACCGGAATTCTACCAGGCTGTCACCGGAATGTTATCGAAATGTTACCGGAATATTACTAGAACCAACTGCAATTCTGTTTGTAGTTACTTCAAATGACTGTAGATGAAATAAGGAAGTTATACGTGAGCTTCCTTTAGTAAATGAACTCTATCTGAAGTTTGAGAAAAAACTTCATTAGTTCTGGATGTCTTTTACGGTCAGACACTGTACCATGTGTACATGTCCCGTTTCACAAAATTCTTTTATCAGTTTGTAGTTGAGACTACTAGCTTCAAGATGAACTATCACTCATGAAAAACTTTACACTAAACTGTGAGATCTAACTTGTAGACGTACCATAAAGAATGTGCACTCACAAAACTCTAATTGTTAACTAACTTTCACAGTAACATGAAATCACTTAGATTTCTTCACATAAGAAGAATGCGCTCAGATCTTTCCACATGAACATGTGTTTTCTATTAGAGAAGATGTGTACAAAAATGGCTTGGCCTCACTTTGCTCATAGCCATGAGAACTCTCCTATGCTGAGTAGTTTCTCCTTACCATCTCTCTCAGATGAATACCTGGCTGTTCAGGTTCTATTATTCATCTCTACATACGCACTATTGCGTCTTCTACGTCTCTCATATGCTCTCTAAACTCTCTTAGCTCTTTGACTATCTTTCCTCACTACTTCAGCACTCTCTCAACTCTCTTATATACAATTTTTATCCGAGATTCAAAACTTGTAATTCTCGAAGTTTCTGTGAACTATATTACAGTCGTGAATTTGTCCCTTCACTAAGGCTTTGTTTTTTCTGAATGCTTTGTTTCTGCTTCTCTTAGTCTTCATATCTTTATGTCTAATTAGTGAGTGAATCACCAACAGCTCCCCCTCAATCACTAATTAGCATCTACTGGTTTTTCATATATTCTTCTTTTCTTTTATTCTTGCCATTTCTTTGAATCTGCTTGTCTTTACTCCATCCAAGCTCTTTGTCAGAATATCTACGATCTGATCTTTCGTAGGAGTATATACTATTTCAATCTCCTTCTCCATTACCTTTTCCTTCAGGAAATGATATTGAATCTCTATATGCTTTGTTCTTGCATGAAATACCGGATTTGCTGCAAGATACAACGAACTCATATTATCTCCATGTATGATAGGTATACCTTGATCAATACCCATGCTTTTGAACAAGGTCTGCATCCATATTACTTCTTTAGCTGCTTCTACAATTCCTTTATATTCAGCTTCAGTTGACGATAAAGCTAGTGTATGTTGTTTCTTTGAACACCAGCTCACAAGCTTATCTCCTAGGTATATCATATACCCATGTGTTGACCTTCTGTCATCTTGACTTCCTGCCCAGTCTAAGTCACTGTATGCTCTTAGCTTTATATCTGATGTAAAAGGATAATATAATCCGTCCTTTATAATTCTTTTGATATATCTAAGAACTCTTTGTCCTGCAATCCAATGTTGATCCTTCGGACAATGCATAAATTGTGAGAGAACTCCTACTGCATAACTAAGATCTGGTCTTGTTAGCGTAGCATAAATCAAGCTTCCCACTAAAGATTGATATTTCCTCATATCTTTAAACTCTGCATCACCATATTTACTGAGTTCATGATTGACTTCAAGTGGTGTTGAAGCTTCTTTGCAATTCTTCATGTTAAACTTCTTCAGTAAGTTTAGGAGATACCTTTCTTGCGAAATATATACACCATGATCTATATATGTAACTTCCATTCCAAGAAAGTATGATAGCTTTCCTAGATCACTGATCTTGAACTCTTTTTCAAGCAATCTCTTTACCTCCTTGATTCCTTCATCTGAGGTACCTATGATTATAATGTCATCTACATAAATACAAATGTAGATCATACCTTCATCTGTTCTCTTAATGAGTAGACTTGCATCCACCTTCGAACTTTGGATCCAAGGTCATTGAGATACTTCACAAGTCTTTAATTCCAAGCTCTTGGAGCTTGTTTCAATCCATAGAGTGCTCTTCTTAATCTGCAAACATGAGCTAGAACTTACAAACCCTTCAGGTTGTTCCATGTAAACCTCATCTGATATATATCCATTTAGAAATGCATTCTTTATATCCAACTGACTTAGCTTCCATCCTTTTGATGCTGTTATAGCAATCACTGTCCTTATGGTTGACATCTTTGCCACCGGACTAAATGTCTCATCATAGTCTATGCCATGCATCTGAGCATAGCCTTTGACTACCAATCTAGCCTTGTATCTGGCTATTCTTCCATCTGCAAGCTTCTTAACTTTGTAAACCCATTTATTTCCAATCACTTTCTTACCATTTGGTTTTGGAACAAGTTCCCAAGTCTTGTTCTCTTCAAGAGCATTGAACTCCTCCTTCATTGCTTCTTCCCATTTTTCCTTACCATTTGCTTCACTGTAATTCTAAGGTTCTTCATCCTCCTTTACTAAGGAAGCATAATTTTTCTGAGTCAAATAAGAAGTATCATAGGAATACCTTGTTGGTTGTTTCCTTTATCTATTTGACCTTCTTGGTTCATAATCCTCATGTGTATCTGAATACATGTCTTCATCAAATCTCGGTCCATCTTCATTTCTCATGGTTGATCCGATCCTAGATGTACTTGCCTGCATATGATCTTCATCTCCACTCACTTGCATATGTGATTTACCTTTTTCAATTCTTCTTACCTCTTCTTCAATTGTTTCATCATTATGCTCTTTATCTGCATACCAGCTCTTTCCTTCATCAAATGTCACATCTCTGGAAACAATAAACTGTTTGGTTAAAGGACTCCATAACCTATAACCCATCTGTTTTTCATCATATCCGATGAACACATATTTTTGAGCTTTTGGTTCAAGCTTATGTCTGAGTTGTGAAGCTACTGATCCAAACACTTTGCAATGATCAAGTGTTGGTTTCTTACCCCACCAAGCTTCATAAGGGGTCATTCCATTTAAAGTTGTACATGGTAATCTATTTACTAGATATTTTGCTGTATTTACAGCCTCAGCCCAAAGATAATTTGGAGAATTTTTCTCCTTTAGCATTGCTCTGGCAAACTCAACTAGAGTTCGGTTTCTCCTTTCTGCTACTCCATTTTGTTGCGGGGTATACCTGCAAGTTATTTCTCTTTTGATACCTGCATTCCACAGATAATCATTGAATTCTCGAGAAAAATATTCTCCTCCTCCATCAGACCTTAATCTTTTGAGTTTTTGTCCTGTAAGTCTTTCCGCATATGCATGAAAATGCTTGAAAGCTCCAAACACTTATGACTTCTCTTTTAAGACATAAAGAGTTATCCATCTTGTTGCATCATCAATAAAAAGAACATAATACCTTGAGCCACTTATAGATCCTTCTTTTGTCGGTCCCCATACATCTGTATGTATGAGTTCTAGCAAACCATCGTGTTTGTAACCATTCTTCTGAAATGGTAACCTGTGTGCTTTTCCCATCTGACAGGCTTTGGATTTATGAATCATATGTTGATTCTTCATATTCGGTAATCCTCTTACGGATTGTTTCTCCACCATAGTTTTGATTCCTTTTCCATTAAAATGTCCTAACCTCTTATGCCAGAGGTCTAATTTTGTAAATGCTTTATCACCATGTGTGATCAAAGTTTGACCAACATTCCCTTGCACTTTAAGAGTAAAAATTCTACCTTCCTTTTTACCATGGACAATTCGATTGTATCCATTCTCTGGATCTTCAATGAATACTCCTTCATTTGTAAACCTTACTTGAAAACCTTTTTTTATAATCTGTCCCACACTGATCAAATTCTTTGGGATTGTTGGAACATACAAAACATTTGTTAGCAGGTCAGCTCCATTCTTACACTTTACTTTTCCAATTGACCTTACATTATGTTTTGTGTTTTCACCTGTTTGTATTGTATGATTCGAAATACCTCCTTCCAATTCTGATAACAATTCTATATTTCCTGACAAATGATTTGAACAACCAGAGTCAATATAGAATACCTTCAGATCTTCATTCTTTGACATGCTTATCGAATTCATCATCAATGTCATATGATTGTCATTCTGTGTATCATTTGCATAGTTGTAGTAGGTAGTGTTGTGAGACTGATTCTGTCCCCAACTTCTTGCTCCACCTCTACCATATCCACCTCTTTGACTTTGTCTACCTTTTTGATATCTTCCGCTTTTGCCTCTGGTATTGTTATTCTGATTTTGACTTGATCCTTGAGAATTATGCCAGCAATCATGAGCCAAATGATTGCTTAATCCACAGATCCAATAAGAAAAATTCTTGTTGTTATTCTGATTACCTCTTCCTTTTGTATTACCTCTACTTCTACTTCTAGCATTTAAACCTCTTCCTCTTGCATAATTTGCTTGAGTAGTCATCTCTTCTTCATCTTTTTCTTTACCTTTATCTCCTTTCTTCTTATTCTTTGCGTCATAGCAGAACTGTGTCCTTTATCTCCATCTGTCTTCAAATCTTGCTCAAATGTTAGCATTAGTCCAAGCAACTGATTTAAATCTGGTACAAAATGATTTAATGAAAGTTCAGTTGAGAGTACGAAAGCTTTCCACCTTTCATCTCCTCTCAATCCTGCACTATTAACCTGTGATCTTCGATATCTTCATCAATAGATCCAAGACTATCTGCCAAGTCCTTCATCTTAGTGACATAATCACTAATGCTTTGACTTTGCTTTTTCTTGAATGTTGTAAATTTTGACCATAAGCTAGCCTTCCTAGCTTTGGTAGTGTTTTGGAAATGATCTTCCAATGCACTCCATATGTCTTCCGCTTTCTCCAGACCTCTAATATGTGGTGACTTCGGAACGCTTCTTTGATTCTGTTTGTTGTTGATCACCTCAACTTTCACCTTTCCAACAAAGAATTCTTCAACTTCTCTTGTATCTGCACTTCCGTTTAGTCTTGAGAACCTTTCTTCTCTTCACAACCTTTCTGCTGCGATACCACTTGTTGGCTTCATGGCAAAAGCTTGATAACTAAGCTGCGGAATTTGCCATGCCACAAGACCTAAGCTAAAGTGATGTTAGAACACCTCTATAATCATCAATAGCTTAGCAAGTTTCCTGAAACTAAAAACTTCACAACTGTGTTTAGTGAAATTCAAAAATTCACTTTAAAGGAAACTTTGTCTTTTCTTCAAGCTTCGATTCTGATCTGGTTTACTTCAAACTTTACAACTCTATGCTTGATTACTGTTAGATAATCTTTCAGCCACTTAACTGTACCAAAATTATGTTTTGAATTCATCGAAATCTCATCGTAATTCTACCGGACTGTCACCGGAATGTTACCAAAATGTTACCAGAATATTACCAGAACCAACTGCAATTCTATTTGTAGTTACTTCAAATGACTGTAGATGAAGTAAGGAAGTTATACCTAAGCTTGCTTTAGTAAATGAACTCTATCTGAAGTTTGAGAAAAAACTTCATCAGTTCTAGATGTCTTTTACGGTTAGACACTGTACCATGTGTACATGTCCCGTTTCACAAAATTCTTTTATCAGTTTGTAGTTGAGACTACTAGCTTCAAGATGAACTATCATTCATGAAAAACTTTACACTAAACTATGAGATCTAACTTGTAGACGTACCGTAAAGAATGTGCACTGACAAAACTGTAACTGTTAACTAACTTTCACAGTAACATGAAATCACTTAGATTTCTTCACATAAGAAGAATGCGCTTAGATCTTTCCACATGAACATGTGTTTTCTATTAGAGAAGATGTGTACAAAAATGGCTTGGCCTCACTTTTCTCATAGCCACGAGAACTCTCCTATGCTGAGTAGTTTCTCCTTACCATCTCTCTCAGATGAATACCTGGCTGTTCAGGTTCTATTATTCATCTCTACATATGCACTATTGCGTCTTCTACGTCTCTCATATGCTCTCTAAACTCTCTTAGCTCTTTGACTATCTTTCCTCACTACTTCAGCACTCTCAACTCTCTTATATACAATTTTTATCCGAGATTCAAAACTCTTAATTCTACAAGTTTTTGTGAACTATATTACAGTCGTGAATTTGTCCCTTCACTAAGGCTTTGATTTTTCTGAATGCTTTGTTTCTGCTTCTCTTCTTCGTCATATCTTTATGTCTAATTAGTGAGTGAATCACCAACACCGTTCATGGTGGAGGAGCACTCTATAGACAGATTTCACTTAATTACTCTGTTTGGTATCACGGTGTTGATTCTTTGTCAGTTAATCATTAGACTTGAAGTGTGGTGATTAAGTTAAGCTATGATAAAGATTGTTGAAGAAACACTCACGAATTTGACAAACAGACATGCATAAAAGAAAAAGAAAAAGAGAGAAGCAGAATCAAAGAAAATCAAAAGCCTTAGTGGAGGGACAAATCCACGATCGTTATGTATAGTACAGAATCTTCCAGGATCAGAGTTCGTTACACCGAATCAAACTGTACATAGAGAGAACGTGCATAGGAATAATAGAAGGGGAAGTGCGAGCTAGAACGTGCGTGAGAAGAGCACGTAGTATAAATAAGAGCACAAATAGAAGGAGAAAGAGAGAGAGACTGAGAGTTTTAGTTATGGTTAGAAGAAGACGCCAGAGATCGCGTATGTAGAAGAAGACGCCAGAGATCGCGTATGTAAAGATGAATAACAGAAACCTGAAATGTCGGGTATTCATCTGAGAGAGATGGTAGGAAGGAACTACTCACTGTAGGAGAGTTTCTGTAGCTTGAGCAAGAAGAGGCCAAGCCTGTTTGTACACATCTTCTCTAATAGAAAACACATGTTCATGTGGAAATTTGCGTGCACTGTTCGTATGTGAAGAAACCGAAGTATCGTCATACTACGGTTAAAGATAGTTAACAGTTAAAGTTTTCACGGTAAACGTATTTTTGGTCAGTTATAGTTTCTCAGTAAACAATTAATTTCCGGTAGAAGAACGAAGTAGATCTCGCAGAGTAATGCGAAGTTTTGTATGAGAGATAGCTCATTCTGTAGCTAGACATCTCTACTTCCAGTTGATTAAGGTTTCCGGTGGAAAAGATATCTACACATAGTACAAAGCCTGACCGGAAAGAGGTTTTATGAACTAGTGAAGTTTTTTCCTTAAACTTCAGGAAGAGTTCAGTAAGTTAAGGAAGTTCACGCATCACTCCCTTACTTCATAAACATTCACTTGAAGTAATTATAAACAGAATTGAAGTTCATTCCGGTACGATTACGGTGTCAGTCCAGTGACAGTCTACTGAAGTTTCGGTGAAATTTTCCAGTAAATTTAGAGCGCAGGCTTATACGTTGAGCGTTAGAAACTTTGCTAAGCTATTGATTGATTACAGAGGTGTTCTAAATCACTCTAGCTTAGTTCTTCTTGGGCGTGGCGATTTTCGCAGGCTTAATAAGGTTCAGCCTTCGTCGCGTCGTCAAGGAGTGGTATCAGAGCAAAGAAGGATACCACACATCCGCAACAGTGGTATCAAAGCCAGAATATCCACCCTCAATTGGAGTCAGAGCCAAGGATAGACCCAAGAGCCGAAAGATTCTGGAAAGCAGAAAGGTTCGCAAAGAACAACCGGAAGTGAAGATACAAGAGAAGTCGAAAACTTTCATAAGGAAAGGAGAACGCTGAAGAGATCAACAACAAACGGTATCAAGAAGTATTATGAAGTCATCCTCAAGAGTAAAGATTGTGAAAGGTAAAACCCTTAACATCATACTCACTGGAAAAATTATTGCAGACCACGTTACTATTGACAAACTAGACAGAGATAATTATCCCGCATGGGTAATGCGCATGGAAGCCTTACTTATGAGTAAGGACTTAATGATGAATGTGACCGGAGAAGAAAAGAAGCCGACTTTCAAAGATGATAGTCAACCAGAAAAAGAAGAATTAGAAGCCTTGAAGCTGTGGCAGAAGAAAGATGCAACGACAAGAGCCTACATCTATAATACCGTAACAGACCATCTAGTACCGCACATTAGAGGTCTGGAGAAAGCAGAGGACATATGGAGTGCATTGGAAGATCATTTCCAAAAATACTACGAAAGCCAGGAAGGCTAGATTATGGTCCAAATTCACAACGTTCAAAAAGAAGTCGAGTCAAAGCATTAGTGACTATGTTACTAAGATGAAGGATCTAGCAGATAGTCTTGGATCCATAAATAAAGAAGTCGAAGATCATAGATTGATAGCGCAACTGCTAACAGGTTTGAGAGGAAATGAAAGGTGGAAACCTTTCGTACTCTCAACTGAACTTTCTTTAAATCATTTTGTGCCAGATTTAAATTAGTTGCTTGGTTTGATGCTCACATATGAGCAAGACTTGAAAGGAGATGGAGACAAAGGACAAAGTTCAGCAATGTACATGAAGAACAACAAGAAAGACAAAGGTAAACCAAAAGACGAAGAAGAGTCGAGCTCTCAGGCCTATTACACAAGAGGTAAAGGCACTGGCAGAGGAAGAGCAAGAGGTTTTGGAAGAGGAAGAAGTAGCCAAAATACCAACAAGAAGGCTTGCTGGATTTGTGGGTTAAGTAATCATCTGGCTCATGACTATTGGCACAATCAACAAGGATCAAATCAGAATCAGAACAATAATAGCAGAACTAGGAGCGGAAGATATCAAAGAGGCAGACAAGGCCAAAGAGGCGGTTATGGTAGAAGTGGAGCGAGAAGTTGGGGACAGAATCAATCCTACAACACCACCTACAACAACTACGCAAATGACATGCAGAATGAAAGTCATACATTGTTGATGATGAACTCTATCAGCACATCAAAAAATGAAGACCTAAAGGTATTTTACATTGATTCTGGATGCTCTAATCATTTGTGAGGAAATATAGAACTGATGTCAGAACTAGAAAAAGGTAGTTCTAGTCACACTGTTCAAACAAGTGACAATACGAGACATAACGTACATTCAATTGGAAAAGTGAAATGCAAGAGTGGAGCAGATTTGCTAACAAATGTTTTGTATGTTCCAACAATACCGGAAAATTTGATCAGTGTGGGACAAATAGTTGAAAAAGGTTTTCAGGTCAGATTTACAAACAAAGGAGTATTTGTAGAAGATCCCGAGAATGGATATAATCAGATCGTCTCTGGAAAGAAAGAAGGAAGACTCTTTACTTTAAGAGTACAAGGGAACATTGACCAAGCGTTGCTCACACATGGAGAGAAGGTGATTACAGAACTTGATCTCTGGCATAAGAGATTGGGTCATTTCAATGAAAAAGGAATTAAAGCCATGATAGCGAACCAGTCAGTACTGGGATTACCAAACATACAGAATCAACATATGATTCATAAGTGCGAAGCATGTCAGATGGGAAAAGCCCACAGGTTACCTTTCCAGAAGAAAGGATTCAAACATGATGGAGTACTCGAGCTTATTCATACAGATGTATGGGGGCCAATGAAAGAAGGATCAATCAGCGGATTGAGGTACTATGTCTTATTCATTGATGATGCAACAAGGTGGATAACTCTTTATGTTTTGAAAGAGAAAGCAGAAGTGTTTGGAGCTTTCAGGCATTTTCATGCATATGCTGAAAGACTTATCGGACGAAAACTTAAAAGACTGAGGTTTGATGGAGGGAGAGAATACTTCTCCCAAGAATTCAATGACTGTCTTTGGAACGCAGGTATTAAGAGAGAAATAACCTGCAGATATACACCACAACAAAATGGAGTAGCAGAAAGAAGGAACCGAGTTCTAGTTGAATTTGCACGAGCTATGCTAAATGAAAAAGATTGTCCAAACTATCTTTGGGCTGAAGCTGTAAACACAGCTACATACTTGGTAAACAGATTACCATGTACAACATTAGAAGGAATGACCCCTTATGAAGCTTGGTGGGGAAAGAAGCCAACACTTGATCATTGCAAATTGTTTGGATCAGTAGCGTATGCTTATGTACCATCACAACTGAGACATAAGCTTGAACCGAAAGCAGAGAAATATGTGTTCGTCGGATACGATGAAAACCAGATGGGTTATAGGTTATGGAGTCCTCTAACAAAACAGTTTATTGTTTCTAGAGATGTTACTTTTGATGAACAGAAAAGCTGGTATACAGATCAAAGTCATACGACTGAAGAAATTGAAGAAGAGGTAAGAAGGAAAGAGAAAGGAAAATCAATTGTGCAGGTGAACAGAGATGAAGATCATATGCAGGCAAGTACTTCCAGGATCGGATCAGGTATGAGAAATGAAGATGAAGAAGTGTATTCAGACACTTATGAAGAACCAAGAAGGTCAAGCAGGACTAGAAGACAACCAGAAAGGTATTCTTATGATACCTCATACATAACTCAGAAAGATTATGCATATATGGACAAAGATGATGAAGAACCACAGAGCTATGATGAAGCTAAAGGCAAGAAGCAATGGGAAGAAGCAATGAAAGAAGAAATTAGCACACTGGAGGAGAACAAAACATGGGAACTTGTTCCGAAACCAAATGGTAAGAAAGTAATCGGAAATAAATGGGTTTTCAAAGTAAAGAAATTTGCAGATGGAAGGATAGCCAGACACAAAGCGAGGCTGGTGGTCAAAGGCTATGCTCAGACACATGGCATAGATTATGATGAGACGTTTAGTCTGGTGGCAAGAATGTCAACCATAAGGACAGTAATTGTTGTAGCTGCATCGAAAGGATGGAAGCTAAGTCAGCTAGATATGAAGAACGCATTTCTGAATGGATACATTTCTGATGAAGTGTACATGGAACAACCTGAAGGGTTCGAAAGTTCCAGATACCCAAACTTTATCTGCAGATTAAGAAAAGCACTTTATGGACTGAAGCAAGCTCCAAGAGCTTGGAATTACAGACTTGTGAAATATCTGAATGAACTTGGATATCAAAGTTCGAAGGCAGACGCAAGTCTACTCATAAAGAGAACAGAAGAAGGTATGATCTACATTTGTATTTATGTAGACGACTTAATAATCACAGGAACCTCAGATGAAGGGATTACAGAAGTAAAGAAACTACTCGAAAGAGAGTTCAAGATCAGTGACCTAGGGAGATTATCATATTTCTTAGGAATGGAAATCACATACACAGATCATGGTGTATATGTTTCACAAGAAAGGTATCTCCTAAACTTACTGAAGAAGTTTAATATGGAGAATTGTAGAGAAGCTTCAACACCGCTTGAAGTAAATCATAAACTCAGCAGATACAGTGGTGCAGAGTTTAAAGATATGAAGAGATATCAGTCATTAGTAGGAAGTCTAATTTATGCTACGCTAACGAGACCAGATCTTAGTTATGCAATGGGAGTTCTCTCACAATTCATGCATTGTTCGACAGATCAACATTGGGTTGTAGGACAAAGAGTTCTTAGATACATCAAAAGAACTATAAAAGAAGGATTATATTATCCTTTTACGTCAGATATAAAGCTGAAAGCATACAGTGACTCAGACTGGGCTGGAAGTCAAGATGACAGAAGATCAACGCACGGGTATATGATATACCTAGGAGATAAGCTGGTAAGCTGGTGTTCAAAGAAGCAACACACAGTAGCGTTATCGTCAACAAAAGCCGAATACAAAGGACTGGTAGAAGCAGCTAAAGAAATAATATGGATGCAGACCTTGTTCAAAAGCATGGGTATTGATCAAGGTATACCTATCATACATGGAGATAATATGAGCTCGTTGTATCTTGCAGCAAACCCAGTATTTCATGCAAGAACAAAGCACATAGAGATTCAGTATCATTTCCTGAGGGAAAAGATAATGGAGGAAGATATAGAAATAATATACACTCTGACAAAAGATCAGATTGCAGATATTATGACAAAGAGCTTGGATGGAACGAAGACAAACAGATTCAAAGAGATAGCAGGTATAAAAGAAAGAAAGATATATGAAAGACCGGAAGATGTGAAATTAGTGATTGAGGGGGAGCTGTTGAAGAAACACTCACAAATTTGACAAACAGACATGCATAAAAGAAAAAGAAAAAGAGAGAAGCAGAATCAAAGAAAATCAAAAGCCTTAGTGGAGGGACAAATCCACGACCGTTATGTACAGTTCAAAATCTTCCAGGATCAGAGTTCGTTACACCGAATCAAATTGTACATAGAGAGAACGTGCATAGGAATAATAGAAGGGGAAGTGCGAGCTAGAACGTGCGTGAGAAGAGCGCGCAGTATAAATAAGAGCACAAATAGAAGGAGAAAGAGAGAGAGACTGAGAGTTTTAGTTATGGTTAGAAGAAGAGGCCAGAGATCCCGTATGTAGAAGAAGATGCCAGAGATCGCGTATGTAAAGATGAATAACAGAAACCTGAAATGTCGGGTATTCATCTGAGAGAGATGGTAGGAAGGAACTACTCACTGTAGGAGAGTTTCTGTAGCTTGAGCAAGAAGAGGCCAAGCCTGTTTGTACACATCTTCTCTAATAGAAAACACATGTTCATGTGGAAATTCGCGTGCACTATTCGTATGTGAAGAAACCGAAGTATCGTCATACTACGGTTAAAGATAGTTAACAGTTAAAGTTTTCACGGTAAACGTATTTTTGGTCAGTTACAGTTTCTCAGTAAACAAGTAATTTCCGGTAGAAGAACGAAGTAGATCTCGCAGAGTAATGCGAAGTTTTGTATGAGAGATAGCTCATTTTGTAGCTAGACATCTCTACTTCCAGTTGATTAAGGTTTCCGATGGAAAAGATATCTACACATAGTACAAAGCCTGACCGGAAAGAGGTCTTCTGAACTAGTGAAGTATTTTCCTTAAACTTCAGGAAGAGTTCAGTAAGTTAAGGAAGTTCACGCATCAGTCCCTTACTTCATAAACATTCACTTGAAGTAATTATAAACAGAATTGAAGTTCATTCCGGTACAATTTCGATACGATTACGGTGTCAGTCCAGTGACAGTCTGCTGAAGTTTCGATGAAACTTTTGAGTAAATTTAGAGTGCAGACTTATACGTTGAGCATTAGAAACTTTGCTAAGCTATTGATTGATTAGACAGGTGTTCTAAATCACTCTAGCTTAGTTCTTCTTGGGCGTGGCGATTTTCGCAGGCTTAATAAGGTTTAGCCTTCGTCGCGTCGACAAGGAGTGGTATCAGAGCAAAGAAGGATACCACACATCCGCAACAAAGATTAATTACAGAATTTAGTTCACTGAAGTACTATAGATTATTCGTGAAATGTTAAACTGACTGTTAAGTTTCATGCACAATGATCTGTAAATGAATATGATGACAAAGTTATATCCTTGGACTGTGAAATGTAGCAGGAAGAGTTTAGGTGATAACATGTAAGTATCACAAGGTATTGTGGTACAGTGAAGCATAATATCAACATGGAATAATATCCGGACAAGGTTACTATAGAAGAGGATATTGATAGTAGCATTGTATTTCAATAAATTGGTTTAACATATTAACTTAGTGGTAGGAATGGGAAAATTGCAAGGATTCTATCTATAGAATCCTACTATCCCAAGAACCCTAAGAACCTATCCTATCTACTTTAGTCTTACAGGTAGAGTTGGATTAGGAACAGAAATTAACAGGTGGTAGCCCTCTAGGTAAGTCAATAGGAAAATCATCTTTAAATTCAAACATAAGATCCTTAAAACTTTTAACAACACACTTGTGCAAAAAGGAATAATAGAAATTCATATCCATAGTTATATTTCTAGCATGAAAATATACATCGGATGAAGTGTATATACTCAAGATCCTGACTACACAACAAAAAGATATCTTGCGCATTCTCAAAATGAAAAAGACTAGACAAGTCTAAAGATGAGATGAGAGGTGCACTAGGTACATCTATGTCTCCCTGAATAAAAATTTACTTCTATTCTTTATAAATTCAAGAGTGTTGTTTTCGTAACTGCATTTAAGCATATCTCCCAATCCCCATAACCACTCTCTTCCTAAAACAAGGACTTTTCTCTCCATATTCATGATTGGGAAGTCTATATGCTCAATATATCTTTGTATCTAGACTCCAAATTCAATGGCATAGGAATATTCTCTTGTCTTCCCCTTGTATTACATATGCCAAATCAAGTCTTGTGATACTTGCATATATTAATGAGCCAACAATTTATATATAAAGAGTGAAATTCTTGGCTTCATCTTTATGTATGGCGGGGTCATCTATGATGACTCTCATCCTGATCCCGTACATAATACAATGAAGTTTAAGTAGGCCATGTAGTCCAAAATGGGGTGACCAAACAATGATTGTGTCAAACAACATGCATGTTCTATTTCCTCATGCATCTCTTCCACCTCCTTGCAGTTACCGCTTCCATGTATAGGAAGTGTCTGCACCAAGTGGACCATTTTCTTGCCCTTATCAGGGATCATGCTAGTCCATGGCCGTCCCTTCTTTTCTTCCACCTTCCTAAGTGGATGGTTCCATTGTGCATGGCTAAGAGACACTCACCTAAAACATAAGTTCTCCCTCTTGGCCCTCTCATACTACTTGTTGCAGAGTTAAAAGAGAGCACAAAGCAGAGAAAAAGACGGGCCCCAAAATTTTTCCGATTTGGACATCATATTTTTGTATCATAACCATTCTTGTACTATATTTTCCGTTGTAAATGCACTAGAGGAGTCCTCTAGATGCATCCCCATAGAAGATTAGAGATTTACCCATGTAAAATAGTAGGAAATTAGTCTTTTAGTAAATAAAGTGCCGGTCTCTTGTGTGAAAGGACCATTTTTAGGGCACAAGTATATAAGTCAAATGTGACTCTTTGTAAAGAACTTTTTGCCATTGTGAGAATAGAGAGCACAGAAATTCGAATTTGTGTCTTCTTCACTCTGTATCTTCTTCTCTGTGAGCTTGTATGCATGTGTATTGCTTGGAAAGAGTGCTTGTGAGTGTTGTCTATCCATGAAAGTGTTTATTTGCTGTAGGTAAGGTGTGTGCGAAGTGTAGGAAGTGCTGAAGTGTAGGAAGGTATTTCCCGTGACTCAGTATTTTGCTCATAACTTGAAGTAGGAGCGTCAGAATTGAGTGAAACCACTGCCATTGGATGCGTCTTCTCGAGAGCTTCGAAATGCATATGCTATTTGCTATATTTGGAGCTTGGAGCTGGGAGAAAAGTCCAAAATACTGATGGCTGCTGCACCAAGTATCGTGACACCATGACCAACAGTTGAAGCTTGTTTGGATAAGTCTTTGCCTTGTTTACACTCTTTGAGTAGTTCATTTTCATTGATCATCACATGATTGCATGTCCTCATACACTCGGCTAGGTTTGTATACTCTTTGGATTGATAATTAAAAGCGTGTATCCCCACTATATGCACTTGAGAGGGGATTGAGGTATAGTCTCTTTCTCCGCAAGTCCCTAAGTTGGTACTTAGGTCAACACACTTTTTGGCGCCATTGCCGGGGAGTGAAGAATCAAACCGAGGCATTCGTGTGATGGTAAGTAGCTTTTGGCATTGAAGCAAGAGGAGTGGTGATTTTCTCTTCTTTGGTAAGTCATTTTCAACCGCACTTGCTACTTCTCATTCTTGGAGTGTGTGTAGTGAGTTGTTAGCCTAGAATAGGAAGAGTGAGGGAGTAGAGTAGGTAGCTAGAGTAGTGTTCAGTCTTTGTTTAGTTGAGTTCTTCTTTTGAAGTAGAAAAAATCCCAAGTATAAAAAGCCCAAAAAGTCACTTTGCAAGTTACTTGTATCTTTGAGCAAGTATCGTGAGAGAAACCGTCGAGTATCGTGAGCTGTGGTCCGAGTTGTGGGAGCTGCGCAGAGCGATTGGGGTGTGATTAAAGTGTTGAGAGAAAGAGCTTGAGGTAAGCACATTCACATATGCTCATATTTACCATTTGAATTCAGTTGTTAGTGCCAAACGATCTGCGTCAGGTATCGTTTAGAACTTTCAAGGATTAAAAAGTGTGTTTTGAATGATACAGAGAGTAAGGAGAGGGTAGGAGACCTTGTAAAACCTCTGTGTGTGACCAAAACTTGAAAAATCTTAGCAAAAATTTTGGAAAAGGGTCAAGTATCGCTTCCTCCCGCGATCGAGTATCGCGATACTTAGCAAGTATCGTGATCTCCTGTGGTCGAGTATCACGATATTTCCCTCCGATCGTGTATATATTTCATACCGATCACGATACTTGGTAAGTATCGTGTATCGTGTATCGTTTGGCGGGCCAAGTATCGTGTATCGTTTGGCGGGCCAAGTATCGTGTATCGTTTCTCTAAAGATCGCGATACTTGTTGCCGATCGTGTATCGTCTTTATCGAAGATCGTGTATCACGTGTGCCAAGTATCGTTTGTCCGGAGTATCGTGATATTCAAGTATCGTGTATCGCCTTAGCCAGAGATCGCGTATCGTTTCAGACTCAAAGATCGCGTATCGTTTCAGGTTGAAAGATCGTGTATCGTTTGGGTTAAGTATCGTGTATCGTTTCTCAGAGATTGCGATACTTACCAAAGATCGTGTATCGTGTTGTTCAGGTATCGTCGATCGTTTCCACTTCAAAAGGTCGTGTATCGTTTAGGGGAAGTATCGTGTATCGTTTTCTCCCGAGTATCAAGTATCGTTCCCCATCAAGTATCGTTTTTCATCAGGTATCGTGTATCGATTTGAGACAGAGATCGAGTATCGTCTGGGATCAAATGTCGAGTATCATTTGAGCCCAAAGATCGTGTATCATTTTAGGCTAGAGATCGTGTATCGTGGAATCTGGAGTCAAGTATCGTGATCTGGAAAAAAGTTCTTTTTCAGTCATTTCCTAGCCAAAGTCTTCTAGAAATTCTGACCTTTAGTGAAGAATCCCAGAGGCTAGAGGGTTGCAAGGGCTTATCAGAGTTGTTAGGTGGATGAACCTGAGATCCGAAAGAACCCTAGGAAGCCGAAGAAGTGTAATCTCTTCTGCAGGTAGTGTAGCAGAGCAAAGTAACCGTTCACATTATTTGGAGACCTCCAGTGAGTCAGAGGACAAAATTCCCATGGCTTCGGAGGATATGTAGAACACAGTACCCATGATTGGCATGATGTCGATCATTGAGGGAGAGTACAGGACCTCCTTGGAGTATGTGAACACCAACCAAAATGAGATCCCTATTTATTTGGATGGTCTAAACAGATCAGTGGCCAGGTTAAAGAAAGCGTCAGAGGCTTATATAGTGCCTAGACCAGCAGTCAAGTATGTAGGAGGTTTTTACATGGACAAAAGAGATATCCAATATATTGTCACGGAGCACCCGAAAAACATTAATGAACATGGTGAAGATAATAATGCTTCAAACTTAAATGGAGGTGGGAATGAAGAGCAAGTAACTACACCTAGAGGGAGATCTGTTGTAGCTAGGATTTGGAGGGGAGACCTGATTCCCCAAGACGACTCCCTAATGGATGTGTATTTGATCAATGGGATAGAGCATCTTCTTAGAGCACATTCTTCAATATGGGAAGCTGCCCCTAATCCAGTCACCATCTATGAGTTACAAGATCCTGATTTCCCCACCATCATCACATATCTGGATAAGAATCAGAGAAGATATTGGCCCTTAACAGAAGCGGAAAGAGCTGAGTTGAAATATCAGAATATCCTAGTGTTTCCCCCTAGGGACCAAGCCACTACTTCAAGAAACCCACTCGGAAAATCCCATAATGATTCATGTCAACAGTCGGGCCAAACACAACAAACACAACAAACCCAAATCCCAGTCAGACCACATGTGCAGTTCACAATGCCTGCAAATAACCCTAATTACCGACCCCAACCGACTATTGACCCAAGACATGGAATTCTTGCTCCAGTCAGACCGCCGGTAGTAAGAGGACCAGGCGTACCAATAGGAAGACCAATTTTCCCAGTGATGCCTAGACCGCCCGAAGCAGGAAGAAGATTAAGGCCAATTCAAGTGGCCAAATGCATGAGAAATCACTATGATGGCTCTAGTGAACCCTACAATCATATAGCTGAATTCAAACAAGTTATCAGAGCCGAACAGGTAGAAGACTTCTTGATTCAATATGATTCCTTTGGTCTTACCTTGTCAGATACGGCGTTAGCATGGTTTCAGCCATTGGACCTTAATAATTTTCAAAACATGGAGCAAGTCTACCAAGAAATGATTGAGGAATTCACTAAGTCAAGAATTAAAAACAATTCTTCATCATTGATCCATAGCTTCAAGCAAGTCCCTACCGAATCAGTGAGATTGGCTGCAAGAAGATTCAAGCAGTATGTGGACAGATGCCCAGTAGAAGAGAGACCTACCCAAAATAAAATGGTGTCATTATTTTTGGAAGGATTGTTGAACGGATCTTTGAGATCTTTAGTATATGTAAAGAGAGTTCAGACTTTGCAAGAATGCATGAAGGAATGTATAGACCTAGAAGACAACCTAGCAGAGGACCTGAAAATACCTCAAGGTAGCTTGAAAAGTGAAGATTCGGTCAGTTGCACATCAATCCCTAAAAACAATGTCGAGGAAATAGCCAATTTGGTAGCAACGAAGTTGAACGTTCAAGGACAGAGGAACTACCCCAATAACCCTATGAGAGTACCCATGCTCAGAAGATATGTGCAGTGCGGAGGTGATCATCCTTCTCACTTGTGTACTAAGGGAGTAGTCCCACCACCTGCTTATGCTTATAATAGACCCACTGTCCCAGGATCTCTACAATATTGTAGTATAGAACAAAAATATACAAACCACAGTACAGAAAATTGCCCTTACAATAGGCAAGCGAGACCAGCACAGCCATACATGAGACCCCATGGATACCCTCAGAGAGATCAAGGAGGTGAAGCCTTTAGATATCCCACTTATCAGCCGCAGGCACCAGTGCCACGACCATATGCATATCAAGGATACACCCAACCACAACCTGTACTAGGACAACAACCGCCCCATCCTCAGAACGTTGTCCCAGTCAAGATTGCTCAACCTGAAGAAAACCTAGAGAGAGCAATAGTCCCAGCCACACCTTTGACTAGTAATGAACCATATGACTCGTTTTATGACCCTAGTCAAGGAACATATCCTAATTATGAAAGCTCAATGATGGAATATGGACAACTGTATGAACCATATGCCTATGGCATGGAAGTATCAGATAGTTCATACGGATATGAGCAGGACTATGTGTCATTAATGTACACAGCTCCTAGAGTAACCATACCACCCCGACCCATGAACAGACCGCTTGTACCCAGAGGACCATGCTATAGATGTGGAGGTGATCACTACATCAGAGAATGTACATTGCCAAACCCACCACCACCACAACGCGTCTGGGAAGGCTACTATAGTGATTGTGGTAAGGAACACCTTTTCAGAGATTGCCCCAAGAATCCCAACAAGGTTACATCCAACGTGCAAATCAATGTGATAGAAGTAATCGAGTCATCAGGGAGCGATAAGGAATATACTGTACCATTGAAGGCAATAACAAGAGCCAAAGTTAGAGAGACCCTAGAAAAACCTGAAAAACACGATCAAAGTAGCCCAGAATTGAATACACCCACACCACAGAGAGTGGAAGACTCGGAAGAGCCTGAAAAAAGTGTTGTAAGTAAAAGAACCCAAAGATGGAAGAACCGTAGAGATAGAATAAAAGAAAAGAAGTTACTGCAGAAGAAGGAAAATGAGAAGAGCAAACAAAACCCAAAAGAGGAAAATGAAGAAGAAAATAAAAATGAAAAGTACAAAAAAGAAGAGGTAGGATCAGTGTTAGCAGATCCCATGCCTGAAGAATTAGCCATGTGGATTCAGGCATACAAGGCACGAATAAGAGCCGGACCGACCATCGAACAACATGAAAGAGAATACCCTAGAGGTGACCTAGAGAAAGAGAGGTTGGAGATCTGCAAAAAATTGATAGAAGTTGCTCAACAGACCTTAGAAAAACCTGTATTGCCATTGCCCAAGACCCGAATTCCTGAAAGAGAATTCCAAGAGTGCATCAACACCAACGACCATGAAAAACCTGAAGTAAGTAAGACACCTAATGGAAATTATTGTGAGGAAAAAAGGGAAGGATCCGTTGTTCCCGAAGTAGAAGGAGAATGGCCTAAAGATTTGTGGGCTAGAGTCCAAGAAGACAGATGGAAGAAAGTAGAAGGAATTGAACCACCTTTTGAAGAGATAGAAGCAGAAGAGGAAATGGAGGATTCAATACCTGAATTAAATTCAGAAGAAACTTTACCAATGTATCCTAGTGACAAAGGAGATGATGGAGTAAAGGAATTGCCCAATTACACAGGGGAGTACGAACATAATTCTGAATTGTATTGCATCCCCTCAATAAGGAAAAAAAAACCAAACCCATCAGTCCAAACAGCGGACATCATACAACACCTTAAAAAAGTAAAAATCCCTTGTACACTAACACTAGAGGAATTGTTGAAGGTTAAACCACATTTGAAGGAGAAATTGACTAGTCAATTGGAGGTCAAGACTAGAGAAAAAGAGATGTCTGATGAAGCAAATACTATAAAGTTCTCAGTGGATAAGGTAGGAGATTTTAGTGAGGGAGATGAAGGAAACACTTGCCTTCCAATTACCTTTAGGGGTTATACAACCAAAGCCATCTTAGATTCAGGAGCTGGTGTAGGCATTGCTACTAGAGAAATCTGGGAGAAATGGGGAAAACTAGCTTTAAGACCAACGCGTATGAAAATACAAATGGCTGACGGACACACAGAAAGACCCTTGGGATTATTGGAACGAGTAGTTTTCACCACATGCGGAGTTGAATTTGAACACACCTTAGCAATATGCCAATTTGAAAGGCCAAGCAATTATGAAATGATATTGGGGAGACCTTTCATGAGACAGTTAAAGGTTGTGCAAGATTGGGGAAAAGATGCAGTATACCTTCAACATGAAGGAACCACCACGAGAATAAATCTCCCCACATACATATCAAGATGTTCCTCCCTTACAATGGAATCAAATTCACAAGGAGGAAGATGATCATTCAATTCACAGCATAAGTTCTAGTGACCAATCTTGGATGAACGAGGACACTCATCTATGGATATGCCAAACTGCCAAAAAGGAAGAGGATAGGAGGAAAGGATGGCAGCAAGGACAAGGAGTAGCTAGGTCTGTACAAGATCCAGCTTACATGCCTCAAGTCTTTTTAGATGAAGAGTTTGAACCTCATGGCTGGATGGAGATTGTAGCGACCCTTGATGTATGCGTGAATGAAGAAGTGATAACCATGAATGAATGCATTGACGAAGAAGGATATGATGTTAGTCTCTATGTAGTAGTTCTTCAGGAGGCTGAAGAAGGAGAAGTGATAGAGAAAGAATGGAAGGAGGACTATGAGAGCATTGAAATGGAGCCAGAACCAATGGAACCTGAGGATGAAGATCAAAAAATAAGCATCACAGCTAATGAAAACAACCAAGAGCCTACACAGAAAGAAGAGCTGGAGTTAGATAAAGAGTCAGAAGGTGAAGAAAACAAGCCACAAGAACAGTTTGAAGTGCCCGCTCACTTCAAGAAATACGAAGTAGAAGAGAGAAAAATTGCTATTCAAATGCCTAAAAGAGAGGCACAGCCGGGAATAGCATATGACAATAAAGAACAAACCAAGAAGATAGTAGTAATGTTAGAAGAAGGAGAAGAACGATGTATTTTCATAGGACAAGATGTCTCCATAGAGGAAGAACAAGAGTTAATACGCCTCATATGAGAATATCGGGATGTTTTTGCCTGGACCTATAAGGATTTGAAGGGTGTAGATCCATCTATCTGTGCCCATAGAATCCCAATGACACCGGAAGCCAAACCGTCTAAACAAAGACCATATACATACAATGATGTGTATTCAGCAAAGATAAAGGAAGAGATAGATAAGTTGTTAGATGTTGGATTCATATATGAGATTGAACACACGGAATGGGTATCACCTTTGGTGGTAGTACCAAAAAAGAATGGAAAGTTAAGGGTATGCATCAATCTGAAGAAAGTAAATGCCGCGACCATAAGGGATAGTTACCCATTACCAATTACGGATCATCTATTGGAAAGAGTGGCAGTGAAGGAAGTTTATAGTTTTTTGGATGGCTTTTCAGGGTATAATCAGGTAGCCATTGCTCCTGAGGATCAGCACAAAACCGCTTTCGCAACTGAATGGGGAGTATACGCCTTTAGAGTCATGCCTTTTGGTCTAACTAATGCCCCAGCCACCTTCCAAAGATTGATGTGCCATGTATTCAAAGAATTCCTAAGAAAAAGTATGGAGGTCTACGTGGATGATCTTTGTACTTATTCAGCTATACGATCAGAACATATCCCCGAGCTAGAAAAGATCTTAACTAAATGTCGACAGTATCGAGTATGCCTTAACCCAGAAAAATGTGTCTTCATGGTTAGACAAGGGAAAATATTAGGACATATTGTCTCCAAAAATGGAATCTCAACTGATGAAGACAAAATCAAAGTAATTCTGGATTTACCAAGACCAAAGACGGCTAAGGAAGTTCAAGCATTTATGGGACATTGTGGATACTATCGAAGATTTATACATATGTACGCCATAATTGCTAGACCTCTCTACGCATTATTGACTCAATTTAATTGGACCGAGGAATGCGAGAGAGCCTTCAATGAGTTAAAGAATCGATTGAGTTCAGCACCAATCCTTCGAGTACCTAACTGGAATAAGACATTTCATATTCATGTGGATGCTTCCAAGTTTGCCATTGGTTGCATCTTAGCTCAACCTGCCGATACAGGAAAACTAGACCACCCTATAGCCTATGCTAGTAGACAATTAAATCAAGCAGAACGCAATTATACCACCACGGAGAGAGAAGGCCTAGGGATGGTGTACACAGTCAAAAAGTTCAGACATTACCTGTTGGCAAACAAATTCAAATTCTTCATTGATCATCAAGCCCTATTGTACCTAGTCAACAAGCCTTGTAATACAGGACGACTAGTACGATGGTTTTTATTGCTAATGGAGTTTGATTTTGAGGTAGTAGTCAAGAAAGGAAATACTCACATAAGAGCAGATCACTTATCAAGAATGACTCATGGAGAACCACCCTTAGGAGTACCTGATGACCTGCCAGATACATACCTATTTAACCTGGAAGTATGTCCCCAATGGGCAGAAAAGTTGATCCCTATACTTACACATGGACCGAAAGATGGGATCACACCAAACCGAACCCAAGACCTTTGGAAGACTAAAAACCTTCATATCATTGCGGGAAGTTTGTATCACCAGGATTTGAATGGATTACTCATGAGATGCGTAGAAGAAGAGGAACAGGCAATGTGGCTTCAGAAAGCACATGTAAACCAATGGAAAACTCATTTGAATGCAAACGGAACATGGCAAACCCTGAAGAGGTTAAGCATATATTGGCCGACCATGCAGAGAGACACACACAATTATGTGTCAGCGTGCCAAATTTGTCAAGAACAAAACCCAGATGAGAACTCAACTCTATGCTATTCCACAATAGCACCGAGATGGAGCATCCCTCTGGTAAAGTTCTTGAAAACTCAAGAATACCCAGAAGGAGCTACTTCAGCAAGGAAACGTGCACTTGTAGAACAAAGTAAGGATTATGCCATTATAGGAAAACAACTTTTTAAACGAGGGAGAGATAACCAATTAAGAGTGTGCATTCACGAAGATGAATATCTTTCTGTTTTAGAGATGGCCCATACAGGAGCCGCAGGAGGGCACTTCTCTGCAGATAAAACAGCAAAAAATGATCCTCTTTGCTGGAATGTGGTGGCCAACTCTACACCAAGATGCCATGACATATGTGCAACGATGTGATACTTGCCAACGGACAAAATATCCAATTAGAAGGGATGAAATGCCACTTAGACCCATGATGAGTGCCAGAGCTTTCACGAAATGGGGAATAGACTTAATAGGACCTATTAGCCCACCAACGAAAGGATCCCATGCCGAATATATAATTGTAGCCACATACTATCTGACCAAATGGGTTGAAGCCAAAGCAACCAAGAAAAATGACGCAAGAACCACGGCTAAGTTTCTCTTTGAGAACATTTTCACTAGATTTGGACTACTGTGAGTGATAGAGGTACGCACTTTGTGAATGAAGTCATAGAAGCTCTACTGAATGAATTCTTGGTAATTCATAAGAAATCAGCTCCTTATCACCCACAAGCCAATGGACAAGCTGAGAGTTCGAATAAAATCTTGTGTACAGTTCTCACAAAAATTGTTAACGTTGGTAGATCAGATTGGGATAAACAATTACATCATGCTTTATGGGCATTTCGAGTAGCCTATAAAACCGCCATAGGCACTACTCCTTTTAACTTAGTATATGGACAAAATGCCATTTTGCCAATTGATTTCTTAATTCCCACTCTCAGAGTAGCAACTACTTACGAGTGGACAGGACACGAACTATCAGCTCAATTGGATCAAATAGAAAAGCTTCACGAAACTAGGTTACAAGCAGTAGCAGGCATTTATGCTGCTAAACGGCGACAGAAAGCCTACTTTGATGCTCACATTAAGGACAAAAATTTGAAGGAAGGAGACTTAGTTTTGGTATATACCTTGAAACAACATGCAAAGAAGTTGCAGAAGAGGGGATATGGCCCATTAATCATCAATTGTATATCGACAAGTGGAGCCATCAGCTTAACAACCATAGATGGAGATGTATTACCAAACTACATCAGCGGATGTAGAGTAAAAAAATATCTAGAACCATTGACCGAAGAAACAATGTCTCGATTGATCAAAGGCAAGAATCGACGTATTGAGGAGGAAAGGATACGAGAAGAAGCGAGACAGGAAGCCCTAGAACGAATTAAGAAATGGAAAGAGTGGATGAGAGAGAGAGATGAGAGATATCGACTAGGAGAAGAACTCATCCCAATGGCTAATTTTAGAGCCACTAAAAGCGTAGGTTCACAGAGAACGCAACCATATTTAAATTTGGGAGCACGTAAAACGGAGTACCACTTGGTGGATGCTCTCATTGACACGAGAGCTGCCATAAGCTGTATCAAACTTTCTTTGACCCAGAAACTCAAGGAAGAAGTACGCCCATCGATGGCACGGTTGATAGGAATAGGAGGAACGATTACTCAATGCATAGGTGAGATCACCTTACCTCTGCATCTTGGCAACAACACTATGGAACAAAAGCTATTAGTGTGTCATGATCAGGATTTACTTGAAGATGTTGTGTTAGGTCAAGATTGGATTTACGAATATGAGGTGACCATTCAATTGGCGTTAGGATACATCTCTGCCAGGATAGGACATCGTGAGGTATTTAGTTTGCTAGACGAACGACCAATCAAAACCGCTAGTATAGAGAAGAAAGTTCATTCCAATGAACAAAGTAATGAGTGTATGTTCACTAGCACTATAGAAACCTCTTCGTCAAGTACTATATATGCAGACACATTGAATTCTGCTTGCATTCCATCTTCTAGTGTGACAAGTCACAAGAGTGTTAATCTATCTGAAACCAACCTCAGTGAAGCACCATGCATAAGAGAGACCAGTACTCTGAGTGATTCAAAATCTATACCTATTAAAATATACCCTATTCCGTACACTCAACAAGCTTGGATAAGGAAAGATCAAGTGAAGGAATATCTTCGACGACAGAAGCACTATCGACATCGGAGCAACCAAGCAAGTAACAAAGCAGATAATTTTGAGCAGCAAAGACAACAACGAAGTGCTACAATTTGGATCCCAAGGAAAGTAATAGCCGCTCAACCGGATCGATCGCAAATATGGATTCCTAAATCATGCGCTCCAAAGAAGCTAAACCAAAACGAGGAACCTCAGCATAAGAAGAATCAACAGGGTCTACGAGCAAAACAGCCACAGAAGAATAGCTATTGGAAGAAGAAGGAGTCTGCAGACGCAGTACAAGCCAATTTGAGATACCCAAAACAAATAAAGCAGACTTACTACAGGAGAAGAACCACATTTACCAAGAAGGTGGAGAATACACTACATTCCACCAGAATGAAGCAGATTTGGGTACCGAAAGACAAGACAGACTGCATACATCAAACAACTACTTCCGATTGCACACATATGGAGTTGTCAGGACCTAAAGTATGCATAGTAGGGCCACATTACAAGGCCAAGCATTCGGCACATCTTTCTTCTATTTCAGGATAGTCAAGCATATTTTCCTCTTGGGAAATAGGAGAGCACTTGTACATACATTAAGAAAATTACTCCAAAAATAATAACCGCTTCGGCTATAACCTAACTTTTCTGTTTTCCTTTTCAGATGAAAATATAAAAATACCTAAAAATGTGAAAAATCCAGGTATTACCTTTCTCACACCCACGGGAAAGGGGCGACACCATTCACTCGGAGCAATATCGAGCTTATGACAAACAAATAAAGGAGGATTTCTGATAATATATGGCAACTAATTCACACTCTATATTGAGTGTAGATGGCGTCTACTAATTCTGAAGCTACACAAGAGGAAGAGGCCCAGCTTCTTCCATTGGAATCAGTAACAAAAGTAAGAGGCCATTGGTTTCGTGATGACCAACCAGTCTCAGAACTTATTTTCATGGCAACTATCAAGATTATGGATAGGGATCATTACTTCCCTATTATGTCTCAAGATTTCAAGACCATAATCCAAGGTTTATTGCATATTGAAGATATATGGAAGCAGGCAGGCCTAGAGGCATTTCTCAAATTGCCAATCTATGTTCCAGATTTTCAGAGGTGTGCACAAGTAATGAATACCTTGCAACCTGCTGCAACAAAAATATCAGTTCCAGAAGCACGGGTATTGGATAAAGTAGGGACATGGAAGACCATCCAATTCACTCATGAACTGATCAATAAAGCTTTTGGATGGAATCAAGAAGGAATTACTAGTGTCAAAGAGGAATGTCATGATCCTAAGAAGAGATCCTTTGTGGAGATTAACAGAATAGACCTCGAAGACGCTGTCCGTCTTGTGCACCAGCATTTCTGTTTCCCTAATATGCATAGATACACGGCACCACAAAAGATCGTAGTACAACTACTATCACATGCCATGAGACAAATTGGGAACAAGGTGAATCTGACAGGGTATGTCCAAGAAAGACTATTTGAAGCCCAGAAGAAATGGGGCCAGAAGAAGTTTTTGAATGGCAGTTCTACATTAACATTATTGATATATGAAGCCCTTGATATGAAAAATTGCTTACAGGAGATGTCGACATCAGAAGGGCTAGCCAAGTATGCAAAATCCGCTACAGTCCCTAAGAAAAAGAAAGCAATTGTTATGGTTGAAGCAGCTGGAACCAGCTCACAAAAACCCATGAGAGGTACAAAGCGTCTACGGGAGGAGGAAGCCCAAGCTACACCACAATCAAAGAGAACACATGTATTACCGAAGATCATGACGGCTCAAATGCCTATTACTAGGAGAGATCTTTTCGCTGCTCTCGAAGAGACACATCAGTACATGCAAGGGCAGGTAAACTTAAATGTCCAAGGTCATCACTATAGACAGGCGAGTCAAGAGAAACCACAACAGAGTACAGAGAAGACTCCAAAACAAGCTGGAAGATACAAAGAGCTGGGCATCGATGATTCTAGTACCAACACGGAATCCAGTCCTGAAAAAGACACTCTAGATACTGATATAAGAACAGAAACCCAAGAAGAAGAATGGAATGAAATTAATCAAATGGAAGTGACGCCAGAAAAGAGAGTAGAAGAATCTATTGAACATGAGCATGTCCTTCAATTAAATGATACTACAAAGATAAGCATCAAGGAAGCTCCAACCAATGTTACAGATGCAAAACAACCTATTAAAGAGGAAGAACAAACTCCAGTGAGTAAGGAAGCGGAGGAGCTACAAAACCAAGATCAAATTGTGATCGAGGTGCCAGATGATACACCTCAAGAAAAGGAAGCAAACATGGGGGCTGAGCCAAGGATCCAGCTTCAGATTAGGCATCCCCATGACACTACATTACATGTGGCACAGGGCAAAGATGTCAATACCGGCGAGATACCGAGTATACCAACAACATGGCTAAACGTGGATGTTACTCAGCTGAAGCCTGTAGTAAAGCAGATGATTCAGACAGCCATGGATACACAATAGCAAATGATGGACATAGATGCAGACTATGATAGAGCAATGCGAGAAAAGAATCACTTCCAGATAATGAGCGAACAACTGTCATCACAGCTCATCGAGGCACAAAAGGCGCTAACGATCAAAAGCAATGAGTTGCTCGAAACAAAAACGCAATATGAATCATTAATCACTCAGCATCACCAACTCCAAGCACAGCTCGCAAATTTACAGAGATTATATGATGCAAGCGAGGCAGACAAAGAGAGAATGAGAGCTAGAAGTACTCTGCTAGAGACACAGCTCAAATTATACATGGAAGAGAATGACACGTTACGAAGCAAGAATAAGGAACTAATGAAGTCATTATTATATGATCAACCGATCGAGCAACAGGAATCCTCAGAAACGAAAGAAAAAGAATTAAGAGATCAGATCGCACAATATGCAAATTTGCTAAGACAAGAGTGCACACTAAGAGAAGAGTCGGAACAGAAGTACAGTCAAGAGATCAATGAATTAAAAAAGCAGTTAAATACAGCACATGGAAAACTGGCAACAAGCTACAGTGAAAACATGGATAATGTAGCTGAAATCGGAAATGAGTTACTTGCAGCAAAAGATGCACTCAGGGTAGCCATGCAAGAAGTACAAAAGAAAGATGAATGCATAGCACAATTAAAAACTCAAATACAAGAGACAGCACCGATCGGGACACCAGTAGAGCCAATAAAGGAAAATCCTACTGACGAGGTAGAGGTACGTCCTCTATCTCCCCCGATTTGTCATTCTCCACTACATGAGCAGTTGGCAGACATACATGATGATCATCCAATGCCATACACTGCAGAAACAAGTCAGAAGGAACGGGCACTAGTGGTGTCCCGATTGACGGAGAATTTTGAAAATGAAGTCATCAAGGTAATGAAAGAGGCCAAAATCAAAGGTAAAGACCTGGACAAGATAATGAAGCCTTTCAATATTCCATACGGCTTATTGAAAGAGAAAACGAGACGATACATAAAGAAGACCACAAAGAAGAGTCCCAATGAGCAGCTCAATTTTAAACAAGACACATTCACATACAGCCAAGAAGAGTTCGAAGCTGCACAACCAATTTGGAGGAGAAAATTTTTGGAGAAACATCCCACACTACGGGTGCATTGGCAAGCAGCACCTTATTTATTACAGGTAAACCCTTCATTTTGTCCTATACCACGCAGAAGGGATACCAGAGAATTTTTGGATATGCAAAAGAATGGCACTATAAATAAACAGTGGCTGAATTATCCTATGCTTCCGAGCCCGCCACATAACTTCTTGCCAACAGAAGAATATATGATTAAAACCATCGAATTTTGGCTGCAAAATTATACGACGGTCCCTGACCTAACCGTCAAAATGACCAATAAAATACTTAGCATGATACTTACAGTTTTAAAATTCTTCAAGCATGCGGCATACACTTTTTTGAATTTCATCGACATTAACCAGGGCACCGAAATCCTCATTTTTTATCTATCAGTTATGCCTAGCCGCCCCACAATAATGGCGTATTATTCTAGATTAATGTTCTTGCCAAGTGTATATATGCAAACTTTTGAAGAAGCATTCTTTATAGGATTTTTTGAGATTGATTCAGAAATATTTTTGAAGTTGTCGTCCAATTTAAATGCCAGATTAGTGGCATATGAACTTAGCTTCTTCGCAGATCACAGACAGCCACCCAATGACGGTGTGAAGGCAGAACAATGGAAACAACTCATGATACGTGAAGCCAATCTGCTAAATGATACAGAGCAAAAAGTATATAAAACATATGCCCGTCGCTTATCAAAGCCTGTCGGGGACGACAGGGTCCAGGAGGGGGGCAGTGTTGAGGGAGAATCAAGTAAAAGAAAAAAAAGAAGAAGACAACGAAAGAAGTAGCTTCACTAAAAAGAAATATCTGAAGACATATCTCTGGACAGAGCCCCGCAAGGGCATGCATCAGGCTACAACACAAATCATCCAGGTCCTGCACGGTGGAAGAAAGTAAACAGGCTCAAAGCAATACAATGGGGTCACATGTTTGCAACCAGGACAAATCAGAGAACAACAAGCAAGATATAGGTCATTGGTGGCGTGCGTGGCAACCCAACTGAATACAGCAACCCAGATATGTGATATACGGAATACCAAGGGGCAAAACAGAAGCAAAGGACATAGATCGGACAAAATAACAAATTCTCTAACGGTCCTTATTGCTTCTTCGACCACTGGGTGCGTGTATTCAGAACTCTTAAGTAAGCCAAAACCAGAAGCAAAGGACAAACCTCGGATAAGATACTCAATTGTCTAACAGTCCTTATTGCTTCTTCGACCACTGGATGCGTGCAGACAACAAACCGAGGACAAGAGGCAAAGCCTGTCAAGGGACGACAGAGACGAAGAGGGGGAGAGTGTTGTAGAGTTAAAAGAGAGCACAAAGCAGAGAAAAAGACGGGCCCCAAAATTTTTCCGATTTGGACATCATATTTTTGTATCATAACCATTCTTGTACTATATTTTCCGTTGTAAATGCACTAGAGGAGTCCTCTAGATGCATCCCCACAGAAGATTAGAGATTTACCCATGTAAAATAGTAGGAAATTAGTCTTTTAGTAAATAAAGTGCCGGTCTCTTGTGTGAAAGGACCATTTTTAGGGCACAAGTATATAAGTCAAATGTGACTCTTTGTAAAGAACTTTTTGCCATTGTGAGAATAGAGAGCACAGAAATTCGAATTTGTGTCTTCTTCACTCTGTATCTTCTTCTCTGTGAGCTTGTATGCATGTGTATTGCTTGGAAAGAGTGCTTGTGAGTGTTGTCTATCCATGAAAGTGTTTATTTGCTGTAGGTAAGGTGTGTGCGAAGTGTAGAAAGTGCTGAAGTGTAGGAAGGTATTTCCCGTGACTCAGTATTTTGCTCATAACTTGAAGTAGGAGCGTCAGAATTGAGTGAAACCATGCCATTGGATGCGTCTTCTCGAGAGCTTCGAAACGCATATGCTATTAGCTATATTTGGAGCTCGGAGCTGGGAGAAAAGTCCAAAATACTGACGGCTACTGCACCAAGTATCGTGACACCATGACCAACAGTTGAAGCTTGTTTGGATAAGCCTTTGCCTTGTTTACACTCTTTGAGTAGTTCATTTGCATTGATCATCACATGATTGCATGTCCTCATACACTCGGCTAGGTTTGTATACTCTTTGGATTGATAATTAAAAGCGTGTATCCCCACTATATGCACTTGAGAGGGGATTGAGGTATAGTCTTTTTCTCCGCAAGTCCCTAAGTTGGTACTTAGGTCAACACACTACTCAATGGGCAACTTTGACCCTTGTGATATTTGTTTCTTTATAAAAAAAAAAATTCCTCCATGGTTGCTTTCTTCTTGAGCTTGGTTGTACTAATAGGTTTGAGGAGCTGATCGATCTCCATATGAGTGTATTGAGGACCGTTATGGTCCTCATAGATCTAAGCATATTTGATTGCAATCTCAAAAGTCCTAAGTGTATTTCTTCTTACCTCTATCTTAATGGATTTGTGTAAGATCCTAACCAACCCTCTAGTCTTCTGAAAGTCATCTAACCCCTTAAGTTTCATTATGATCTCCCTATAGTGGGATATATAGATAGAAAAAGACCTACCTTTTTGTGTAATCCTTTCCTACTCATCCCAATTCTTCTCTTCCTCATTCTCAAGAAGAAAGTAATTCAAGAAAGGAGTTTCAAAATGATTCCAATTTATAGGATGGAATTCACATCTTTAGACTCATCCATCACTTATAAGCACGTGGGGCAAGCGAGAGACTCACTTCTAGAACATGATACTCAAGTGGTGTGCCCTTCAATTCATGCAGGTCATTCCACTTTTGCAAGAAAGTATAGATTGCATCCTTATTCCTCTCACAATCATCCCCCGTAAAGATTGGTGGCTTGAGATCTTTTCAGAGTGAGTCTCCCTAGAAATATCTCCTTTATTTTAGCCAAGAAAGAGAACTTCCTAGCCATCTCTAATATAGGAAGAGTAGAAATCTCCCTTTTCTTCCTAGCTAAGAAAGAGGTAACATGAGTCTTTAATTAGATCATAAGAGTCTTAAGTTGTTCTATTGGAGAGGTCATCCTACCAATGTCCCTGTTAGCCATACAAATGGTTGATTTTTTGTTTCCATTTTGTAAATCATATATATGGTTGTAGGTATGTTGAGCGGAAAAAGGATTGATTGCAGGTATTTGGAAGAGAAAGTTGCAGCAGTTCTTGACGCGAGGACCTATGAGGATACAACCTGAGACATGAGACTCAGATTTGCAAGAGGTTTTTGGATGTTTGGGGGGGGGGGGCATCGGTTGGTACTTTAGTTTCTCATTCACCTTTCAGAGCTTGTGCCAAGGAAAAAGAAGAGAGAAGAGCTTTGGCTGCTGGATCGGAAGTGCATCTAGAGATATGGGCAAGGCTTCGAGCAATTTTCAATTTTATATGGGGCATAATTTTAGGAGGATGAGTTTTTGATGGCGGTGGTTGCCCTGACATATGTCAGATCCGGAGAGGACATGCTCCATTAATCTCCATGGGGGGTCGCCACCACCGTGGGACTGTCAGAGGGTGAGGGAAAGTGGGATGTCGGATGTCAGGGGAGTGGGTGAGTGAAGGAAAAAATTGGAAAATAAAAGTTTTTTTGGTCTCTCTCTCTCTCTCTCTCTCTCTCTCTCTCTCTCTCTCCGTTGGCAGGGGATCGTTTTTTTTTTCCTTTTTTTGTTGTGTTGTGCAGGTGTGCAACAGGAAAACGAGAGGAACGAAGCGTGGTCGACAGATCTAGAGCCGATAAGGGGGGGGAGCCAACACTAGTTTGACTGAGGGGGGGCATCACGTGCAGGGTGAGCATACATCTGCATCACGAGGAGCTCATCCTCGAGTGGATTTGGGCAGGGCTGCTAGGCAAATGGGGGGCCCCATCGAGAGGACTCGAGAGTGGATGCGTGGTGCATTTTTCTTCGGGGGTGCAGAAGCCTTGTCCCCATTGGCGAATACGTGATTTTAACTCCTTCACACAGTATTTCCATCTCACCACGGACTTAAACCCTTTTGTTGTCGTCGATGTCATCTCCGTGGCTCCCTCCCAATACTTGAATGTGCTAATTCCTTGGGGACGGTAAAAGGGAACTCAGAGGAGAGAGAGAGCGCTTTCTCCTTCAAAAGCTCTTAATGAAGGATTTTTTCGGTGCTCAAATTGGTATATAGCTGGATCATGCATATGATGCAGACCAGATGGTAAAGATGGCCATGGGGGAGTTCTCAGTTTTGGCAAAGAAGCGAAAAGTTTCTTTGTTTTTGTACCATCAGAAGCTGCTTCTCGTCATTTAGCTGGGGACTCTCTACGATCTGAGGGGACTGAAGGGGCTGTTGTTTTTCCATCAGCATTATAGCAGTTCTACAGGAAGGTGCAGAAGATGGAGAAAAAGAGAGGATAAACTTGCTATGGATGCGGGAGCTGGAAGGGATGCCATGAATAGGGGCGGGAAAGGATAGTGCAGAAGGTTTTTCTTTCAGCAGCAGTTGGGGGATCTTTTTGATGATGCAAGAGAATCGAAAGAGAACAGCGGGGGAGGGATCGGTTTTTTTCTTGAGGTCCTTTATGTGGGTAGCTAGAACAGGAGGAGCTTACTTCATCCTACAGGACAGAAGAGGCCAAAATGAAGAAGAAGGGAAGCTAAAGAAGGATTTGACCATTTTGGCTTGTCACGTGCAGAGTGTGGTTTAGAACGCATATAAGAAAAGAGGATATTCTGCTGAAGGCAGGGGTTCGGAGCCTGCTGGTTCATCTTTTCTTTCCCTTCGTGGGTCTGTGTAAGAGTTCGCAGGGAGAAGATCTCAATGAAGAATCAAAACATGAGGTCATAGAGGAGATGGGGGGGATGCCAAGTTCGTTGAAGTCCCTGGTGTAAGGATACTGAGATAGAAGCTGTTCGGTGGATGCCTGTTGAGGAGTATGGATCTCAAGAGTTCAATAGAAGGAGTGAACCAAGGGAAAGAATTGCCGACATCATAACTGCTATGTCTAGAGAGCAGTACATAGGATTTAGGTCTAAAAGGCTACCTATGGGCTCATGAGGACCAGATATCTACAATGAAACTAAACCGAAACATTCTGTGTACTGCGGATAGATCGAACATAGCCAAGAGCTCAATTTTCCGATATATGGATTGAGAGAAGCTACATTTGAATTTTCATGGTCAAGGAAGAGAGATGATTGACATGTATCACTTATTTTGCTTATGGTGATGTTGTTCATGGGTTAAAGTGTGTCGAAGTCATTAGGAGCAGAACAGCTATGACCTTAGATATTTTGCTTTATTATGGAAGACTTTTCCCAACAAATCGTATCGGCAGATTGATGTGAAGAATATTGTCTTGAAGGAGGTGTCATATCTCCTTCAGTGATTTTTTCCCTTTGTACAAACTTAGATAAATACTGCTCGGTCTGTGCATGACGAAAGATAGATGGTAATGTTGGTCAGAGAGCCCAGATTAGCTACCGAAAATGTTGCAATCCAGATCATAAAAGATTGGCTATTTTCGATATGCAATTCATGTTTGATGGAACATCAGTTGGCGTATCTGTGGCTTCTTGTCCCCGTTCAAGATTGATATGCACAATATCAAAATGATGATCTGAAGTGATTTTAGCTCATGCTGACAAAAACGAACTTCAAAGACTAAAGGTCTCACACATATTGAATTCAGGACTGCTGCATACGTGTTCATCATCAAGTGACTTTGTGTTTTCCAAAATTATGTTGTTGGATGAATCGACATGAAGGAAAACATTGAAGGTTAGATATTGCATCAAAGGATTGTTACATGTGTGCCACTTGTACCTCTTTTCATGTCTTGAGTTTACGGATTTCTTGAATTCAGCTGCAGCATTAATTATGCAAGGCCTTTCTTGTTTGGGAAACATAATTTGATAAATTTATGATGAGACGCTATCCTATGTGATCTTGCTTTTCAAAAAAGACTTGGATTATGTGATCTTTCTTGTTTGGGAAAAGTATGTGATCTTGCTTTTCAAACAAGACTTGGATTATGTGCATGAATGATTAGAATTAACACATCAAACAAAAGTTGGAATATGAGTTTACAAAAAAAAAAAAAAAAAAAGTGAAAGAGTGAAAGGAGGTCAGTGTATGTGTGTGGGGGGAAGGAAGATGTGTGATTAAAAGTGCGGGTGTGGAGGAGTGTGTGAGGGGACGAGAGTGTGTGCTCGAGTATGTGCGAGCGTATGTGTGAGTGAGTGTGTGTGTGTATGTGGAGAAAGAGTGAGAGTAAGAAGGAGAGTGAAGTGATAGGTGAGAGTGAGTAGAGAACAACTTAGGTCGTGGGAGACAACTAGGGAGAGAGAAGTTTCACAAGAAAGAAGGAGAAGGGGGTTGTAGAGGAGAGTGTTGTTGAATGTATATGTGTGTTTGACCATGTGCGTACATATGAAACTAAGAGGTGTGTAAGTATATGAGAAGGAGCTGGTGAACGTGTGAGTGTTTGAGTGCGCAGGCTTGGGTAGGAGTTGGAGCTGAAATTGAAGGTGAGTTGAGAGTGACTCGCAAGTAGGGGATTTGTGAGAGTTAGCAAGAGTCTCGTAAGGAAGTGAGAGTGAAGAAGAGGAAGGGAAGTGGATGCGTGAAACGAGCGCATTTGTGTATGATAGCGAGTCTAGGGCGAGAAAACTTTGCCCAAAGGTAAAAACCTAAGCACTGTAGTTGCAGGAAAACACCTTTTTTGTGGCTCCATAAAAGCCTAACATTTTGGCGATCCTACTTGGGAGTTGGCTTGGCACTCCTCATAGAGTAGTGCCACGAGTACGCTCGGTGTCCCAATCGTGCGGCACAGCCCGTCGACCCAGATTGAGCGTGTTGGTCTAGGTAGAGAGATGGTGCAAATTATGCAAGTTGTAGATGTTCGAGAAATTAGCTCGAGAACGATGACTCCGAGAGGGATTATAACGCAAAGCGGGTTTGGACACCCGATGAGGAATCGTGTATATGAATGTCGTCAGATAGGCTCAATTTCAAACCTTGTTAGGTGTTGGTGTTGTGAGAAAGTCAGGCACATTGCAAAATATTGCCCTCGTGTGTGCACTCCATTGGACTTTGTCCCTAGATGCGTGGAATGCGGAAACAAGAAGCTATGCGAGCATGTGTGTCACGTGAAAGAGGTTCCCGTTGAGGAGGATGTGGCAAAAGAGGTTAGCATGTCACTTTCGTCCTTTTATGTGGACGCCGTAGATAAAGAGAGTTCGCGGCTGGCAAGCATACGTCAATTGGAATGTCTTCGTGAAGAGCGTGATAGTGAGAGGGTCAAGGTGGAAACATTGGAGAAAAATCAGGCAAAGATAGAAGAGGTTGTAGACAAATGGGAGGAGCAATTCCAAGTGGTGGCAGATATAAGTAGAGTGTTGAAAGTGGAAAATGAGAAGCTAAGAGGACAAGTCCAATTGCTTGAGAGTGAAAAAGTGGCTAGGAAGAGCAATGCCACGAGAAAGGAGGTCTTGGACCTTAGATCCGGCTTGATGATAGCCAATTGCCATGGAGTTTCGATTGAAGAAGAGCACCCACAAGACAATGATGACCTTGCACAGAGAGTCGATCGAATGGAAAAGGAAATCAAGAAATTTCTAGAGATGGCTGGTAGATATGATGACCAAGCGGGTAAAGTAGGGGAAGATTTTCACTTGGAGTTAGAAAGAATGAAGAGTGCTCAAGCAGAGAGTGATGAGAAAATGAGACAATTAGAGAAGGAAAATGAGAGATTGAGTGGCAAGCTAGGTAAATGGATGAGTCAGAAAGACGATGAGAGACAGAGATGTGTAGAAGGGGACCAAAAAGTACGAAAAATGAGGAAGAGTTGAAAGTGGTGTTGGATAGGTTGGATGCGTTCGGAATGGAGTTAGAAAGAACGAAGGATGAATTGTCGAAGAAGGTAGATGATCTAGATGTAGAAAATATGAATAGGATTTGGGAGGAAAGATCGATTAGAGAGGAAGTTGAGAAGTTGACCGTTCGAGTTGAGAAGAGGGAGGATATTCCCCTCGGATCTGAAAAAAGGGTGAGAGAGGATAAAGGAATGGAGCAAATATGGAATCGGTTTCGAAGCATTGACTCTGACCTGTTCCAATATCATAGTGATATTGAGCACAACAAACAAGGATTAAGAGAGCTAGCGGCGAGGCTTGAGGCACTGAGAGGTGCGACGAGTAATGGTAGCTTTCTAGGTCATCTATCAGGTCAGGTGGAATCTCTGCAAGGCAGAGGCTGGAGATGAAAAAATAGACAAGGAGATGGATGTCGGTGAGGACGGCTTGAGTCTGATTAGGGTTTGCTTTGTGGAATTGCGAATCGGAGATGTGAGGACGGATGGATCAAGTCTGTTGTACGCTTAGGACTAAAGTGGCACTTTTTGAGGTTTCAGGTCGATGAGGTGGTTAGTATGTGTGGGTTTTGCGAGGACAGGTTGACCATGGCATTAGTGGCTGGATTTTGGCTTGAGTAGCAGCAGAGAGGAGATGTGTCTTATTGGGATGTCCACGGGGAGTTTATGTGTGTGTCGTGATCGGGATGGTTGGGAAAATGTCCTTTCTTTTGTCTCCTAATTCTCGAGATGCGGGAATGAAAAAAAAAGGAGAAAAAATATATATGTTTATGTATGTGTGCATGTGGCTATGCGCCTATGTGGGCCGATAGGTGGGTGGACTCACTTTGGCCGGGTGGTCAAAGCCACGAACCGACGTCGGTTTTGCATAGGGCTAGCCGTTAGTGTGTCGCGCACTGCGTTGGGTTGGTAGATGGGTGGAACAAACTCGATCGGGTGGTCGAGTCCACGAGTCGCATCCAGCTTTGGCATAGGCCGGCAAATGTGGGTAAATATGTGAAGAAAAATGGAAAAAAAAAACAAAAAAAAAAGAGAGAAGAAAAATGTGTAAATATGAATGAGAAAAATTCCTCGCTCGAGGGGGGACAAAAGAGAGGTGAGAGAGCATGATGCTCGGATGGGTATGTGTATGTGTTGTGGGGATCTGGGAATGTGTGGACTCCTGATGAGGCATGTCAAATCGAAGCTTAAGCTCGGCTAGGGTTTTGGCTGCGACGTGCCTATGGAAGATTTTGGACTCGAGGGATCCAAGCATGCAAGTGACTTTGTTCATCTGCAAACTCTTGAGAGATGCTCGTTTTGGTTCTTAGGCTGTGCAATGACTTCTGAAGTCTGGAATCATGTTGACGATGAGTGGTCTTGTCAAGGTGAGCTCGCGTTAGGCTTGAGATGTCTTTGCCGCATGTCCATCAATTTAGGAGAGGTGGGTGGGTGACCAAGCATAGGATCTGATTGATGAGCAAAAGAGCAAAGAAGATGAAAAGGAAAGTGGGTAGTGGAAACCCTAGGTAGAAGCGGAATGAAAAATCGGCGAGAGAATTCGGTTAGAGATGAGAAAAAGAATCAAGAAAGCGATCGTGTGGCCGGGAAGAATATCAAAAACGGAAGTGGCGAATGGTTTTTATTATATATGGTGTGTGTGGAAAGTGTGTTGAGCATGCATGTGGAATAAAGATGTGTGATGTGTTGAACGAGTAGTCGAGAAGAGTGATGAGAGGGAATGTGGACATGTCTTCTGCTTGTATGCATATGGGGTGTGACAAGCTTGCATGTGTGACGAGGATGTGTGATGTGATTTCTTGATGTGTGTTTGCTCTTTCCATTTTGGTTGTAACCGTTATTGTGATTTGATGAAAAATGGTCTAATGTTTTGATGAGTTTCTAGACAGGTGGACATGCCAGTGAAGATGCAAGAAAGTATGCGAGGTCGGTAAGTAATGTAATTGATTTTGATACTAATCAATGTTGAGTGTATGATTGCAGGTACCTTGTTAGGAAAAGGATGGGACAGGTAATTAATCTATGGAAATTTTTGAATGACTTGATGTGGGTTGCAGGGATGCAAAAACAATTTGGCTCATCGGGGACGACTTCACAAGCAGAAGGGGAGAGTATGTTAGCCATACAAATGGTTGATTTTTTGTTTCCATTTTGTAAATCATATATATGGCTGTAGGTATTTTGCATGGAAAAAGGATTGATTGCAGGTATTTGGAAGAGAAAGTTGCAGTAGTTCTTGACGCGAGGACCTATGAGGATACAACCTGAGACATGAGACTCAGATTTGCAAGAGGTTTTTGGATGTTTTGGGGGGGGGCATCGGTTGGTACTTTAGTTTCTCATTCACCTTTCAGAGCTTGTGCCAAGGAAAAAGAAGAGAGAAGAGCTTTGGCTGTTGGATCGGAAGTGCATCTAGAGATATGGGCAAGGCTTCGAGCAATTTTCATTTTTTTATGGGGCATAATTTTAGGAGGATAAGTTTTTGATGGCCGTGGTTGCCCTGACATATGTTAGATCCGGAGAGGACATGCTCCATTAATCTCCATGGGGGGTCGGCCACCAGCGTGGGACTGTCAGAGGATGAGGGAAAGTGGGGTGTCGGATGTCAGGGGAGTGGGTGAGTGAAGGAAAAAATTGGAAAATAAAAGTTTTTTTGGGCTCTCTCTCTCTCTCTCTCTCTCTCTCTCTCTCTCTCTCTCTCTCTCTCTCTCTCTCTCTCTCTCTCTCTCTCTCTCTCTCTCTCTCTCTCTCTCTCTCTCTCTCTCCCTATCGGCGGGGGGATCGTTTTTTTTCCTTTTTTTGTTGTGTTGTGCAGGTGTGCAACAGCAAAACGGGAGGAACGAAGCGGGGTCGACAGATCTGGAGCCGATAAGGAGGGGGAGCCAACAATAATTTGACTGAGGGGGGACATCACGTGCTGGGTGAGCATACATCTGCATCACGAGGAGCTCATCTTCGAGTGGATTTGGGCAGTGCTGCTGGGCAAATGGGGGGCCCCATCGAGAGGACTGGAGAGTGGATGCGTGGTGCATTTTTCTTCGGGGGTGCAGAAGCCTTGTCCCCATTGGCAAATACGTGATTTTAACTCCTTCACACAGTATTTCCATCTGACCACGGACTTAAACCCTTCTGTTGTCATCGATGTCATCTCCGTGGCTCCCTCCCAGTACTTGAATGTGCCAATTCCTTGGGGACGGTAAAAGGGAACTCAGAGGAGAGAGAGAGCGCTTTCTCCTTCAGAAGCTCTTAATGAAGGATTTTTTCAGTGCTCAAATTGGTATATAGCTGGATCATGCATATGATGCGGACCAGATGGTAAAGATGGCCATGGGGGAGTTCTCAGTTTTGGAAAGAAGCGAAAATTTTCTTTGTTTTCGTACCATCAGAAGCTTCTTCTCGTCCTTTAGCTGGGGACTCTCTACGATCTGAGGCGACTGAAGGGGCTGTTGTTTTTCCATCAGCATATATAGCAGTTCTACAGGAAGGTGCAGAAGATGGAGAAAAACAGAGGATAAACTTGCTATGGATGCGGGAGCTGGAAGGGATGCCATGAATAGGGGCGGGAAAGGATAGTGCAGAAGGTTTTTTCTCAGCAGCAGTTGGGGGATCTTTTTGATGATGCAAGAGAATCGAAAGGGAATAGCGGGGGAGGGATCACTTCGGTTTTTTTCTTGAGGTCCTTTATGTGGGTAGCTAGAACAGGAGGAGCTTACTTCGTCCTGCAGGACAAAAGAGGCCAAAATGAAGAAGAAGGGAAGCTAAAGAAGGATTCGACCATTTTGGCTTGTCACGTGCAGAGTGTGGTTTAGAACGCATATAAGAAAAGAGGATATTCTGCTGAAGGCAGGGGTTTGGAGCCTGCTGGTTCATCTTTTCTTGCCCTTCGTGGGTCTGTGTAAGAGTTCGCAGGGAGAAGATCTCAATGAAGAATCAAAACATGAGGTCATAGAGGAGATGGGGGGGATGCCAAGTTCGTTGAAGTCCCTGGTGTAAGGATACTGAGATAGAAGTTGTTCGGTGGATGCCTGTTGAGGAGTATGGATCTCAAGAGTTCAATACAAGGAGTGAACCAAGGGAAAGAATCGCCGACATCATAACTACTATGTCTAGAGAGCAGTACACAGGATTTAGGTCTAAAAGGCTACGTATGGGCTCATGAGGACCAGATATCTACAATGACACTAAATCGAAACATTCTGTGTACTGCGGATAGATCGAACATAGCCAAGAGCTCAATTTGCCAATGACTATATGGACTGAGAGAAGCTACATCCAAATTTTCATGGTCAACGAAGAGAGATGATTGACAGGTATCACTTCTTTTGCTTCTGGTGATGTTGTTCGTGGGTTAAAGTGTGTCGAACTCATTAGGAGCAGAACAGCTATGACCTTAGATATTTTGCTTTATTATGGAAGACTTTTCCCAACAAATCGTATCGGCAGATTGACGTGAAGAATATTGTCTTGAAGGAGGTGTCATATCTGCTTCAATGATTTTTTTCCTTTGTACAAACTTAGATAAATATTGCTCGATCTGTGCATGACGAAAGATAGATGGTACTGTTTGTCAGAGAGCCCAGATTAGCTACTGAAAATGTTGCAATCCAGTTCATAAAAGATTGGCTATTTTTTATATGCAATTCATGTTTGATGGAACATCAGTTGGCGTATATGTGGCTTCTTGTCCCCGTTCAAGATTGATATGCACAATATCAAAATGATGATCTGAAGTGATTTTAGCTCATGCTGACAAAAACGAACTTCAAAGACTAAAGGTGTCACACATATTGAATTCAGGATTGTTGCATACGTGTTCATCATCAAGTGACTTTGTGTTTTCCAAAATTATGTTTTTGGATGAATCGACATGAAGGAAAACATTGAAGGTTAGATATTGCATCAAAGGATTGTTACATGTGTGCCACTTGTACCTCTTTTCATGTCTTGAGTTTAGGGATTTCTTGAATTCAGTTGCAGCATTAATTATGCAAGGCCTTTCTTGTTTGGGAAACATAATTTGATAAATTTATGATGAGACGCTATCCTATGCTCTTGTATTCAAAAAGTATATGATCTTGCTTTTCAAACAAGACTTGGATTATGTGCATGAATGATTAGAATTAACACATCAAACAAAATGAGTTTACAAAAAAAATAGAAAAGTGAAAGAGTGAAAGGAGGTCAGTGTATGTGTGTGGGGGGAAGGAAGATGTGTGATTAAAAGTGCGGGTGTGGACGAGTGTGTGAGGGGACGGGAGTGTGTGCTCGAGTATGTGCGAGCGTATGTGTGAGTGTGTGTGTGTGTGTGTGTGTATGTGGAGAAAGAGTGAGAGTAAGAAGGAGAGTGAAGTGATAGGTGAGAGTGAGTAGAGAACAACTTAGGTAGTGGGAGAGAACTAGGGAGAGAGAAGTTTCACAAGAAAGAAGGAGAAGGGGGTTGTAGAGGAGAGTGTTGTTGAATGTATATGTGTGTTTGACCATGTGCGTACATATGAAACTAAGAGGTGTGTAAGTATATGAGGAGGGGCTGGTGAACGTGTGAGTGTTTGAGTGCGCAGGCTTGGGTAGGAGTTGGAGCTGAAATTGAAGGTGAGTTGAGAGTGACTCGCAAGTAGGGGATTTGTGAGAGTTAGCAAGAGTCTCGTAAGGAAGTGAGAGTGAAGAAGAGGAAGGGAAGTGGATCCATGAAACGAGCGCATTTGTGTATGATAGCGAGTCTAGGGCGAGAAAACTTTGCCCAAAGGTAAAAACCTAAGCACTGTAGTTGCGGGAAAACACCTTTTCTGTGGCTCCATAAAAGCCTAACAGTCCCCATCTAACCTAAGGGTTTGGTCCTTGAGCTCTATGAATTTCTTGTGTAATAAATAGTCATCATGAAGATCTATATAGAAATATTCCTCTTCTTGCTCGATCTTTCACTCTACTTCTTTTTCGTGCTCTACCTCTTCCATTCTATGGTCTAAATCCTCTAGATTTTGCTTCCTAGCTGTAGATGTATGTTCTAAAAGCTTTTTTCCCTTAGCATCCATGTTTACTCCCCCCGTTTAACTAACTAGAGTGTTTAGAACAAATGGTAGTAAATTTTATAAAGCAAGAAAGATAGAAAAATAACACTAGAATACTTTCAAATACAATTGAATTCTTTCAAATACAATTGAATTCTTTCAAAGATAATCTGAAGTGATATTCCAAGTGTCAAGGCTCTCATTTGCACTTCTCCAAGAGGGTTCTTAGCACCAAAAACCGATAAGAATGATTCCAAAAGCAAGTGGCAATTTCTCAAAACATCAAAATTGAGAAAAATTGATGCACTTTTTCTCCTTGTCAATCCTCTCCAGTCAAATGTAAGTGATCCTCCACCTACGAATGAAAGCTATGATGCCAACCCAAGTGACAGAGGTCGATTTGGATGTCAAAAATAAAAAAATAGCTTTAAAAGTGATCAGCTCGTATCTAGTGAAGCATTATAGAGGGATTTTGATCCACCAAAACTTCTCCAAATCAAGTGTCATTTCATGTTAACCAGATTTCAGGAATGTAGTTTCGAAACATGATTAAAATCACTTGATTGGATCTTGGAGTGCTAAGCTATCACTCGAAGAAGACATGCATGTTGGTGTGGGAAGGTGAAATGCAATTCTTGATGAAGGAACAACTTTGGGGACTTCAAAGAGGGTACTCTAGAGGTATTTCACATATTTTTATTGCCCTATTCCCATCTCCCTATCCCAAGTTACATGTATAGATATTGACCTACCTAAGAGAAGATCTTAATCCCTTTTTCTTTTGCCTCCCTAAGACCAAGAAAAACTCAAAATTTTGAACATGTTTGCCTCCTTCTTAATAGATGTCAATCAAAATTGAAGCTCGTTAGCAATTGCAAATGGTGCTCTCAATGCCAAAATCAAGGCTATAAGAGCAAGAGCTCTTCATTCTTTCTCTCATCCCAAAGAGGAGAGTGAGAAGAGGAAGGGGCCTCTTGCTCCTATCTATGTGTGGCTCCTTTGGGGTCCCTGTGGGCATGCTCCATGCATGCGCTTGTGCCAATTGTGTGTCGTCCAAATACTTGTGTGTCATGTGGTTGTACCAACTCAGATACCAATTGTTGAAACCCTCTTTGATGAACCTTCCATTTTCTGATTCCTTCTGCTCGAATCTCGAGGTGACCTTGATGGATCTTCTCATACATGGAGAATGAATCTAGATAATTTTCCCTGCCACATATCCTAGTCCATATGCATTAACTTCCAATTTAGGTGGCTAGGTGACTTTCCAAACGAGTGCCACTTGGCACTCATGTGAGAATCCCATGTGTAAGATATCTAAGGGAGGATGCACACCCCCCTTTCTGAAAGCTCCTACATAGCACCTTAAATAAATTTGATAGTCTTTAAATCCCCACACAAGTATTAGACTATCTCAAAATCACCTAAGATTACTATATTGAGGTTTGCATCATGAATTAGAGAAATTATTACCCTAGTGATTCATAGGGTCCTACTAAAACTCCATGAACAATCACCATTGGATTTTGTAGGTACATCAAGCACTTAACCACCATATATCTTTCTTGGATTGAACACTATATGTAAATTGAACACTACTCATGTGTGATGATTACATCATAGATGCATGTGACATAGCTTCATAAGTGTCACACTCAATTTCTTCATCCCTTGTCCCTTTATGATTTGGCATTCCTCTAGCTTCAATATAAACCTCAATTTGGTATTACAATGTACATAAAATACCAAAACTTGTACAACATCAAAATACAATGAATATCATTATAAAAATAATGGACGTACCTAGTATGGTAGATTTGCAAAATCAAACCATTATCTATGGAAGCCTCTCCAAATCGATGAATATGTTGTTGTACTTTAATGGAACCGGTTTCTAGACGAGCTTTTCAACTCATTTTTTAATGTACTTGAATGATAAATGGAGATAGGCATAATATCTTCAATATACAAGTAGTCTCTAAGATCGCTAGCTACATCTTCATTGGCGGCCATCTTCTCTAGAGATACCTTCTATGTGCATTAAAAATAATTTACAAAATACCATTTTCTATAATGCATGATTCAAAAGATTGTACAATGCACTGTTTCCCCTAACACTAATGCCTACTTCATCACATACCATCACCATATCTTGAAAAATGATAATATCTTGTAACTTATCTCTTAAATCTTTAATCACTTGTATCTTGATAAAGTTTCTTATTGTTGAATCCAAAATACTAACCACATGCTTGTTGCTCAAGAAAGAATTTAGTAATTTGAATCGATCCTTTGTTGTTGATGAATCACTAACATTTGAATGACCTACATGGTATGAAAATGAATATGAAAGTATCATAATAAAATCAACAAGTGAAAGAAAAACATAATCGCAAAAAAACCTCAGTTGCGTGCTCCACCACCAATTGAAAGAGTGTCAAAGTATGCTAGTGACCATTTCTTATATTGCATACCAAGCAGAGTCTCTTTCAATGGTTGGAGATTCACTTTTAACGTCTTAATTGTGCTCTTCTTTTCTTCCATATCCTTTTCAATCTCTAAAAATTGTTCTTGTAAAGATATGATTGTGCTTTCTAAAGTGAACACCCTCACCTGATGGATTTGATATTGTTGGATCCAATACTTAGTAGTAGCATTTTGATGTATTATCTTAATATCTAATTATCTTTTGACCTTTGATTGTTAAGTCACACATGTGAATTCTCACACTCCCCCCTTTGTGAGGGATGATAGCTAGATCAATGGGACCTACGTATGTTTTTGTTTCTCGAGACCTTGAAAATTTCCATCATGACCTTTCTCAATTCGGAAGACCTTAGCTTTTGATGGAGCCTTGTACTTAATGTAGCCGTGGATTTTACATGGGGATTGTGGAGGGTCAAGTCTCGCTTTGTAAATTGAAAATATGTGTTGTACTCAAGATGGCATATGTTTTCCCTAGTTGATAAATGAATTTACCTACATAGCATCAATTCCATGAAATTCCCCTAATTAACCTCGCATACCCCCTTTTACCCCACCATATGGTATGCATGCAAGAATCAAATCGTGTTTCAATTTTGTGTGTCAAAATTCATGTCAACCTTTCAAGTTCAAAAGTATTGTTATGGTCGGGTCCACGAGGCTATTTAACTCCTCACAACATGCTTAAAAACACACCAACCTTTCAAGTTCAAAAGTATTGTTACGGTTCAAGTGATTGAAAAGATAATGGAAACTGTTGTTGATGGAAATGATGAAGGAAAAGTTGTTCTTGATGGAAATCAAAACAGAATGCTTCCAATGATGAATGAAATGATATTTTTTAATCTCATGATTTCCCCTAACTACCTAGAATGTTAAGCATGAAGTGAAAGATGAAAAATGAACTTTCAAAGCACCTTTTTATAAAGATGGAAGTCCACCAGAAAGATAACCAACAACACGTGAACAATCAAGATTCACATCCTTAGTGCTTGTAACCTGGATTAACCTCATTTCTCCTAATCAAGAATGACAACTAAATTAAACAACACGTGAACAATCAAGATTCACATCCTTAGTGCTTGTAACCTGGATTAACCTCATTTCTCCTAATCAAGAATGACAACTAAATTAACACTGCTAAAGATTTTTGTTTTAAATGAAGTTCTGAGAAGTGTTTGTTCGGCCTTAAGCGTTAATGACCAAAATCATCTTCTTCAAAGTCATTATGTGCTGAGAGGTTAGGCAAATGTCGATCTAAATGGCTAAGCTAACATATTTTGAGCTTTTTTTTTTCTTACCTTCATCCTAACATTTCTTCACAAGAAGCCTTTCAGCGACGTCTTTATAAAGCTGCATGCATGAAATGAGCACTAACAGCCAAAGCGATCGTAATAGTGAAGAGTTGTTCTTTAACCACATATTGGAAAAGTACTCTCTAATCCGCACGCATCATGTCGATTGGTCGAGTCTTTCACCTCTTGAGGTAAGTCCCTCCTAATGATGGCTTCTTGATTCACATTGGACCCTAGGCCACATAGGTCAGTCAAACCAACCTCCCTAACACACGGGCGATGGCTGCTATATACACATTGGACCCTAGGGCAATCAAACCAACTTCCCCATAGACACATCAAACCCTAGAGGAGTCAAACCAAGGTCCAATCAAACCAACTTCTCCATAGACACATCAAACCCTAGAGGAGTCAAAGCAACTTCCCTATTGACCTTCAAGCTTTAAACCATGTATCGTTTAACGACTCTGATCCCTACTTTGTGAGATAAGAGAAGTCTCATGAGCATTAAGCCACCTTCACTTGTACTTTCAAGCGAATCAAGAAAGATAAGCCATTTGTCATTTAACGGAACTTTTTTTTTTATTTTTTATTTTTTAATTAAAAAGTTTGACCAAGGCCAATCTCCCTTGCTTGAACTGATTGAAAAAACAATTATACAAGTGAATGGACATAGTACCGATAAAACCTCGTGCATCTCACAAAACACAGCTAGATTGACAATAAGAAAGGACTATTTAAAGGTAACTAGTTTAATCTATATGAAGGCAATACACTGACCTAGGGCCCATAGCTATCCTACCATAGGGAGAGGTTCAACCTTTGCCCCAACTTGAAGAGATGAAAGGCCCAACCAAATGAGCGTATGTGCATATGTGCTTATTCCATCAGCGTACACTAGTGAATGATGGAAAAGAAAAACCTTTGAACTACCCCTTATGCATATATGCTTATTCCATCAGCGTACACTAGTGAATGATTGAAAAGAAAAACCTTTGAACTACCCCTTATTCACATTTATGAACTGCACTTTAAAATATACTTGTCAGATTATACGCATATTTGCCTCTCATTAGCATGCACTAGTTTCATGACATCGATAACGTAAATGCAAAAATAGAGTCAAAAGAAACAGCTATTGACTTTGTCCATGTCGTAGGGCAATAGGTTGAGCTTTGGCCTCTTGAGGCGAAGGTCAAAGGTTTAAGCCTCGAGCTGAACATGCATGGCTCTGATCAGTTAAACCAATTGTAATGTTGTAACCTTGTTTAATCTTTGTTTTGTGGATATGAAGGCCCCGTGGGTACTATGCCCATTTATTTGTAGAATTGCACTTTCAAAATTAAAGTTTGGGGAGTAAGCTTCGGCTGAAGTTCCATTTAAAAAAGAAAAAAAAAGCTTTAGACTTTGCGTGCTTCACATTTGTAGTTTTGGATCAACGAAATATGTGTGCGCGCGCGCGTCGTGTCTGTCTGTGTGTGTGCGTGAGAGAGAGAGAGAGTCATATGAGGAAGAATTGCAATGATTAATGCGTAGCGTCTATCTCCAACATATTTTATAAATCAATAGTAGCAGAAGGGATCTGCAACGTTCAATATCATCCATTGGAAGGTATAGTATAGTATAGTGTTCATGTGTCTATAAGGAGGGAATCAAAGCTACGAGTTTCAGTATTGTATCAGCTCTACTACACTTGGCCAAAGAAAGGACACGATGTTATTCACCGAGCTATTTTATAATGTAAGCTTTTACTCCATCCGCAAGTCAATGTCATTTTTTATGACTGTGCAAGACTGTTGGATGTGAACGAAAGGATGCTGAATGTAAATGAAAAAACTGTTGGTAAAAGGCACTGTTACAGTGTGTTACATTTACAAAGCACTGAAAGATCAGCGATAGAAGATTCTAGTTTTGCATTAACAGAAGCGTTTCTTTTAGACTCGTTTTCTGAAAGGAAGACGTAGTGTGGCTCAATTTTCTGACAATCTCTTCACCTGCAAAAGTCACATCTTGGACATTGTGTAATCCATAACATCTACCAGAAAATCTGCAAAACATAGACCAGAAAGCCACTTAATTGTCTACATTTATCATCTATATTCTGCTTAGTTTAGCTTTATGATCTCAAATACGCTCCATCAATACTGAGTACTTGTTGGTTACAATAAACACAATGAGGTTCTGCAGTATACAGGCTCATAGTTACTCTTTAAGCTCTAGATAGACCAAAGAATTCTGACTGGTTGCCAAGATCTCTTTAACGAACATTGCTAACAGTTTAAGCTCATGGTTCTGAAGACATGGACAAAAAACATGGGGAATCGGTCCATTTCAAGGACCATATCCTGCCTACAAGGGATCTTAGTCCTAGATCTGGACATCACTAAGGAAGTTGCTGTCTGCAATGATAGAGGCTATATGCTTGAGGGAGACAGAAAAGACTTTGTACACATAAAACATGCAGATCAACTATGGGTATAATAGAACTTACCTGCATCTTCTTTTGTGAAGCACATAGGTGGTTTGATTCTGAAAACATTTCCATACATTCCTCCTTTTCCAATGAGAACTCCAAGATCTGCACAATATTACAGATCTTCACCACTGTCCACAGAAATCCCAAATTCTTGTTATGATTCCTGAGAGTTCAATACCTTTCATTTTTTCATGAACATCAGCCGTCTCTTCTTTTGCAGGCTCTTTGGTCTGCCTATCTCGCACTAGCTCTACCCCAATCATCAGGCCTCTTCCTCTTACGTCCCCAATTACTGTACAAAGTGTAAACATCAGTTAGAGACCTGTCAATTCAGCCATTTTTTGACAGATTGTTTAATATAACCCTCCACAAAACATAAAAAAAAGTAGGTCTTATATTCTCAAGCCTAACAAGCCACATCAATACAAAGTGGTCCTCTGATTAATTTCATGACAATCTCACATCAATTTCATGTAACTAGAACTAGCACAGAAAAAATAATATGAATTTTCATCATCAAATGTCTCACTACATTCTGCTTCTGCATTTCCATCTGTATGATTTACATTACTGAAAGATTTGATCTTAAGATGCAGTGCAGCGTTGCTTAACTCACATTTGTCAAAAAAAATTAATCCTAAATTGTTGTTTTCAGTTAATTGAAACCTTGAGAAAACAGCCTATATCTTTTTTGACCAAAGTCTCATTGCATATCTTTAAAAGATGTTGTAACAAATGTCATATTCTTTTGTAAGGGAATAACAGACCAAGTTGATGGAAAAGCCTTTATAAGGTAAGCTACCTGTTTTCACCAAAGCCTTGTTGCATGTCTTCAAACGATGCAATAATCAATGTCCCATTCATTTCTATGGTGATCGAAATTCATTCAATGAAAAATTACACCTTACCATCATATTTTCCCTTCAATTCATTAAGCCGTTGAAGTAAATATGTGCCCACTTCAGCACAATGTTGTTGTCGTTTCTCTTTATCCAAGACTCTCAGAACAGCATGCCCTCCTGCTGAGCAAACTGGATTTCCTCCAAATGTATTAAAGTGTAGTGCACGTGAAAGGACACTGGCTATCTCAGGAGTTGTAACAACTGCTGCTACAGGAAGTCCATTACCAAGGCCCTGTAAAAAGTTATTCATGAGTCAGAAAATTTGAATCTTTCATTGCTCTTTCAACCGCTTCACTTTTGTACATTTCGAGAAATCCTTTTTGTTGCACATGCCAAAAGTTACCTTGGCAAGAGTAACAATATCTGGTATAACTCCTTGTGTTTCAAATCCCCAGTAGTGACTGCCTAAACGCCCAAATGCAGTTTGAACTTCATCAGCAATACACAATCCTCCAGCTTTCCTGACGGTTTCATAAACTATTGGAAGATACCCTGGGGCAAGCTCGACTGCTCCACCCACTCCCTAAATAAACCATCACGATTATGAAAAGCACTTAATTGAAATTTTTCTTCAACCATAAGGATTATGAAATACCATCATGATGATTCATTCTACAAACACTTCTTTCAGGTTTCATGAAAGTAAAAATAATGTTCCACAAAACTTGTGAAGTCCACAGTGCATAAGACCCTGAGAAACCAGAGCTCTTGAGTATTAAAATCAAAGGATGGCTTAACATACCTGGAAAGTTTCTGCAAAGAAACCTGCAACTCGGCCACTTGTTGATGTCTGGATGATCTCAGCAACATCCGCTGCATATTTTGGCCCGTCAGATCCAAAGCACCCTCTGTACGGATGGGGGTTCAGTGCATGGTGAATACCGAATCCCTAGAGCAGGACTCATCATCATCAGTTCCTTGTATTCATGCAGACTCTTGAACCATCAAATCTAGACACTTAACACATGTTTTCAGACTTCCTGAGTGTAGTGTGATATGTTTAATGACTTAGTTCCAGAGGTCCTTCAATCATTCCAAGTGTAGCGAAAGGGATTATTATCACCAAAATTAGAAACAAGCTAGATAGAAGTGCTAGAGGTCAATTTCGATAGACCCCTTCATGTGATCTAGGATAACTACATTTAGTGAAGTGCTTAAGGCTAGTTTTGCTAGACCCTTTGTGTCATATAGGAAGGCTAGATTCAATCTTTTTAAGGCTAGTTTTACTAGCTCCCAGCATTTGAGGTTAGTATATTGTCTTTTCATATAAGATGTCCAGTTGTTTCCAAATATTGGGTGAAGCTTCCCTGTCCTGAAATCCTGAGACTTCTTATTTCCACTCAAGAGCTGCACACACCAGCTGTAATGTCACTAATAAAAGTTCGAACTCATATACCACTCAGTCCCAATGAATCCAAAAACTCTAGCATTTCCAATAACCTCCTAACAAATTACATACTTCACCAGCTCTGCCTCCTGGTGCATGGAAGGATGTAATCAATCCCAAATCGATTATCAGATGAACATATTGTTCAAATATACTTGGCTAGCTCTGCCTCACCCTGTTAGGCAAAAAAAATCAAGAGCTATAAAAGTGTCCCCCCATTTAGACATTCACTGATCTTTGTAATGCAAGGAGATAAGCCAAAAAATAAACTGGTCCCCCCTGGAAGGGATGACAGTTTATTAACCTGCTTTGTATCTCCTCCTGATTCCATTGTTCACTGTTTCTTTTTTATTTAGTTCACGATGTCTAAAAAAGACAAAAAGAAAACCAAAAGATAAAGCTCAGAGCTTTGAAAGCCCAGTACATATTTAACATGAAAGCTGAAAGTAGATGAAATGCCTGTGCATTCCAGTGATCCCATCTCAAGTTCATAAATAAAGAAGACAAAAAGAAAAGCATGAGATCAAACATATCTTCAATGTGGCAGCCCAAAGCAGATGAGAACGAAACTCCTACGTTAGCAGGATCATGAAACAGGGGATGAAGAAGACATGTATACACAAAAATAATATAAACAGAAAGCAAAAATAACAATTCTTCTGCTGTGGACTATATGAAATACAAGCACTTACTTGTGGAACTCCATGCTTATAAATGCGTTGGCCATTGAGTCCCATTGTTGCTGAACTCAAACCATGGTATGCATTTCTCAAAGCGATGACATCATAGTTGCCAGTATAAAGCCTTGCCATCATCAATGCCATATCATTTGCCTCACCACCAGAGTTGACGAAATATACCACCTGTCATTAGTGCGGGTGGAATTATTCAGTATTGCTTGACTATAATGTTCAGTTGTTCACTTGCGAATTCTCATGTTCAGTTATATTTTTAGACGAGCTGTTTCCTGGCATACATATATTGTACATGACTTCTTATTGGTCTAAAACAGTTCCTCCTACAATCTCATGCATCACTTGCCATAAAAGAACTAACCTTGAGATTCCCAGGCATCTTCTGTGCAAGAGCTTCAGCAAAGTCGGCAACAGCCTGATTTAGATAAATAGTGGTAGTGTGTTGAAGAAGGTTAGTCTGTTTCACAATGGCATCATTCACTTCAGGGTGGCAATGACCACATGACACCGTCACAATTCCAGCAAAGGCGTCTAGGTATCTTCTTCCACCCTCATCATACAAGTATTGCATCTTCCCCTGCACTATGTTGACCTACAATGCAACGATAATATACAGCTTAGCAGCCGTTCATCAAAATTTATCTCATTCGTTTTGCTTTAATTAAGAAATATCATGAATTGGTTTGCAATGTAAGTTGTACAAACACGTAGTTTCTTTTTAACAATAGACATGAAGGGAAATGAAGAATAATATTTGGAATTGACAATGCGCACGGATCTCACTCAGAAAATACATTATCTGTATGAACTCCTGGCACGTGAAGTTATCCAAGAAAAGAATATTATACTGATTTTGATTCACACGACTGAAGTATTCCCCAATATTCAGAAGAACTCTTATCTAGTTTGATTCGCACAATTTTAGGTTTTCTAGAAGAGGAGAAGGAACAAAGCTAACGGAAATAAAAACAAGAACATACATGCTTCTTGTAGTAGAGGATTATGCCAGGGTTCATGTGGCGGCGGCGTTTTTCCAGAATTTCAGCAGCAGGTGGACCTGTGTATGGTTCTGGTTTGAAGTCAAAGGGCGGAAGTTTAAAGGGCGATGCCTGTTCTACGTGCTTTTCTGTAGGCAAGGCATCACTCACGCAGCTAGCTACCGCTGTCGAGTATTCAGCAGCCGCCGATCGAGAGGCAACATAAGGGAGTTTCCAGCCCATGAAGGCATGTCGTCTATGGAGGAGGCGCTTGTAGAGGAGAGCCATCTCTGATGCTTAAGCTGGTGTATCGGAGCGGTCTCCTGCTTTAAATAGTCGGCAGTGACACGACGAGATGGTGTTGCTGAGTAGGATGACGGGCTTCGCAACAAACGCATGCGGTTGCTTTTTTATTTTAGATTTTCGAGGAAAAGCAAACGTATACGACTTTAATCTACTTCTTTAAACACACTCTCAATATAGGCGCACATGGAACGCCACACGGAATCGCTTAGAGAACCTTCAAGTTGATCCAGGTAGTTCATGGCCGACATGCTGACAGTCTTTTCTCTAAACGACAGCCCTCTCGTCCCGTTCTATGCTGCACTCAGACCGAGATCCCGATGTGTGAAGCGTGAGCTCCATTCGACCAACGCATTCCCTCTCCCCAAAGAGAAAGGAAACCTCTCTCTCTCTCTCTCTCTCTCTCTCTCTCTCTCTCTCTCTCGATGTCAACTTAAGCGCTTCTCTCTCGTGATGTCAACTTATGCGCTTGTCTCTCCCACTTACAAGAGCTCCAAGCCGAATCTTAGGCAAGAGACGACCTCCCTTCCCTTGTTCAGGGAACTCTACTACTTGACAAAAGTATACGAGACTCGCGGGCCTCAGTCAATTTCTCATCTGGCATCGAGAGTGGAGACATGATGCCGTATTACTTTACGAGAAAAGCAGCTAAAACAGTACACTTTACAGACATTTCTATGGCCATGGACGGTGGAGTAGTCGATACATCAATCGTGTTCAGGCGACACGAACTTGACTGACATCTCTCCAGTGCAGGTGAGTTGAGCTTACTTTGCACATCAAGGATTACAGACTAGACATGGATCTGCGACGAGAGAGAGAAAGAGAGAGAGAGCAGAATGAGACATGAACTCATGCAAGACCTAAAACACAGGACAAATTAAGCAACAGTTAGCATGTGTTTCTTTTCCTTTGTTTCCCTCCTTTACACAAGCACACGCACAAAGAAAGTTTTCACCACAGACAGCGTTCATGGATCTCGTGTAGAAGGTCCATAATTATCAGAATCACGACGCATTCATTTTCAAAGTTTTGCGGTTGAGTAGGTAGGGAAAAGGACTTAAGAACAGCATTCCCGCGCCACTTTACATACATCTTTCTAAACTTTCAAATATACCCTTCCTTTTCTCCCTACGAGAAAGGCGAATATTCCATGTATTAGTCTATGTTTTTCTAAGAAATCGAGAACCCCAATACACAAACAACCTCATCAAAATAAAGATAAAATTATACCAGCAGAAACAAAATAAAACTATGAACATAATCAAGTCTTTTGATAAAGTATTCATATGATATCGTAGAGGGAATCTTGTTTAGATCAACTATTTTATTTAATGGAGATTAGCTGAAGCTTACTCTCTCGAGCTTTAACTTTGAAATTAAAACTATATATATATATATATATATATATATATATATATATATATATATATATATATATATATATATATATATATATATATATATGTATGTGTGTGTGTGAGACAAGTTCTAAAAGCTTATTAGTGTTTTTCTACTATCATATTTTGTACATCTTTTCCTTTCACGAGCCCAAACATAAGAACTTCCAAAGATATAAACTCCCTCGAGCTTTAACTTTGAAATTGCAACTATGTATATATATGTGTGAGAGACAAGTTCTAAAAGTTTATTAGTGTCTTTCTACTATCATATTTTGTACATCTCCCTTTCACAAGGCCAAACATAAGAACATCCAAAGATATAAACTTCCGATAACTCTTCATATTTGCAAGAGATTCTCTTAGGTTTGGAGATTATACTAGGTTTGGAGTATGCATTATACTTGCGTATATGTATAGTGTGAGGCAAGATATAAATAAAACGTATACACGTTTATGTATGATTGTCACAGAAGAGTTCTAAATGCTTATTAGTATTTTTCTACTATCATATTTTCTACTTCTCTTCCTCTCACAAGCCCAAAGATAAGGACTTCCAAGAGAAAGAGAGAGAGAGATCCATATATCTATGTGTGTCTTGCTAGTTAAGGGGATCATAATGCCTTTACGTTTCCCTTTTTGGGTGTTACCCTTGACGCTTTTGCATCCTTTTGCCACCAAGTTTTGCATCATCTTGACTTGTAACATTTCATGTCCCCAAGCCTTGTTAGTGGTTTAGAACATCTTGCAACATCCCCTATTTTTCTAGGTTCAAATTTTCTAATATTATAACCTTGGGCCATCACACAAAAAGATCAATATTTAGGTTGAGCAAATGGTCAACTAATTATGTCCTAAAATATGAGATTAGGGTGTGATAAGTAAAATTAAAAGATGGCAATGGGTAGGTTAGAGGCAAAATAAAAGTCTAAGAGTTCCCTATGATGAAGGGAAGGAAGGTAGGTGTGCAAATAAGGTAGCACACGCATTATGCATGGAGATATGGTAACATAGGATGTGACTTCATGATAAAGGACTTTATGCACATGGAATGAGTGTGATATCAAATGCACAATGTAGGGGAAAATTAATGATGAGGAAATAACATGGAATGAATGTGATGATATCAAATGCACAATATAGGGGAAAAATAATGATGAGGGAATAACAAGAAGTGATAAATGACTACATATTATTCTAGATACATCAAATGAGGAAGGAAAAACGGAGATTAGAAGGTGCACTTCATGAAATATATGCATTCCTAAGTGTGCTTTTGAGATGCAACATTCCTCCACTTCAAGTCTTTGCATGGATGTAGGTGCATTGACTAGATGGTGAATGGAGAGTGGCATGTACCCATTGGAAATAAGACGTATAGGTACAAGAATGAAACTATGTACAAGGGGCTTGAGGGTTGAAATGGTTACATATGATACTCCTTCATTCTAGAAGAGTTGGTCAAGGGCAACTCTTTGTAATGAACTCTAGAACCTAACCTCCATGCATGTGAGAGAATGACATATGAATTTCCACCCAACCTACTATTATGTAGATCTTGGGAACTAATCGTGGCCTCTCAAGTAAGTGGATTACTTTTACATTTGTGTTCTCCACCATTACTTCATGACTTTCCATTGGAGTCGACTAGTCCTATATCTACTCACCTTTTGTGTTAAATCTCAATGAACTCAAGTTTACTCACTTTAAATTAAGTAGATGCTTTTGAAAGGCTTTATAGAGTCTTTGAAAACAATTATTTACCATGGCAATCGTGGAGATTGAACCCAAGACCTCCTCCTTCCCATCCTTCATAATTAACCACTAGGATAAGATCATAACTTTCTTAATACTCGAGAAGCTCCTAATATCATTCTAAATTAGATCTTCTCAAGCCACTACTATGAAAGGACCATAACATCCACAAAAAACTAAGACAATCAACTAAAATAACTAACTAGTGAAATCGCACTAGGGGGAGAGATGTAGGTATCCATCCAAACAATGCCTCCGAAATATAGATCCAAGTCTAAGGGGGTAACTAAATCACAAGGAGATATATTTATCTTCCATCACATGGTTCCATAAGGTGACCACATGATTTCAAAGCTTAGAAAATCACATGTTTTTTAAAAGAAGACCCTCTAAGCTCTCATGTACAAGTCAAGTGGCTAGAAGAAGCTTCCAATTAATCCAATCATACTCAACCTTTGAGAAATCAACCCTAAGGTTCAAGGAATTAAAGTAGGGTAGAAAATATAATAAATCCCAAGGGTTTCGTACCTTGAAATCCAAGGGTTCTATCCGTTAGATGTCAGGAGAAAAGAGATAAGGAATAGATCTCTCACATACTCTCACACATAAAGAGAGGAGCATATAGATTTAGGTGAGGAAGAATGATATTCTTCTTCTTCTATTAAAAAAAGAGAATATATAAGAATAACCTAATACAACAATACAATTAGTACAATATATAAAGAAGAGTACGTAAAGAAAACCCTAATGTCTATGAATTAGTGAGTTGGTAAGAAAAAAAATGTTCCATCATTCTTGGTATATAAATTTGGTATAATTCACTATAAGTGTCCCTGACATATATCGGCATAACCACTACATGTCATAGAGATGAAGAAGTGGTATGTGTCATCCTCGATCATCAAATGTCGAGCTTGATATATTAATACTTTCCCTCTAGCTTCATGTCATGTCCTATAATCCAAGAATCTTATGAAAACTTCTTTAGCTTCTCTACTTCAAAATCTTTAGTGAAAATATCAGCAACCTACTCATCTTTGCTCACATAAACAAGATCAATATCACTTACTAATACCTTTTTCCTAATGAAATGATAATGTACCTGCATATGCTTTGTTTTAGCATGAAAAATAGGATTTTGTGCTAACTATATGCTGCTAAGATTATCGCAATAAATGATGACAAACTTCTACACTTTCATGTTGGGGATGTAAGGTTCATTTGATCTTACCCCTATTTTCATATATAATTTATAGAGCATTGCCTCAAGAGAGATCATTATGTGGGTTTCGAGGCTCCCACACATCTGTCTGCATCTCTCATCTTCTCCCTCTCCCTCCATCTCCTCCTTGCTCCTCTTGTTCAGCACACAAAATCCATTCGTTGGTATCAAAGCTTGCTAAAAGTTGGTGTGCAAGAAGCTTCACTAGAAGCTTAGGTCAAAAGAGGTGAATGTGCAGGTTGGTATCTCTAGATAATTGTTTGGTATTTTGGCCATAACTCGAGCTAGGAAGCTCAGATTGGTGTGTTTTAAAGTTCTATAATAGGTAACACAGAGACCTACAACTTGTAGAAGGGCACATGACTTGGTTCGGAGTTATAATTCACCAAAAATTCTATTAACTCATAGTGATGTAGAAGATGAATCTACAATCACTTGGAGAACAACTTGGAAAAGAAGCTACTAGAAGAATACAGTTCCAAACTGTGAGTGCTACATCGCCAAAATTGTAAAATACAGAGCAACAGTGTTGTAGGTGAAGGTAAAATTGACAGTAGATGCGTGTTTTGTGTATATCTTGAACTACACACCTCTGATTGAGGTGTTCTATATATCCTTACGTAGCAAGAAAGAGTTCTTCAAGTTTATTTAAGGTCAAAAGCTCAAATTCAGAGGTTATCATCCCTGAAACAACAAAACATAAAGCAGTATATTTTCACCACAAGAACCTTAATTGCTTTTGGAGGTTCATTTTGTTGTGGAAATTCTTTGAGAGAGATTTTTTGGTGCGTGAGCTCTTATTTTTAGAGCATGAGGGCATTATCCATGTATGATCGCTGTGATAGCTCCTCTGTATGAGAGTAGAGCATGATCTTGTCACATATTTGGCATGTGAGATGACCTTGTGGTATATATTTCTTGAGGTTTATGTCATCATGAGTTTGCTCATGGTAGCAATAGATGTATAGTAGCATTATGGTCTATATCTTGTTTATACCACTTGGTTATAGATTTACTTGTCGGTTGCACATAATTTTATAAGAGTTGGTTTTGAATCTTGGTTGGTACTTGTATTCTTGTTTGTTATGCAGGTTCATGATCTAGATTGGGCCTCAATTGCACATCTGTTTGTCACCGTGATTGGACATTATTTTAGCATATGTTCATTGATTTGATATCTATTTACTAGTATGATTCTTGGCATATGTGGATGGTGATTCTCACATGGTTATTTTGGTTCAAAGTCCATTTTACAAAGGAGATGCTGCCAAAATTTTGTTGGTTTTTATGCTAGAAGAGTACTCTAGTAGATCCTTTATGGTGTGTGATAAATTTCCATCATTGCTTATCTCCATTCACTCAGACTTGGTCAGAGGTTATTCGTGGTAGGTTGGACTATCTTATAAGATGCATTCTGGAGTGGGAGGTGTATCGCCATTATATTGGTATGTATTGCAATCAATTGTTGGCATATGTATTTGCCATAATCTTGGTTGGATCAGCAACATGTGGTGACAGGTTACTCATTGTTCTTTTGTTATTCGTTATCTTGTTTGATTGCTCAATTTACAAGGAAAGCTCTACCTAATTTTTTTCAGGATTCTTTCATATCTACTCGGTCAATTTGGAGACTTGGTGAGCACGCTTACGCTCATGGTTTTATGTGCATGCTAGATGCATGCTTATGTGATAGATGATTCACATGGTTTCTTCTCGAGTGAGACATTTGTGATGCATATGGATATGCAAGTCTGATCCTATTGAGGATAGAGTATTGTTTCTAGTCTTTTGTTACATTTCTAGTCTCTTGGATTGTCACCATGGTGTCTTCTCAATTCAATGTCATTGACTTTCTAAGATGGAAAGATCAGATGTGGCATACATTGGTTCGTGCAGGGTTACACATGCATGTGCATAGAGATGCACAGAGACCTCGTGACATGCCCGACCACATATGAATGGGTATGGATGCATTGGCCAGCTCCACTATCTGATTACAATTGTGGATTCTATACATGAGTCTGTGATGTATGAGGTGATGAATATTGCATTATGGCAGAGACTACATGATATGTATGCAAGTCCATTGACTCATGTGAGACATAGATCACATCGACAGCTTCAACATTGGCACTATGGTCTTGAGGCCCTACTCGATGACATTGCTTCACGCGGATGTGACAATGATGTCAGAGATATGCACGTGATGTAGGTTAGGTAGTGGTTTCAAGAGAGTCTATGGAAGTTGATTATGCCAGTGATAGTGATATAAATTTCTCCTATGGTTCATCTCAAAATTCCTCTTATTCATTGGATAACATACATATGGCTTGGTCGCTTGATGCATTAGCCAATTTCCATGCTACTCCACATCACGAGTGGTTTTGTTGATTCTCAAGTGAAAATCATGGATGTGTGCACTTGCCTGATGGTACAACCTATGACGTTGAGGTTGCAAGAGATGTATGCCTTATGCTACGTAGTGGAACATCACTTACACTCAGACATGTTCGTTATGTGCATTCATTCCCTATGAGCTTGATTTCAACTAGCTAGTTACAGGAGAGCATCATTTCACTTGCAGTTGGGATAGCATCATTTCACTTGCAGTTGGGAGAGCTTATGCTTGTCACATGTGATAGGATTGGGCACATGTACCCACTATAGATACTTCATGTGAGAGATAGTATCATCTCAATGGGAGTTCAACCTTATGTGCAATGTGAGACTCTTCATGTCTCATTTTGTCTACATATACATAGGTCTAGTGACATTCATGATGCACATGTATGGCAAGATTCAGCTGATCAAATGGATGCACATGTAGAGGATGTTTTGGATGCTCATGATGCTTATGTAGAAAATGATTTTTTTGATTATATGGATGCTTATGTGCATCACATTTTGGGTGATCACTTGGATGCTTTAGAGCATGATGTGGATGCTCATGTAGAGCATTGTGATGATACTCAGTTAGTGTGATCATCACTTTGACCTTGGTATTGATGTTGTGTGACTAGCTCATGTGGAGCATGATCATACACTTGGTGTGATAGAGCAAGATAGCTCTTATGATACAAAATGTATGATAGAGGAATTTAGCTCTAGGGATGCACAAATATACACATCCTTGGTTGATAAGATGGGTGATTTAGATATTGATGATTCAACAAATCATGCAATCATTATTGGATTGGCTCATGCCATATGTTGACATAGATATGTCAGGACATGTTGTTCTGGATGATGATGCTTTGGATGCCTTGGATACATGCATGGTTGACATACTTAGGTAAGCCAGGATAGCACATGTTTTTTCAACATTCAGGAGTTTGATGTACGAGTTGTTCTGCTCGAGACTAGATATTGCAGTTGCTATTGGAGCATTTGCACTTGGAGTTTTCAATTGCTTGATGATTCACATTAGATAGAGAGAACGTGGGATCTTTACAGGAACTTCATCAATTCTTGCATCAATTAGATGTGAGCTGAACTCTTATCGATATGAGTCTAGAGCAATTTGAGGTGCATGGATACACCTTGTTTGATGCAGTTGGTTTAGATTGATCAGTATGGGTTGAGATCCAGACTCTTCCTGTACATTACTATATAGTCCTATATCATTCTTTGTATATGTTACCACTTACGGTTGCATTGATCCTTGAGTGGGAGATTTTTGGGTATGTAAGGGTCATGTGAACTTACCCCTATATTCATATATATACACATCATTTATAGAGCATTGCCTCAAGAGAGAGCATTATGTGGGTTTTGAGGCTCCCATGCATGTGTGCGCGTCTCTCATCTCCTCTTTGTCCCTCCATGTCCTCCTTGATCCTCTTGTTCAGCACACTAAAGCCCTTCATTTCACATCTAAATCTGCAAGTAGCATCACTAACCATGATGCTTCACATGCTTCCATTGAAGAACCTCTGTACTCAGACACGGTAATCAACAAAGAAACAACGGGTTGGTTCTTAATACTCCATGTAAAAACAACACTTCTAAGTGAGAATAGAAAGCCCTTCATTTCACACCTAAATCTACAAGTCGCATCACTAGCCATGATGCTTCACATGCTTCCATTGCAGCACCTTTATGCTTAGCCTCTATACTCAATAAAGAAACAAAGGGTTGCTTCTTAGTATTCCATGTAAAAATGAAACTTCCAAGTGAGAATAGAAAGCCACTAGTAGATCTTCTATCTAGAACACGTCGCAAGATTAAGTCCTTCTTTGGCATCTACATAGAAGCTTGACATTTCATCAAACACCACATCTCTGCCTGCCATCACCTATGGTGTTAGTGGGTTGTAACATTTATATCCATTTTACTCAAGGGAATACCCAATGAAGATACATTTTTCTACTTTTGATCATTACTTGAATCATTTGTTTGGAAAATTTTGTAGCCTCTTTAGCTCCCTGTGCCTCAAAATCATCCTTTGTCTCCTTCATTATTTTGTTATTCACCTTTTCCTAGTTCTTATTTCCTTTTCCACTTGCAAAGCCTCTAGCTTGGTCCCTTGCTCTACCAGAGCATCATACTTGCTCAAAACTAGCTTCTCCTTGGGAGTTTGAGTCTTCCAAGGTTCTTTTGGTCAATTTTCAACATGGATGCAAAATCAACCAAATTTGGAGTATTCTCCTTTGTTTTAATGGAGCTTATGAACTACTTATCTGTAGCTCCTAAACCATGGAGGCACACTTAAACCTTATCATCATCATCTACATTTATGCCAATAGATATAAGAAACTCATGTATGCTTGTGATTTTTGAGAGGTAGTCACTTACCAACATGATCTTTTTCTCTAGTGTATGCATCTCATTCTTGAATTGCAATTTTTGTGCCTTTATGTTGGTTTAATACAATATGGCCAAACTATATGAAGCCTCTTTTGGAGTTTTGGCATCCTTTATGTGCCCAACATGCTATCTTATATGCCAATAGATAGCCAATACATTATCTTTCATGCTCCTTGATTTCACTCTTCATATGCTCTTAACTGCTGTCAAGTTCTATTCCTTTCTAGTAGTTGTGGAGAGTTTTCAGTGTCTCCTTCAATGTACTTCTAATAGCTTTTTCCCATCAGGAAATTTGTCATTCAGAATCTCAAAGCAAGAAAGTTGTTCTTGTCCAACTTATCCGACAAAAATTCACAAAAGTACAAAAATACTAGAAGCAGTACCTCTGCTTGAACACTATCACACTATGAATTCACAGTTTAATCTTAGAAGATTGTAGTTTTTGTGTATCAATAGTATGAAAAATATCTTGAAATTCTAGACTAGAATACTTGAGAGATGCGGAATAGAATGCAAGTTAGAATTTTTGAAATAGATCTCTTTTTTACATGGGCCCCACCTTGCAGGCCTGAAATAGAGGTTGAGATGGCTCTAAGATTGAAATTTGAAAAAAACTAGTGAACTTAAAGGGTGACTCTCAAAAATATTTTGATGCTTTCTAACTTCAGACCAATTTTCAGAGCAAAATGAGATCACTTGTGAATTGCACATTCTCCATGCCTTCTCATATACTCTTCACTATGAGCCTTCTCCACAAGCACTCCATATCAGGATCCAACATCGTATGATCATTCAAGTGTAGGGAAAAAGTCTCAAGAGTAGGCTTAAGCATCTCTAGACAAGCAAATGTGCTTGGACTAGTGGTTAATTCATATGGATGAAAAGGATGAAGTCTTGGGTTCAAGTCCTACGAGAGAGATGGAAGAGTGTTTTGTCCCAAGAGCTCTACATCCTTCTAGAAACATCCAGTTGAGTTAACTCTAGTTAACTAGAACACTTGGCACACATGTAGCTACATGGTTGAAACTTGGATAGTTAGTATCCATTTTCCATAATAGGTAGTCCCTTGAAGAGATCTATATGGTTGGGAGGAGAGTCATCTCTCTAGCATGTGGTGGTCTTAATCGTGAGTTACTTGCATTGGTATCAGAGCCCATGGTGAAGCTTCCATGGAGAGCTTTTGAAGCTCATCATCTTGTTGAAAACTTAGATTTCGATCTCTTTTTTCTTTTTATCTTCATGAATGCTTCTATCTTGAGGCACTCATCGGTTCTTGTGCATTTAAAGAAGACATTTATGTGTGCTTCTTGCTTGATTCTATGGATCTCTAATATTGGAAAATTTACCCAAGCACTTGTGTGCTCTTTGTTCTACCAAGTGACTAAGCGGAGATAATTATTGAGTCTCTTCAATTTCTTCTCTAAGCTCCAAGGGAGGCAACAAGGGAAGTTCCTCTTTGCATCAGTTCAAAGGAGGCAACCTTTCCACTTCACTTTCAAAGCATAAAGAAAAGAGAAGGAAGCTAATGGAGATGGAAAATGGCTCTTCTAGAGGATCAGAGGAAGGACATAACTATTTATCCATGCTAAGTAGTTTCCAAGTTGATGGTTTCATTTCAATACTTGCTTTGCTTTTTGCTTTCATGTAGATTTCATCTAATTATCATTGAAGCTTGGTAGCAATCTTCATTTTTTTATAATCTTTATGCAAACATTAAGGATTTAATGAAAGAAAAATACGCAACCATAGACATATTGGAGAACACATCAAACAATGGCTTATGTCTATTGGAGAAAAGAAAAAACACTTGATTTTATCTGCTTATCATTATTTCCAATTCATTGCATTAAAATGAATTATTGTTTATGCATTTCTCCTTCCAAAAGAATGTTTTTAATGCACAACACAAGCTTCCTTATTGTCAAAAAAGGTACTTGACGCACTCAAGCATGCGCACTAGCATGTTCATATCTTTTAAAGGAAGCAAAGTTAGTATGTTTGTGCATATATTCATGAAGTGCAGGAATTGCAAGATCAAGAACTACTTGAATCAGCTTAGGGCATAAAAATAGAAAAAACATGCCAACACATGCATGAAAGAATATGCATTTGCATATCTAAGGGTATAATTTCTTGCAAAGTAGATAAAAGAATGTACTGTCATAGTAGTTAGTTTATGTTTTAGAAGCTCAAGGCTGATATTTGGGAAAATGGAGAACTAGTTAGTTGCAAATTCAATCTAGCTACAACCTTGCAACTCAAGTAACTAGCAGATTCTTTCCCAAGGTGATACTTAGGTATCACATACTTAATGAAGAATTAAACTAAGTATGATCAATGTCTTGCTTAGTAAAAAGCCAAAATTCAAGAATTCAATTCTCTTGCCATCTTAATGGGCAAAAAAACATGACTACTTGCAAACTTATAAGATTTATGATGACTCTAAGTCCAAGTGATAGATAGAGAGTCGTAAACAAAAGAGATTTTACACATTCTTGTGTATTTCTCATGTATCCAAACAAGATGATAACTTAAGAAATTTTCCCAAATTCCATGAGCACTTTGAAGTGAACATTCTCACTTGATTCAATCCCAAGAAGTGATGGAAATCAAAGAAGAGTGATTGAACTTAATATAAATTGAACTTTGAAAGCTCAATAGTTGGATGTTAGGTTCAATGATTGCATCTATAGTAATGATGCGAGTGTTAAGAAACATGGAAACTTTGAATGATCTCTTCCTCTTAGTTCAGTAAGAGAGTTAATTTATGCTTTCATCTAAGAGATTTAGAGTTTCAAGATGAAACCTAGATAAGTGATCTTTAGGGAATGTGATAGTTCCTAAAGATAAGAACTTAAATGACATAGAGTGGAATTCTATTTCATGAATCACATCATTTTTCCATCATATTCAAGGTGAAATTCTCTTTTAGGAATACAAGGAGTTTCAAGAAATGCATCTCCATCGACCCATGAACTTTTTCCCAAAACAAGATATAATTTCATAAATATGTTATGACAAGTACATGATTATGTGATTTTGAAAACTATTCTAAAGATAGAAGCTATCACATGATGGAAGCTTTAATTTCTTTTGAAGTATAATTTTCTAGAAAAAAAGACATATCATCAAGCCTGACTAATGGGTTAGGAAAGAAAAATTAAACATCTTTGAGATATAGACATTTAGCCACGTAAAGTTGTCTAGAAAACAACTTCATGGCATGCTAAAATTTACACAAGATGGGATCCCTAAACCTAAAGGTGGTTGAAAACCACAAAGATAGCTACAAGCATGCCCAAGTTCTACATAGTATGAGGAGCAAAGCATTAGCTTTCTTGAGTGATAAAGAAGACAATGTTGTGTTGACAATAAAATTATTGCACGTTGGTTCAATTATCAAAATATGCTTGTAGTTTAAACCATGCAACCACAATGGGTTCTCAATGTATGTTTAAAATAGTCAAGCAACATAGACATATTTACCAATGATAATAATTTGTTTCAAACTCAAGAACAGGAATACATCTCACATAAATAAAAGTTCAAGTCAAAATTCATGATGGAATGGGAAACCATATCCTAATGTGATATTTATCCTCTAGTTTGACACTCAAGAAGTGAACACAACTCAAGCAATAAAGCTTAAGAGAATATTGTCCAAAAGTATAGAATTCATTTCAAGGATCATGGTGCAAACGATTTCAAGATGCATTATTTGCTCATCTTGTTGATTCCTTAGAAGGAATCTCAAGTACTTGAAGAATAAAATTCTCCCTAGTCATGACAATTAATTCTTCAAGCTAGTTAGACAACAAGTTATTCCCAAGAAGTCACAAATCATCGGTCATGGTACTTAAAGTCCAATGATTGATATAACCTAGAGGTGTATCAATATTGATGAGACTCTTAGCTTTGGAATATAAAAGGCATTAGCACATGCTTGGACTTGTGTTGAGGGAAAAATCTCTAAAATATGGGTAAGCCAAGAAGCTTTAGACAATTTTAAGATATCTTAAAGATAAAGACTAAGTCTTTACTCGTTTTGTGAGGTCAAAAATAATTTATTAGACTTGGCAAGGTTTTTACAAGAACTTCATATTGGAATTAAAAGTTTTACCAAGTTTTGGCAATAAATCTCATGCATTACTCCTGAATGTTACCTCTTTAAGCACTAAGTGAGTTGGATTAAATTTTGGAATCAAGATTTTTCCAAAATCAAGGCATAAAGAGGTAAAAAATTATAGATATACCCTAGATATTTGGCCTTAAAAGTTATTTTGCAAGACCTAGTAGGTGTATAAATTGAGTATAACACCATCTTAGATTTGAATATTGGAACCAATAGGGATTTTAGAAAGGATCATTACAAATGACCATGAGAGAATTTAAAACAAATGGAAAGAAAAACAAACTTTGGATGTATTTTAGTGGATTGGGAAAAGTATCAAGTAGTATGGGATAGTGGAATGCTAACTCGTTTTAAGATATTTTATTTGATGGCCACAAATTAAAAGAACTCATGATTCATAAAAAGCATCAATCAGCTTACTTCTTTCTTGGGAAAGTGCATTGAGGTAATGTACTTAAACCAATGAAGAAAGGATAAAGAAATGAAGAAGAGTTTTTCTCTCACATTAAGATAGGAAGTGAAGTCTATAGAACTTCACCATGTCCAAAGTTTGACTGAAGTTCACATTCAAAGGTTTTCAAGTTTCCAAGGAAAATCACAAGATCATGAAATGATCATGTGATGGAATCCAAACCTAAAAAAATAAAGTTAAAGGTAATTCCCTAAACTTCAAAATTCCTCTAAATAATTTAACTGAGAAGGCACTCTATAAAGATATGTTTGGACCTTAGGATAAGTATCACTCACACATGAATCTGAATATAGAATAGGGTGGTATGGGACATCAAAATTTATACTCAAATTGATGTAGGAAAGATGGTATAGGACATCAGACCGGGGGACGATAAGTATCGTTTAGTCTTAGAATGAATGGAGAAGTACAATTGGATCATAAAGGAAATTAAAAATTCAAAGGATAAGTTTAAATTCAAGGAGGAGAAAATCATGATCTTACAAGACACTTCTAGATACAATGTTTTACAAGATACCTCAAGATAAAATATTTTTTTGGAAATATCGATACCTTCTGAAGAAGTAGGACTTTGAAGTGATCCTTTCAACCAAGGCTTCATTGACTAAATCAAGCACAAAATTCCTAGTGCAACTTGGAAAATTCAATCCTTTGACTCAAGATAATTCACAAGAATTGCATTCCCCATGAGCAGTCATAAAGATTGAATAAAGGAATTAACTTAGTCTCAATTGAAGCATTATTTTGATAAAAATATCATTAATAGAACCTTAGTGGGTTAACACATTAATGTTGGATACCACACTAGTATCTTGTGGTTGGATGATGTTTAGCTTTATTCCATAAAACTTTTCAAAAATCAAGTTTATTTCTCTTAAACATAAATAAAATGCTTCATTACTTTGTTGAAATAGATCTCTGAGAAGCTAAAGTTTTGACTCACCTAGAACTTGACTTATAGAAAATTCAAGTATCTTAGAAGCTTGAATTGGTTGCACAAAGTTTTAGTTCTTTGTTTCCTCTTTCCAAATCTTTTGTATTTGACTCGGATAGAGTATTCGATTCTTTTCACAAAAGCCTAGGGTTAGGCAATTGGAATAAGGTAACTAAACTAAACATCTGAGGTAGATGTTATATACAAGAACCCATTCAATCTTTAAAAGATTCTAAGTTGACTTGTTCATTTGAGTCTTTGTCAAGCATAACTCTAATGACCTTCACATGGTTCAATATGCTCTAGAAAAGACAAATTACGAATTGCTCATAAGATTGACGATTCCAAAGAACTTAATGCTAAATATTTTTGAGAAAAGTGTTCTAAGTTGGATAATTTGGATTTGATTTGTTCAAGTTAAAGAAAGGTTGACCACAAGTAAAAGGCAAACTTTCTCCTACATTTTACATAGCAAGACAAAGTGGTGCTTTGGTTGGGTCATAAATCGAGTAAATGCTCGTAAGGAGTGAACCATAATACACACATCCAAGTTAGATGTTGGTGATAACCAAACTTCTAGTTTTTCAAGTGATTCCAAAGTTCTCAAAGTCTTGATAGGGATAGAAATCCTAAAATTGACCTTATATAAATATTTTAGGCATGTGCTTAGGCCCATGTTCTAATGTGGAAGAACATGTTTCATCTCTGTGGTGGGTTCCCTGCCTAAGTGATTCAAAACACCATCTAGCTTTGCACTTTGATAAAATGATCTAAGTGCAAATTAGGGAATGAATAATAAGGGTGAATCTAAAAAGATCCCTAGCCAATTCACTACTTTCACTATGTGCTATCTATTCACTAGCATGTGAAATGGGTGGATTCAAATTTCTAGCCCATTTTTGGGAATCACTAATGTATGGACTTAGTAACTAAGAGGAAAAAATGTTTTCCAAGGGGCGAAGAGTGGTATAAAGTAGGTTTATGCCATGCGGTTTAAACAAGTTTAGGCAGATCTGAGATCAGACATCATTTGGTCATTCAAGTGTAGGGAAGAGTTTTGGAGAGTAGACTTAAGTGAAGGTGCTTATGTTCTCTAGACAAGCAAATGTGCTTGGCCTAGAGGTTAAGTTCTATGGATGAGAATGAGGAGACTTGGGTTTAAGTCCTATGAGAGACATGGAAGAGTTTTTTGCCCCAAGATCTCAAAATCCTTCTAGAAGCATCCAATTGAGCTAACTCCAATTAACTAGGAAACTTGGCAAAGGTGTAGTTACATGGCTGACACTTGGATGGCTAGTATCCAATAGTAGGCAATCCTTTGTAGAGAGCTATATATAAAGGCATAAGGTTGGGAGGAGAGTCATCTCTCTAGCACCTGGTGGTCCTAATTGTCAGTTTGTTGCATTGGCTTTGATAGCATGTCAAGAGAAAGGAGATAAAGAAGAGATCTCTTGCACACTCTCATGCACAAAGAAAGGAGCACACACAAATTGAGGCAAGGAAGAATGTTCTTCTTCTATCACATAAGGAGAATATACAAGAATGAACTATTTCAAAAATAAACCAGTACAATATATAAAGATCAATATGTAAAGAAAACCCTAATGTTCGTGAAGGAGTGATTTGGAAAGAAAACAAATGTTCCATCACTCTTAGTAGATATATATGTACAATTCACTAAAAGTGTCCCTGACATATATTAGCATAATCACTACATGTCAGAGAGCTGAAAAAGTGGTATGTGTTATCCTCAATCATCACATGTTGAGCTTGATATCTCAACATTAGACCCATATCGTTATACAACACTCCCCTAAAAGCATTTTTGCCCTTGAAAATGAGTGGAGATATATACCTTGGTGTATTCCCCCATGCTCCATGATTAGTATCATTGATCATGGTCTTCATCTCTCTACTTTCCTCTTTATTAAAAAGAGAATCCTATCTCAATTGAATCTATAAAACAGGAGAATGCATGTGTGGTCTGATCCCTATTCGGGTCATTCAAATCCTCATCTGGCTTTGCACTTGAAAGATGAAAGGGTGGGATAGAAAAAACTTCTCTATTTCACCCTTTTTAACTATGTGCAATATAGGCCTCCATAGAATAACAAGTGAATTAGGTGGATCCTAAGTGTCTCTGATTAAATTGCTATCTTGATCTCTAAGCACCACATATGTATGAACCTAGCAAAATGGGGTCAAAATATTTGCTAGATTAAGATTTCTATTAGATTTATCTACGTATTTAGATTCTATCTGAGAAGAAGATAAATATTTTCATAATCCTTGCCCAAATCCATTTCCCTTAGAGATCCCTTTTATTAGCCACTGTAAGTTGCCACAATTACCTCATGGTTTAAAAAGAGAAAGGTTTGACTTATCACTTAGGTCCTTGGACTTGCTAATCAGTTACGTCATGGCTTTTATGGAATTGAGAATTCCATATGAGGGACTTTAAGGTTACTCTATCTTAGAAATATCCTATTACTTGGATTATAACAAGCCAACCCTATAGGAAGTGACTGGTAGTCTTTACTACCATTATTATTATAGTGGAAGTCAAACCTAAACTGAAGCTTGAATAAACTTAATCTCCCTCTAAAACTCACAAACCCATGTAATTCATTCCGTATGCATTCATAGTGTATGCCAAGATAATTAATTCTTTATTGGAAGAGTTGTAGCATGTGTAAGGTTCAGAAATTGAATCCCTCCTTAAAGCATGAAATTGTTCCCAGTTGGAAATTTGATTGTTCAAAGCATGGTGCACAATTTCCATGCATCTTTGTATTTGATACAATGCATCAGATGCATTCATCCTTAAAAAAAGATATGATCATGTACCACCATTCTTTTCATTCCTAAACCAACTACATGAATTTGATGCATAAATCCAATCAATTCCATGACTAAATTTATAAGTGATCCATCAAATTGGGCCACAAATTCATATGCATCAATTTCTTAGTTCATGCCTATTGTAACATGCATTGCATGATCTACGGTTTGCAAAATAAATAAATGTGTGTGAATACTTATTAGAAAATTTAAGCTTCATCCATCCTTTAATCCCATTGGAGTACTTCCAAAGTGGTATAGGCTTCAGAAATCCCACTCCTTCCCTTGCTTATATATATATATATATATATATATATATATATATATATATATATATATATATATATATATATATATATATATATATGTATATATATATATATACACACACACACACACACACACATATATATATATATATATATATATATATATATATATATATATATATATATATATATATATATATATATATATATATATGAGAAATATACATATGCATGAGTTTTTCGCATGAATTTCTTGGTGCCCTTATTAAATTTATTTATATGTGTAAGGCCAACTTATTTTGAAATAGAGTTCCTAAAATCTGTTTTGGATATTATGATGATGATTGGAATATCTATTCAAGTGTTCTCTCGATGTCATGTAAAAGCTTAATAATTTTTCAGCTTTTGTTTAATGGAAGGTGCAACTTTGGAAGTATCTGTCTATACCATATTTCTGATTGCAAATCATGTGATAAGTTGGTTCATTTGCTCACCGGTTGGTGAGTAAGAGTGTATGTGTGATTTATTGAAAGCCACCTCTAATATAGCAAATCCTTTCGATAGTAGATACTGCTCCTTTTCATAGTTTTCATAATTAGTATGTATATTGTATTTTTTTATTCCTTTGAACTCATTAATAAGCTATTCAATGCTATGTAAGGGGTAGAGCAGAGCCCCAAAAAGATTTAGGCTTTTTGCTACGCAATAGCATGTTCTCTCTCAGATGCTGCAAACAAATGCACACTAGTAGACTACACATTATACAATGCATATTAACTTTCAATCTTGATGGAGAACTATGTCACTTTCTCTTTATTTTTTTTAAGATGAACTTTTAAATTTTGAAAACTTTTTTGTTGATGGTGGCATAATTTTTTGGCTCCGTTAATGTTTGCTTGTAAAAGGGATTATGGATACGATCACGATTCATACTAGTGCCTTCAATGGATTCTTTCATTGTCTGAATAATCCTTTTTGTTTTTTCCTCTATAGTGTACTTCGGTCCCTAAAATTTATTGCTTTCCAATAGTAAATCATTTTGTCATCTTCTCCCAATCATTGGGAAATGGTGTAATTTGAACGTTATGTATTGATATGAATAATAATGTATAGGAGAATGCATGTGTATTTATGAGTGTAAACTAATTTTAAAGTGCATGTGCATGTAATTAAGTGTGATATTGTGCATAAATGAGAATTCATGAGAGAATCTAAGTGAGAATGTATGAGTGACTATGTATACATATGTGTAAGAGAATGCATGTATGATGTATGCATGAATTCATGAGATTGCATGCATATACATATATGAATGTTAGTAAGCAAGAATCGGCATGTATGTATGTAAGAAAAAGGCTTCAATGATGGGTGTGCGACTCTCCTCCCATCTATATATACCCTCTTATACTCAAGAAATAGCATTTTTTTGGAATATTCTAGTGTGAACACGTGGCCGTCATGCAACACTTATCCCCATTACTACTAAGCACCTTAGGGTATCCCCCGAGCTTGGGACCTTTGCTAGCTAGCCCTTGTCCCTCAGACACATGGATTGGTCCCTATGGATCAATGTCATGATCCCTATGGATCCATGTATGACACTCTCTCCCCCTTCTAAAGATCATTGTCCTCAATAATCAATGAGGGAAAGTACTTGTGAACTAGAGCTTCTGATTCCCAAGTAGAGTCAGTATGTGGTAATCCTCTCTAGGCTACTAGATGCTCCTAGATGACAGGATTCTTGTATCACTTCTGCCTCCGATCTAGAATCTTGTCTAGAGAATGATCCGTGCTATTACTTTCCTGCAAAGAAACAATACCTTCTATTAGATTATCCTCACTGGAAATATACTTCTGAAGTTTACTAACATGAAAGACTGGATGAACTCTGCAATCTGGAGGAAGCTCTAATCGGTATGCAACTTCATTTAGCTTTTTAACTATCTTCCAAGGTCCACAAAACCTTGGTGAAACCTTACTACACTTCCCTATGGAGAGGTCTACCTCTTGAGCTTCCATATCCTCCTCTATTGTAACCTCTACCTCTTTGGTTCATGGGATTCGTGTAATAATTCTCAGTGATATGATTAATTAGGCCACATATGGCTCATGGGGATGAGATTTGAGCTCTCCCCCTACCTTGATTTCCTCCTCTACTCTTCCTCTTGATCATCTTCTCATACTCCCTACCCCTCCCTTTAGACATCAACCTTTCCTTCAACCCCATGCCCTACCCTTCTTAGTCCTTTAGCCTTCCCTATCCTTTCCTTCCTACCCTCCATTATCCAGATTTTGTTTGTTCAATGAGCTAGTGTCCAATGTCGGTTATTCTTGTAATTGTTCTTTCATGTTGTTGTTGGACTTGGTGATTGCTCAAATGTCATTTTGGAGGTTTTCCACATTAGGTGTCAAGGTGAACCCTCCTTGTTCATGGTTTGGCTCTTAGCTATCCAAGATGGAGAGCCCATTAGGTGGTGGGCAACTATTGAGCTGGTCTAAGGTCAAATTGGTGAAAGGACAAAGTGGTCAACGGTGAAGCTCATCAAAAGTCAAAGTGGTGATTTTTTTAGTGATGCACTGGTGGTGTAGAAAAGGCAAAGTGGTGTAGAGGTGGTGCACAAGTGGCCACGAACAAGGTGCACATGTAGTGAACAAATAGTTTGTTCAGAATGGCTTTGTAGGAAATGTTGAATATAGGTTGCAAATCTATCTTTTTGAAAGGTTTTCAAGAGTTTTAAGTGTTTTGGAAGGCTCAAGTGGCCCTTCCCTTATGCACACATATGAAAGAATTCAAGGTCAAAAGTGAAGTCATATGAAGAGGAAGCGGTGCCCAAAAGTGAATCTATGGTCCCCCGTTTAAAATTTTGTTTTTCTCCTAAAGTCACTACACAACAAAATAGGGAGTCATTGGCTTTACAGATTTGGTAATTCTTGGGAAACCAAAGGAGCACCAAGATACTCTATCAGTTACAAGCGACGTACGTAAGCGAAATCGACACTCACAACAAGGCATTAGCATTCTTGGAGTTGGACTAAGAAAGAGAGAGCATAGTCTTCACTAGGAGAGAAGGGCAAGACACACATTGAATGAGTGTGACGCAAAGAAGCAAAGAGAGAGACAAGTGGGCAAGGAAGGTGATCAGGTGTGTAGAGAGAGAGAGTGCAAAGAATCATTGAGGAATGCAATCAAGGTGGAACAAGGTACCATTAAGGAGCTGTTGCACGTGGATAGAAGGTGGCCCTTCCTCCTACCCTATTCGAAGCTTGAGTGCAACGTGTGCACAAGAGCAAGCTATTGGAGAGGTTGGAGGTCTGATACAGAGAAGTTGTACTGCACAAAGACTTTTGGTATCTTATATGCTTGTGTGTGTGTGTGTATTCTTTTTAGGTTTAAGCGCCCTATAGAGGAACACTTTGTCTTATTCTAGACACAACCATTGTATTTTGCATTGTAATCAAGATACAAAAGCTTTCGGTGCAAGTGTTTTACTTCTTCTTCTTCTTCTTCTTCTTCTTCTTCTTCTTCTTCTTCTTCTTCTTCTTCTTCTTCTTCTTCTTCTTCTTCTTCTTCTTCTTCTTCTTCTTCTTCTCCTCCTCCTCCTCCTCCTCCTCCTCCTACAAATACTCAAGTCCCTTTTTGCTAAACAATCCCCCACCACTATCTATCCATCTATCTATCTATCTATCTATCTATCTATCTATCTATCTATCTATCTATCTATCTATCTATCTATCTATCTATCTATCTATCTATCTATCTATCTATCTATCTATCTATCTATCTATCTACCTATCTACCTACCTACCTACCTATATCTATCTATCTATCTATCTATCTATCTATCTATCTATCTATCTATCTATCTATCTATCTATCTATCTAGCTATCTATCTATCTATCTATCTATCTATCTATCTATCTATCTATCTATCTATCTATCTATCTATCTATCTATCTATCCATCCATCCATCCATCCATATATCTATCAATCAATCAATCAATCATTCAATCATTCAGTCAATCAATCAATATGTCTTTCTATCTATTCATATATATCTATCAATTCATTTATTCATCTATCTATATAATTATCACTGAATTAACTTATTCATTTATCTATTCATATATTTATCCATTGATTTATTTATCTATCTATCTATAATTTATCTATCTATTTATTGATCTATCTATCCATATATTTGTTCATATATGCATCTTATCCACACATTTAATCACGTACATATCTATCTGTTATGAATTATGGAATGTGTTGAACAAGGAATTATTGAAGTGAGATTTATTAACTTATTAATATGCTTTGGTGTTTTGATATAGTAGTGGAAGGTTCATGGGGCCCTCAAAGGCATGAAAGGAATGGGCTTTCTGAATATGTTCAAACATCAATAATCGGATTTATATTTTATATAGTTTCTAAGTAAACCCACATAGAGGGTTCTATTTTTAGGAAAAATTAGTAAAAGTAGTGGTTAGGATAAGAATCCTTGTAGACCCATGATTTCTGTCAATAAAAACAAAGGATCTCCACAAAAGAGAAGAACTTTTTGCTTTCATGCTTGCTTTTGGAAGTCACTCTCATGTAACCACGACCGCTTTAATGGCTTTTACATCAAGCTTAACATGATCCTTCTTCTCAATGTGAAAAATAAGCTGGGAAACCAAAAACTTTGAAGTAACTCACATTGGGTTTTTTCCCATAATAAGCTTCATAAGGTGTGATGACCTTTAAAGAATTTGTGGAAGACCTATTGAGAATGTGATTGCCATATGGACTACATCAAACCAAAACTTAGGAGAAAGCTTTTTGGATGACATCATAATATGCATCATCTCAACAAGTATCCTATTCTTTCTCTCTACAATGCCATTTTGTTCTAAAGTGTAAGCAATAGAGAGTTGAGGAGAGATATCTTGGTCTTCAAGAAAAGACTTAAAGTCTTTAGACATGTACTCTCCTCCTCTATCACTTGTCAAAATTTGGATCTTTGAATGACTTTCATTTTCAACCATAGCCAAGAATTCGTTAAAATTAGGAAAAATTGATGACTTCACTTTAAGAATGTAAATCCACGAATATCTTGGGAAATCACCAATGAAAGTAACAAAGTACCTAAAACCTTGAATAGAATCTGTTCTCATCAAACCATTCACATCTAAATGTATGATCTGCAACTTCCTTGTGGCTGTGATGTATCCATGCTGCTTGAAAGGAAGTTTATGAAGCTTTCCTTCAAGACATCCTTCACATGACTCTGCATAATCTAATAAATAAAAAATAGGCAAACTCTCCACCATACCTTGATCTTTGATGTACTTGAGAGTTGTGTGTCTGATATGAACAAACCTAGCATGCCATAACTTCATGTTCTCCTTAGGTGTAGAAGACCTAGAAACATTAGCATGACTAAGATTGGACAATACAAACGTGCCACTTTTGTTTTCACCTTGAAGTAGACAATGCTCTTCACTAAGTGAGAGGATATGACATGAGTCTTTATTAAAAATGGCTTTATAACCATCTGAAAAGAAAGTAGAGATAGAGAGAAAATTCTTCTTCATGTTTGGAACATGAAGAACATTTGAATTTGTGAAATTTCCACCTCTTGTTGACTTAAGGTTCACTTCCCCAAAACCTACAACATCCAAATTATGATCATCTGCAATGGTCACTCTTCTACCTGAAGAGTTAGAAAGGGAAGAAAATACCTTTCTGCAACCTGTCATATGCGTAGTAGCTCCAAAATAAAAAAATCCAAGGTTTATTTGAGATTGCATTTAGTGCTTCCTGATCAAAGGCTAGCTCTTCAATAGTAACACGTGCATAAGAATATACCTTTGAAGATTTAGGTTTTGGATAATCTAAAGCACTGTCACCTAATGCTTTCTTCTTCTCATTAGAAATCCTTGCTTTCCATTATGTTATGTAATGACCTAGTTTCTTATAGTAATGGCATACTCTTTTCTTTGAATCAGATGTAGTCGAAGAATTTTCTTTGGGTGTAGAGGAAACATTAGGGGAAGGACAAGAAGACTTAGGATTAGAAGACTTAGTTTCCACTTTGGATTGTTGACTCTTCATCTCCTTCTTTTTCTTTCCCTTTGACAATGATAACATGGCTTCATCATTCTGTTACATACCATTTTGTTGATATTCATCTTGAAGTAACAAGAATTGTAGCTCTTCAAATGAAAGCTCTCTATCTCTTGTAGAGAGAGATAAAGAAGTAACAAAATCATGATATGTAGATGGAAGTGAGTTTAGAAGTGTATTTATCATCTCTTCATCTGAAATGTTGACTCCAACATTGAGTAACTGATCTCATAAATTTTTGAGCTTCAAAATGTGTGACTGAGCTGATTCACCAACTTTCATCCTTGTGTTGGCTAGTTGTCTCCTTAGATGAGCTTTCCTAACAGGGTTTCTAGTTTGATAGAGATTCTCTAACTCCAACCAAGTGTGGTGAGAGGTTCTACAAGACTTGATTTGGGGTATAATATGCCTCTTGACCCCCATAGAAATATATGAAAGTGCTTGTGCATCCCTTGAATCCCATCTAGATTGCCCTTTTGTAGAAAATAATCTGATAGTAGTACCACTGAGTCCTGATGACGAAGCGGTTCCTTCTTCTTTGTTGACCTCCTATTGAGTAGAAATAGGAATAAGGGTTCTTTTAGAAGATGAAGTATCCTCTTCTCCGACTTATCTTGGCATTGGATAAGTGCCATTGGCAATATTCCACAAGTCTTTAGACACTAATAGATTCATCATCATAAAACTCCACATTGGTTAGTTAGATATTCCATCAAGCTTTTCTTCATTCTCAAGTCTATAGTCACTCATCTTGTTAAGGGTCTATGTCAACTATGCTCTGATACCAAATGTTGGAAGTAGGGTGGGCCTCAATAACAATATTAATCATATGTTTACAAGATCTTCCGATGCATGAACCATGGCATATACACTTTAATACTCAAAAAGATGATGAGTGAGAGATAGATAGAGAATAGATGGGATTTTCAAAGTGTACCATAAGCTAGGATTCTCGCCTACACTATCTTATATTCCAATGTCACATTATGATGTGTGAATATGATACAAACTAACAATATCTGAATCTAAACATAAATAGGAACCAGATACAAGAAATTATGTGTCTAAGATGTATGAAGAGTATGTGCATGAGAATTTGGAGAATATGAATAGTTTAGAATTATTTTACAACAAAGCCAAATTCTCATTATCTCAAAATTAGAAACTAGTGAATGAACAAGTGAGGACAGATGTAGCGTTGTTACTCATATTAACTCAACAATTGGTGCTAATAAATGGCTAACATGAACTCCTCCAAGAACTCCAAGATTAGAGCACAACTCCTCATAACTCCTCCTTGATCTCCTTGCATTGAGTACTTGAAATCCTTGATAAGATTAACGATAATGACCCAAGAGGTCTCTTTTATAGCTTATGATCTCCTTAAAAAGCACTATCATAAAGCAATAAAAGTATGGTATTCTTTATGAAAGGGCAAAAAAATCTACAATCAAAACATATCTTTGAAAAATAATTCTACGTGCTACCACCAAAAAACTTTTGAATGTATAACATCCCCGTCGATTTGCATTTGTGCTGCCGTCGAGATTTGATACCAGGTGGCCACTTCGAGAGGCATTTATACTAGCTAATGTACCATGCCCTTTTTCTTGTATAGAGTAATCTAGATAAAAGAACTAATGTTGAACTTGAACAATTTGATATTGTCGCCAACAATAAGGATATTAAACTATTTTAAGATTTTTAAAGTTTAGATTCTATTGTGATTCTCTAAATAATAAATTGATTCCTACTTCACAATAGTTTTGAGATGTTTTAGTGTTAGGTATCAAAGTTAAAGATATGTGTATGGTAGTCAATGCATGGATTATAATATTGATGAAAAGGCATACTAAATATAACATCATATGATTGCAAAGGTGCAATAAAAAATGTTCGTGCATCTATATATGGGCCTGTGGTAATCGTAACACCTTGCACTTCTCGTGTTACATTCTAATGACTACCTTGAAATGCTGCTTTCATTTTGTTCAAGTAATGTTTTTAATTTAAATTCTTGGACTAATAAATGTGAAATGAAATCATGTGAACTACCATCATCATGTAGATTATTAACCAGTTTGTTATTAATAGTACCTTGCATGCAAAGTAAAGAATGACTAGATATATTGTTACCCAAGGTACTTAAGGCCTTCTCCAATGCTTCGTCTGTCCAAATAGGAGGAATTTCTTTGTTCATAACATCTTGCAATTCTTGTTTTACATTATAATGACTACCTTGAAATGCAGCCTTCACTTTATACAAGGAAGGAAACATTTTTATTTAAGTTCTTACACTAATATATGTGAAATGAAATCATGTGAACTACCATCATCATGTAAAATATTAACCAGTTTGTTATCAATAGTACCCTTCATGCAAAGTAAAAAAGGAATAGAGATATCATTACCCAAGGTACTTAAGTCCTTTTCCAATGCTTCCTCTATCCAAACACGAGGATTTTCTTTATTGATGGCCTCCATATTATGCATTTGAGCTGCAATCAGTTTCATGAAAAGAGGTCACGATCAACACCATTCTTGTATGTCCAAGTTTGCCACAATTCTAGTACATGATACATGGTCACTTATCTTGGGCATCCACCATTGAAATTCGCAAGGTAGGTGGTTTGGTAGGTTGGAGAGACAAAGTAACAGGTGCAGTTGAGAAGTTGGATTGTGGAGGATGTAGAAAACTAGAGTAAGATGGGACATTAAAATTATGCTTCATATGAAAAGTAGGTTTAACAAAAAGTGGTCATTGATGTGGTCATTGTAGACATAGTGACTTGGTTATGGTATGAAATTCCTTCTCTGCATCATAGGAAAAGACATAGCTTCATTGAGAGTTGTAGGCTGTAGTGTGTGAGGCTTGTCTTGGATTCCCATCTGCAAACCATCTTCATATTTCTTCTGTAAGGTATCTGCAGATACATCTTTGAGCATCCAAACCAATACTAGAGTTCGTCAGAACCACTCCGCGTAGGTAGTGATATTATCAAACTTCTTCCAGGTTTTCCATGCACATCATGCATGTAAGTGATATTGAGGAGGAAGAAAAGAATCCTTCAGCTTATCTTGGAAAGCCTTCCACACAGTTCGACAATTTGCAATGTGACATAGGACATTCCACCAGAGTTGAGCTTTCCTTACTAAATAGGTAGTAGAAAATTTGACTTTTTCACCTTCACCATATGATGTCTTAGAATAGAAATCGTCAAATTGTGATAACCATGAAATAATTAAAGGGCCATCCTTATGGCCATCAATACATAAAAATTGGTAGTTTTTGACACCAATCTTGGATTGTATGCCATCAGCTTGGGTAGAGACAATAGCTTTTACAACCCTTGCAAGGTTATCTTCTTCAGATTGCATCTACTGAAGTACTTCGTCGCATTGTCGAATCTCATTTTGAGTGCCTCAAAGTTTGTGTCATAGGAGCTCTAGCTGTTGCTTGAGTGGTACCTCGGGTAGAGGTGACTCAGCAAATTCCTCCATGGTATTCATAGGGCCCATGGGTGTAAAGACAAAGAAACCCCCTTGTTGAATATATGAAAACAATTTTGAGAGTGCTTGAATTAAAATGAAAAAGGAATGATGGTTCTTGGGAATTGAGAAAGTAAGAAAGAGATGCAACTTGCGTTAAATATGAGAAAAGAGAACTAGAGTGACAACGAAAAGAGATATTGTAGTGATAAAACAATTCTCTTGTGAGAGTGAGGTTGTGGGTTCAAATCTTCACTCCTTGGTGAATATAAAACTCCTTATTGCCACTCATTAACTAGACGGTATTTGTGTGTAGCCAATGGTGGCAAAGGGAGCTATGGATGCCAGGGAAGCCAAAGATGCCTAAGTTCTATGCCATAGTCAAATTGAAGGTGTAAACATAGGGTCAGGGTCAGGAACTAGAACAAAAACTAGAACTGGAATCGAAACCAAAACTGAAACTGAAACTCAAACTAAAACAAGGATAGGGACAAGAATTAGAATAAGAATTTGAAAACAAAAACTTACTCCAAAGGAGTAAACATAGGTGTAAACATAGGTGTAAATATAGGTGTAAACGTAGGATCAAGAACTCGAACAGAAACCAAAACTGAAACCCAAACCGGAATGAAAACTGAAATTGAAATTGAAATTGAAATAGAAACATGGATAGGGACAAGAATCAAAATTAGAATCCAAAAATAAAAATTACAATGGAAACAGATAGCAAAATAGAGATCAAATACCAAAATGAATCAAAACAGACCCATCCGTAGTGATGCACACAGAGTTTTGATACCACTATTATGAGGATCTTAATTCATGTTCACATAGAGGATATGGATGCTAAAAACACATAGAAAAATAGATATGCGAAGAGAGGAGACAAAACACAAGATTGGGTGCAATCTCCCCCCATGCACTATGTTTTGACTCTCCACAGAGTGCATGTATTTATAAAATTTTTCATTATAAGATATGCGAAGAGAGGAGACAAAACACAAGATTCGGTGCAATCTCCCCCCATGCACTATGTTTTGACTCTCCACAGAGTGCATGTATTTATAAGATTTGGAAGGAATTTTGATTCTTACATTCATCCATACAAGGGGGGTGACAAACCTTCTCAAGCCCTAAGATATGCAATTGATAAAGGTGAAGAGAGAGTTCCACTACCTACATCAGTACCTATTCCATCATCAGTACCTCTTGATATTCTAGCTTATGAAGTTGGAGAAGGTTCCAGATTTCCAGAACAAAGAGATATTGAAGAACCAGAAAGGATTGCACCACTTTTCAAGAATAAATCAAAGTGGTTATATCAAACCTTTAAGGACAATGGTATAAAGGAATACACCAGAAGAACCAAAATTCAAACAATGAGACAACAAACAAAACAGGTAAATTATGGACAATATTTTGAGATTCATAATATTTTAGCTCTTACTTCAGTTGAGAATGAACTAGCTATGTTCAAGATGCACTATATTGTCATGTATGGAAGAAAGCTATGCAAGAAAAGATTGACTCTATTCATAAGAATCAAACATGGAAGCTTTGTGAGTTATCAAAAGGTAAGAAATCTATTGGTGTTGAGTGGATCTTCAAAATCAAAAGAAAAGTAGATGGTACCATAGATAGGTATAAACCTACATTAGTAGTCAAGGGTTATGCACAAAAGAAAGGTATTGACTATGATGAGACTTTTGCACCTACATCTAGAATGATAGGAGTCAGGAGAGTACTTTCTCTATTTTCATTCTTTGATTGGAAAGTATACCAATTAGATATCAAAATTTCATTTCTTAATGGTGATCTTCATGAAGATGTTTATGTTCAATAGCTAGAAGTTTTTGAAGAAATAGGGAAATAGAATTTAGTGTGCAAGCTTATCAAAGCTTTGTATGGACTAAAGTAAGCACCAAGAGCTTCGTATGAGAAGATACATGTCTATCTTCTATCTATTTATGTTAAAGCTGAGAAAGATATTTTGACTATTATTATCATATATGTTGATGATATGATCATGATAGGTCACAAGGATTCATACCTTCAGTATTTTAAAGCATAGCTTAAGCAACATTTGATGTAAATGATGTAGGAATTTCGCTTTATTATCTTGGGATTGAATCCATATACAACGATTAGTGTATCTACATGGAACAACAAAAATACATTGAGAAATTATCAAAAAGGTTTGAGATGATAGATTCCAAGCCTATGCAGACACCTATGGATGTCAATGTGTCATTACAGTTAGAAGCAGATTCAAAAACATTTGATGCTACATTATATAGTCACATAGTTGGTTGCTTGATATATCTATGTAATACATGTCCAGACATTCAGTTTTGAGCTTGTCAAGTATTCATGCAAAGTTCGCTTAAGATTCTTTGGAAAGCTATTAAGAAAATTTTCAGATTTTCAAAGGGAACTTCCAATTATGCTATGGCATTAGAATTCTTCACATTTCTTGCTTAATGGTTTTTCAGATTCTCATTGGGTAGGTGATAAAAACTCAAGAAGAAGCACAAGTGGCTATTGTTTCTATCTAGGAGATTTTCTTATCTCTTCGTTGTCCAAGAAATAGCCTATAGTTACTACATCTTCAAGCGAAGCAAAGTATAAGGATGCCTTTATAGCTACACAAATTAGTTTGGTTATAGAAGATTCTTAGTTATCTTGATGCTCATCTTCATCTTCGAGTTCATATATTTTTAAATAGTTAGAGTGCCACTTCTATTGCAAAGAACCTTGTTCATTATTCTAGGATAAAGCATATAGAGGTTCATTACCACTACATTCGGGAACAGATATCTAAGAAGCACATTGAGCTATTCTACATACCTACAAGTGAGAATGTTGTAGACATTTTTACCAAAGATTGAACAGAGAGAGTCACATGAAGTTTTGTAGGTTATTAAACCTTCTACCATTATGACATTGAAATGGGGATTATTGGAGACAATGTAAAACTGTCCAAGTCTAGCATAAGTTCTTTTATCTAGAGTACTTCACACAAGCAAAATGGCATGGCACATTGGCCAGTATAAATGCCTCTCAAAGTGGCCACCTAGGATCAAATCTTGATGGTAGCAAAAATGCAAATTGATGGGGATGCTTAAGATCATGAAAGTTTTTCTGGTAGTAGTACATAAATTTTTCTTGAAGATACATTTTGATTGTAGCTTTTTGTGGCCTTTCATTAAGAACATTGTAGTTTTATTGCTTTATGATAGTTCTTTTCAAAGAGATCACAAGATATAAAAGAGACCTCTTGGGTCATTATCATTAATCTTATCAAGGAGTTCAAGTACTCAATGCAAGGAGATCAAGGAGGAGTTTGGAGGAGGTGTGCTCTAATCTTGGAGTCCTTGGAGGAGTTTGTGTTAGCCAACTATCAACATCAATTAATGAGTTATTATGAGTCACTTGTTTTTTATTTAGAGATAATCAAAATTCAGGTTTGTTGTAAAATAGTTATAAACTGTTCATAGTCTCCATATTCTCACACACACACTCGGCATACCTCTTAGGCACACAATTTCTTGTATCTAGTTCCTATGTCTTCCTAGATTCAGATATTGTCAGTTTGTATCGTATTTACACATTGTAATTTGAGATTAGAATATAAGATAGTGTAGGTCAGCATCCTAGCTTATTGTACACTTTGAAAATCTCATCTATTCTCTCTCTATCTCTCACTCATGATCTTCTTGAGTATTAAAGTGTGTATACTAAGGTTCATGTGTTGGAAGATCATGTAAACTTACAATTTGACATTAGAATATAAGATAGTGTAGGTGAGCATCCTGGCTTATTGCACACTTTTAAAATCTCATCTATTCTCTCTCTATCTCTCACTCATCATCTTTTTGAGTATTAAAATGTGTATGCTAAGGTTCATGTGTTGGAAAATCATGTAAACCTGTGATTAATATTGTTATTGAGGCCCATCCCACTTCCAACAATTATTATTATTATTAAATTTAAAGTACTAATTCCAAATAAATCTAAAAATTTTAATTATTTATTATTACTTTTACTTGTTCTATGATTTTCTAAGTATTTAAATTTAAAGACTACATTTTTTAATTTTATAGTCCCAAAGCTTTCATTTTTTTTAAAGAAAAATTTATAACTTGATTTTCTTATGACATTATCTATTAAAAAAATGCAGCTCTACTTATAGTACATGGTGGGCCATTATCTTATTAAACAATGTTTTGCTCAAAAGCCTTTCAGTGGATTGTTCATGAATAATTGAATTATCAAATAACAAATAATGCAACATAGGCCATAAACTAATTCAATGGATCCATCTAAGTATATATGTGTATGTGTGTTTCATTCAAATATATGTATTTTAGGAGCGAATGTGATGATGAGAAGTGTACAAGAAAACCTAATCATGGATATGTGAATGCATGTGTCTGTGGATGCAATTGAGTATGTATAATGTGATTTGTTTTATGAATCTCATGCTATTTTGAAGTTTATGTGTAGGTGTAGGTAAAGAAAAATCTAGCTACTAGAAGGGTTCACATATGCAAAGGTTCTAGTTATGATCACATCATTTGTATATGCTCGATTGGTGTGCATGCATTAGATGTCAAAAATTGTTTTTGGGATACTGTTGTTTTTATGTGAATGTGAACATGGTAATGATTTTGCATATTTATTTTCATCACTTGCATTAGAATTATGGTGGGTTCAAAAGGAGATCTTTTTGTAACATTGGATATTCTTCAAAAATTATATATTAATATTAAATTTGGACCAAAAGCATGGATAATTTCAAGGGAAAACTAATTCACGTGTAGTTGGGTGGAAGTTTCTCATGTGTTTTTGAAAAGGGCTTTGTTTTGAAAGGGGTGATTTTATGGGCACAATTAGCAAGACTAAGTGCATTGCTAAGGATCTAGGACTACACATCTATTTACTTCTTCCCATAGAAATCTACATATGAACCTATGCTTGTTAATGTTGATATATTTAGGTAGTGATGTATGTGGACATGCAAGGATTGTCGGGGCACTTTTTTCCATCTTTAGGAGGTTTTCTTCCCCGGTTTGTATATACACCTATAGCATTAACGGGTCACTTATCTTTGTACATTCTAGTGGTAATACATTCAGTATTCTATGTTGTGCTCCAAGCTTCTTCTTCTTCCTTGTGTTGTTCGCATACTACCATAGACCTGAAACTCCAACAATTGGTATCAGAGCATGTCACCACTTCATCTAGGGCATCATCAACATCCCTCTGATCACAACCTGAGAATCGCATGAAATTTGGTTGCAATCTGAGCTTGTTTCGGCCTCCGAATGCACTATCATAGTGCTTATGTAGGCAATTATTTCTTTTTGTGCCAAAGATATATACATGTTTAGGTTTGCTAGTATAAGCTCTCAAAGTCTGCTACAGGTTTAGCAGAACTCGACAAGGTAGTCTTGTTCAACTTTTTGAGATATATTCATTTTTCTGCATCAAGGTATTCTACTCAGTGGCCATGGCTGAAAGTAGTGATGTATTTCGTATGTTGGATGTTGAGGTTAAGTTAGATGGTACCAATTACCCATTATGGGCTTATGTGATGCGTCATCTATTGGTTGCAAAAGGACTGTGGGATATTGTGCAAGGTGTTGAAAAACGTCATATTACACCTACAAACATAGTTGTTGAAGGTGATGCAGATAGCATTGAAGGTGACAATATTCTTCATGTTCGTGTTTGTGTTGTGGTTCGTGTTGCACCTACTGTGGAGAAAATTCATTGGGATGTCAGAGATGCACATGTACATGCATTGATAGCCTTTTCTGTTAAATGTTCCATTATTACTCACATTCGCTCTTGTTGAACAGTTACAAATGCTTAGGATACACTTGCCACTTTATACCAGGCAAGGAATGAGGCTCATGTTGCTTACCTCCAAAAATAGTTGGAGAGTGAGCACATGAATGAAGGAGATTCTATGGATAGTTTTTTGACAAACATCTAAGATTTGAAGGCATAATCGATTTCTATTGACATTTCACTTGTGCAAACTGTTCTGAATGGTCTTCCCAATTCATATCAGAGTTTTGCTTCTATTATTTGTTTGATGATGAAAGGCAATCCAAATGCCTTAACATTTGAGGATTTAGTCTCTGTTCTATTGCAAGAAGATCAGTCTAGGCAAAAACAGGTCCATTATGCATGTTGCAGATCAAGCTTTCTTGGCTAGTCAGAAGGGCAAAGGTAAATGGAGCTCTTCTACCAGTTAGCAAAAATCTTCTAGTTTTGCACAATCAAAGAAGGATGGCAGAGACGGGAAGAAAATAGAAAAGTAGAAATTGTTTTGCAAATACTATAAAGGAAATGATAATGTCATAAGGAGTTGTCCAAAACTAGTTGCTAAAGAGGCAACGAAGAACGAGGGTGGAATGGTTGTTGCAGAAGCATCTACACCCAAAATAGAGTCTACTAATATTAAGCATAATGAAGAATGGGCATTTACCACTATTTGCAGTTATGACCCATCTTCTCATGAATAGTGTATGTCTGCAGTAGACTCAGATGTTTGGTACTTTGATAGTGGGGCAACCAAACATATTACCTCATAACATAGTTTCTTCACTTCGCTCGGGCTTACCCCAATAGGGAATACTATCACATGCACTAACAACTCCTCTTATCCTATCATGGGAGTTGGTAAGATCATTCTGAGTATTGTTGATGTTAGTTCTTTTACATTGTTACATGCTTTATTTGTGCCAGGGATCAAGAAGAACCTATTATCAGTTTCAGCTTTAGCCAAGATTGGCTTGGTTGTCAAATTTATTGATGATAGATGTACAGTTCATGATTTCTCAAATGGTGATGTCATTATTGCTTCTGGCATTTTATGTCGTAGGCTATATAAGCTCATAGACTATGAAAAATCTATGAATGATTGAACATATGTAGTACATGATTCTCAGGGTATGTCAGATGCAAAGCTTTGGAATGCATGCTTTGGTCATCTGAATTTTGCTAGTTTGCTACACCTACAAAAATATGAAATGGTGTCTCTCTACCCAAACTTGAGGCACCTCATAAACATGTATGTGAAAGCTGTACTTTGGGAAAAATGCAGCGTTCCTCCTTCCCAAAAGATGGTTCATCTTGAGCTACTCAAAAATTACAGCTTGTTCATAGTGATGTTTGTGGTCCCATGCAGACACCTTTTTTTGGGAACTATCTTTACTTTGTGACTTTCATCGATGAATTTTATAGGGATTCACGGGTATATCCATTGAAAGAAAAGTCTGAAGTGTTTATGTGCTTCAAGTAGTTTTTGGTTTTGGCTGAAAATCTTTTAGCATGTGAAATGGGCACCCTCCATTCTAATCAAAGGGGGGAATATATGTCTTCATATTTTAATGCATTTTTGGTTGAACGTGGTATAAAACATTAGTGTATAGTGTCGTATACACCTCAATAGAATGGAGTTGCTGAATGAAAGAATTGGTCACTCATGGAGATGGCAAGGTGTATGGTTAAGAGTCAGGCTTTCCCACATAGTTTCTAGCTTGAGGTTCTTATGTGTGCAACATATGTACTTAACAGGTGTCCCACTAAAGCATTGCAGTTTATCACTCCATATGAGGCTTGGCATGGTCATAAGACATCTTTTTCTCACCTGCATGTTTTCGCTTGTCTAGCATATGCATTAGTTTTTGAACAACATTGCAAGAAACTAGAGGATAAAGCTGTGAAATGTATTTTTGTTGCGTACAATTCTAAAAGCAAAGGCTATCGTCTGTATCATCCATAGACTAAATGCATTTTGGTTAGCCATGATGTTGTTTTTGTGGAAGATGCTATTCAGCCATTACTTTCATGTACTCAGGGGACATCTCTTAGCTCCAAAGACATGTACAATACTTAAGAGAGATTTGTTGATATATTTTGCTAGTGATGTGTGTGAACCTGCTAGGAACACAAGGGCACTTTTTTCCCTTTTTAGAGGTTTTTTCCCCTAGCTTGTATACACCTATAGCCCTAACAGGTCACTTATCTTTATACATTCTAGTTGTAATATATTCAGTATTCTATGTTGTGCTCCAAGCTTCTTCTTCTTCCTTGTGTTGTTCGTGTACTACCGTAGACCTCAAACTACAACAGTTAATTTCAATGTTTTATCATCGATAAATTGTAAAAGTCACAAGAAGAACGAATCTCATGAAGTTAGGAGGCTAAACCCACAACTCATTTGGTAGAGGAATCAAATCAATTACATCCCTAAAATGTAGGATAACATTTAGGTGAGAAGATTCAAAATTCAAATTCAAATAATGTGTACAAATACACATGGTTTTAATCACAAAATGTAAGAGCAATTTTGAGAGGATTTGAGCTACTTCAGTGAGCATACTTTGAGCTCACATCATCCTTACCTAGTCCATTACACTCCAATCGCATTCATATTTTTTATACATCTCATTAAGTACATCTCTGTCTACTATCTTCTCCAGCATCTTCATCATTACAGTGAACTTGTGGAATCAATTTCTCTAACGTTTCTAGTGTTTGGGTATCAATTTTCATCAAGTTTAATTCAGTAGATCTCAAGATATGGAGCAAAGAATATGATTGTGTCCGTGCATCTTCTAGATCCTAAAAAGTGATGATCCCCCTGACTTAATAAGCTCATTTTTCCTTGTATAGTACAACTAAATTCATGAAGTAAATTGATTTACTTAGATATACACTTCAATTAGAGGTGTGCAAAACCTCTTTGGACTATTCATACTAGGATGTGATATCTAGGCATAATATTGAGATCTTCTCTTCCAAAAATAGAAGGTTCTCCTCATTTCTTTCATATACAAGTTATCTGTTTTGATGCAAAATTTTGAGAATGATGTTCCAAAGTACCTAGTGGTTCTAAGTGCATCATTGTAAAGCTAAAGAATTCTATTAAGCATCCCTAAAGCTAGATTGGCAGGTGTAGAGCAAGATTTTTGTAGCATTACCTCATCTATGGAATCAACACACCATCTCCTCACAATGATGTCAGAGGAACTAGTCAACATGGGAGATGCATTTCCTTCATCCACAGACAAATTGGATTGGTAAATATTCAGCTTGGTCACTTAGGAAGCTTATCTTCAAGGCAGAAACCTCTATGGTTATATATTTGTAGATGAGATGATGTCAATCCTCAAAAGCAAGGGCCAACCAACACAAGAAGAGCAAGAGAGGTTGAATGGATGGTATTCAAAGGATGCTCTAGCAAGGTCATATATTCTAAACTCAATCTCTCATTTTTTACTTGCACACAGTAGTTGTAATACTTCCCAAGAAACTTGGAGTGCCCTTGAAGCATTCTTCTTATCAAGTACCAAGGCAAGGAAGAAGTAAGTGTGGATGGAATTCATCACACTCAAGAAGATGTCCAAGCAGAGTGTGACTGATTTTGTCACCAAATAAAGGACATAGCATACCAACTTGGAAGCATTGGAGAAATCAAAACATGTGGGTTTGGACCAAAAGAAGGAAACAAGCTTGGATTTTGGTGAAAGTAATGCAAAACATGAGTCCAACAGTATCAATAAACATGAAATCGACCCCAAGTTTGAAAAAGAAAGGCCACACAAGGCACAATCTAGAGCCAAAAGCATTTAGTCAACAATATAAAAAAAATAATATAAACCACACCATAAGATAAAATATATCCTATGGTAGGTGGGGGGAGAGAGAGAGAGAAGGAAGAGAGGGGACAGAGGTAGAAAAAGGAGAAGAGAAAGGTAGAGAGAGAAGATAGAGAGTGATAGAGAGAGATAGAGAGAGGTGGAGAGAGAAGATAGAGAGAGGTAGAGAGAGTTAGAGACAGAAGATAGAGAGAGACAAATAGAGATTTTTTTCTTCTTCCCTGTTTTTGAATAAGAAAGAAACCGAGGAGGGCCGCTTTTCTTTTTAGGAAAATTTCTAAAAAAGCAGGTCAAAAATCAAATAAAATCCAAAAAAACATAAAAAAATTAAAAAAATTTCCACAACCCCTAGACAGCTTTTCACACTAAAAGCCATAGAGAGCCTCCTTTTTTCCTTCTATTTTCTCAAGAAAAATAGCATTTAAAAATAATAAAAAATTCTAAAGAAAATAAAAAAAAACTCTAAAAATTTCTAAGAATTTCCAACAAGGTGTTCATGAAATGGGCTATGAAATGGCTTCTAAATTGCATTAAAAAAATTAAAGAAAAAGCATAAAAATTGATGAAAATTAATAAAACTTAAGAAACAAATGGTACGAGAAGGCTATGTACAACTTGGATAGATTTTGCAAGTTCCAAGTGATCCAAAAAGCTTCACTTTTGTTGGTGATATGTCTTGAGCCTAGATATGATGAATAATGGAAGCTCTTCGCCCTCCACAATCTCTAACTATAATGCACTCTTTTTTTGTTGTATTCCTTTTGGAGACACTACCATGCGACATGACCATTGTGACTCCTTCATTGGAATAATATTTCCAACATACCCCATCTTCTCTATCTCTATTTTAGCTATTTTTTCATTTAATCTATAACATCTCCCTCTTACTATTCCAACTTCTTCAGCCAATGGGATCATGTGTTTCCAAAGACATGTAGGTACTGCTTCCACATCCTTGTAATGACCTGAATTGATTGCCATAAAATTTATCTTAAAATATGATATCCATACCATTATCCATAACCAAGTGGCCATTCATATAGGATTTGAAGCAGCTTCATCAATGTTGCACTTAAAGGTTTTTCCTTTCTTCTCTCTTCTATGGCTTGTGACTGCTTGACCCAAATTTAGCAACTTGATTGATCTCCTCTTTTCCGTCATAGAATTCCTCTCTTCTTAAGTTGTTTGGAAAACTTCCATTGCAGAAAGATGATTCTTCTCCTTGCATCCAAACCAACATGTTCTTTTAGTCATATAAATCTAAATTTGAGTTTTCCAGCATAAGATTTTCCAGACAAATACCAAGTTTTTGCATCGTGCTGGTATGTCTTTGGTTGTCTGGTCCTTCTTCTAAAAGTATTTGTTGCAGCTCTTTTCCTTCTTGTTTTACCCACATAGTGTCCTTTCTGCAATCATGCAACACATTGCCATGCCTTAACCAAGGTCTCCCAATCAATAGGGGAAAGCTTCCATCTACAAGTGGGAACCTTAAGAGAACAAAATCCAAAGTGAAGATGTTACCTCGTAACTCAACTGGGACTCCAAGAACCACTCCCATAGGTCTTACTATGCTTGATTTGCCAATGTTATAGTGAAGTTAGTAGGTCTTGAAGGCTGGAGTCCAAGCCTTTTCATGGTATCTTCAAGCATCAAGTTTTTATTTAAATGGAGGTTCAACCTAGGCCTACTCCCCGGGTTTTAACTTTGAAATTGCAACTGTACAAGGAAGGGCATCAAGTTAATGACAGAACGACCATCCACAATAAATCTTGGTATCTTCAAGCATCAAGTTAATGATAGAATGACCATCCATAATAAATCCTTGTAATTGATATCCTTTGATAGTGACTGTTAGATGTGGGCTCTTATAATCTGTGGGCTTCTCCTACAATTTTATCCTTACTTATAGTAGCATTCTTTGCCACTAAAGTGGTAGTGGAGGCCTCATCAATGATCTACAAGACCTCTGATCTAAATTTTGCATCCATATTTAATAAATAAAGAATATTGACCTCCTTTTTAATTGATTTGAGTAGTCTTGAAACCTCAAATTCCTTAAGAGTATGGGCTCTTTGACTATTCAAACTTCTCACGAGCCTTGCTAAATGCATGCCCAATGATATCACCAGTACCTACAAGCTCTTCTTTTTGTCTCTTATCTTCACATGTAGTGGCTCTATCCTCGTGTATCCCTTTGTCCTTGTTTAGTCCAATAATACTTGACTCTTGGACTATGTCTATTTGAGTTCTTCCTTTGCTTCTTGTCTGCATTATAAAAGAGTCAATTTCTTTCAACTTCACTAGTCTAGTAGATAGTGATGGCACACTGACTTCTTTTGCAACTTTTTATTTGCTCACAGAGATCATTTGTATGTAAATCCCATATGTAGATGCCTTGTTCTTTGGACAAAAATTGGTATAATGATCCCTAGCCTCTGGTCAATTTCTACGAGGAGGGGCATTTTTTGGTAGAGGGCACTTGCTTTGATAATGCCCACATTCTCCACATCTGAAGCAAATGATTGGCCTCCTAGGCCCATTTCCAAAGTTATCCCTAGATCAAGGGTTATAAGTGTTACCTTGACTAGGTGCAACTTGCATTACATGTGTTGGTGGTTGGACTCCTCCTTGTCCTCAATATGCCTATGCAAGCATCCCTCTTGACTAACATTCATGGGCCTCATGTCCACCTGCATAACTAGCAAGCCACATTTTCTTCTTCTTTTTGGGGCTTGTTCCTCCTTAAAATCTCAAGTTCTTTTCTCAACTGTGTCACTGGGTCCTTAGGTTCCATCTGATATGGTAGACTAGAAGAACATGTTCCATATTGGGATCCAATTTGCGCTATCCTTGTTGCTATAGAAATAAATTCCTCAATTATTGATGTATGTAGCACCAACTCCTTGATTTTGCATTGTGTTGAAATTGGAAGTGGTTTGGTCAGCTGCTTCTTAACAAAGAGGTCATGAGGGGGGGTCTAGTAAGTTAGCCATGAGAGCTTTTGCTCTATTGAAAAATTCTAGAAATGTTTCCCCAGTACCTAATCTTAAGTTCTCTATTTCTTCAATAATATTCTCTACTATATTCCCTTGTTGGAACTGTGTCTTAAAAGCATCCTTCATTAAGTACCATGTAGTGAAACGATTATGAGCCAATTGACTAAACCATTTATCTACTAACCCTTCCAATGCTACTGAGAAAAGAATTAGAAATGCATCTTCCCTTCCCATTAGTCCCCTTGTTTTTTATAATGCTAGAAATATTTTTACATGTTCATCAGGATCTTTGAGCATTGGTCCTCTAAAAGCGAGAAATTTGATATTTAACCTTGAAAGTAGAGTTTCTAGGTCTACCTAAGCGGCCATATTTCTTACTGAGGTTGTTGATGATAGAGGCTTGATTGACCTTTGAATAGCTTTTCTTTTTGTTGATTTGCAAGGGAACCTCAAAGTTTGAGATTGGGTTGTGGTCATGAGTTGTGCATTCTCCTTCTTAGGCTAAGAGAGTTCCAAGTAATAGAAAAATTACCTCTCAGCCTAGCACTGTTGGCACCTTTGTACTTCTTCTATACTTTGTAATATTGGTTCTCCTATGTGCAAGCCGCCTTTTTGTTCCAGTGGGCATGCCAAATTTTGCTAGGGGATTCTTTAGCAAAAAGGGACTTGAGTATTTGTAGGAGAAGAAGAAGAAGTAAAACACTTGCACCAAAAGCTTTTCTATCTTTATAACAATCCAAATTAAATGGTTGCATCTAGAATAAGACAAAGTGTTCTCTATGCAGAGTGCTTAAACCCAAAAAGCACACACACACACACACAAGCATATAAGATACCAAAATTCCTTGTGCAATCCACCTTCTCTATACCCGACCTCCACACTCTCCAGAAGCTTGCTCTTGTTCACACTTTGCACCCAAGCTTCCAATAGGGTAGGAGAAAGGGCCACCTTCTGTTGACATGCAACACCTCCTCAATGGTACCTTGTTCCACCTTGATTGCATTCCTCAATCATTCTTTGCACTCTCTCTGCACAGTTGATCATGTTCCTTGCCCACTTGTCTCTCTCTTTGCTTCTCTACATTGCACTCATTCAATGTGTGTCATGCCCTTCTCTCCTACTGTAGAATATGCTCTCTCTTGCTTATTCTAACTCCAAGAATGCTAATTCCTTGTTGTGAGTGTCAATTTCACTTACATACGCCATATCTAACTGATAGAGTATCTTGGTGCTCCTTTGGTGTCCCAAGAATACCCAGATGTGTAAAGCTAATGACTCCCTATTTTGTCATGTAGTGACCTTAGAAGAAAAACAAAATTTGAAATAAGGTGGCCATACATACACTTTTACATAACGCTTCCTCATCATATTACTTCGCTTTTGATCTTCAGTTGCTTAATATGTGTGCATAAGGGAAGGTTCACTTGAACCTTCCGAAATGCTTGAAACTCTTGAAAACCTTTCAAAAAGATGGATTTTCAATGTGTATTTTACATTTGTTCCAATACCATTGTGAACAAGCTATTTTTGCACTACCTATGCACCTTGTTCATGGCCACTTGTGCACCATCTGTGCACCGCTTTGCCCTTTTTGCACCACCTATGCATCACTCACAAAATCACCACTTTGATGTTTGAAAAGCTTCACAATTGAACACTTTGAACTTATACCAACTCAACAGATAGATAGTGAGATAGATAGATAGATAGATAGATAGATAGATAGATAGATAGATAGATAGATAGATAGATAGATAGATAGATAGATAGATAGATAGATACATACATACATACATACATACATACATACATACATACATACATACATACATACATACATACATACATACACACATAGCAAGATATAAAGACAGATGGATAGCTAGATGAATAGAAAGATGGATAGATAGATAGATAGATAGATAGATAGATAGATAGATAGATAGATAGATAGATAGATAGATAGATAGATAGATAGATAGATAGATAGATAGATAGAAAGATAGATATATAGATAGATAGAAAGAAATAAAGAAAGAAACAAAGGAATATATATACACACACACACATATATATATATATATATATATATATATATATATATATATATATATAGATTGATTGATTGATTTATTGATTGATTGATTGATAGTGTTGGTGCAAGTCAACCACCAATTGATGTTTTGGATAAAGACTTGAAGTCAAAGGATGAAGAAAATATCAACAATTGAAGATTGAAGATAGAGTATGAACAGGAAATGAAGACTTGTATACATATGTACATTAATGGGTAGTTAGCTCATTTATACCTTTTGTATGGTTATGCGCTTGTACATATATGCCTATATATACAAGTAAAAAGTCGGGGCAAATATGAGAGAGCATGTGAAGGGAAGAATTAGAAGTTAGAAGAGTCATTAGACATTTTAGAAATAAGATAGATCTCTCTCATCACTCAGTTGTAAAAATTTCCATAGATGAAGAAATATGGCACCCGATCTTTTGTTGAGTACTCCTTCTGTGTTTAATCTTTTGTGAAATGCTTTTGTACAAGTCTAAGTCTATAGTTGATTGACCTCTCTACAAGTTTTCAGATCCTAATTGTGATCAGGCTGAGAGAATTGAGAGTAGGAACATTTACATGTGTAAATGTAAAGAAGTGAAGTTGCAAGAGGCACAAAATTTGATGCTAATGTTTTGGTCATTTCTCCTTCCACATTGTAAATTTTTGAGCAAGAAAGCACTCATTATTTAAGTTGGAAGGTAAGATACCTATGGATAAAAGCATTTGAATAAAGGGGGTGTAATTTGGGAGAACTATGTGTTAAAAGTTATAGGTGTCAAAGTTGACTATAAAGAAGTACAATTTTAGAGATAGGTAAATTGTTTAGATCATTTCTCAAGATCTAATGAGTCTTTTGAGATGATTTGACTTGGAGAAGGTGTGCAAACATTAAAAAACATGTCATACAAAGTTTTGTCAGAAACTTTACACATTTGATCAGTCAATGAGTGAGTAATGTGTAGCAGACTTTTTGAGTAGTGACTCTTCTCACAGTTAGTTCAAGATTTTGATAATCTGGTATTAATCCTCAAAATTGGTAAAGGTTTTAAGTTTTCTTGATATAGAGGTGCTCTAACATAAAGGATAGCTTGTTCTTTTGGAGATTAACACTCTCCATCAGTGGCATCAGAGTCGGAATCATCAAAATAGAAGAAAGGAGGACCCCGACTGCTGCAGTCATACAGAAATCAACATTTGAAGATTCAAAAGGTGAAAGCCTTACGGGAAAGCTTGAGAAGGAGGCATGAAGCCATCAAGAAGATCAAACGCAACTTCATTCAAAGTAAAGGTACACTTATTCTTCATAAAGCTTGAAGAATTTAATACACAGGTGAAGAAAGGATGGGAGATTCTCTTCATATAGAGAAATTGGATAGAGAATAATATCCAGCATGGTCAATGAGGATGGAAGCTCATCTCATGAGCAAAGACCTGATAGGTTACATCATAGATGAAGAAGAGAAACCACAATTCAGAGATCCTAGTGTTCCAACTAGGGATGAACTCTCAGACTTGAAGACTTGGATGAAGAGAGATGCTCAAGCAAGGAGCATTATCTACATGGGAGTCAATGACTACTTGCTACCTCATATTAGAGGTCTTCAAAGTGCAAGTGATATATGGAATGCTTTGGAGGAGCATTTCCAAAACACTACAATGTCAAGGAAGGCATCTTTGTGGGAAAAGTTTACCACATTCAAGAAGAAGGCTTCTCAATCCATTTCTGATTATGTAACAAGGATGAAGGACATTGCAAATGCATTAGGTGTAGTTGATGAAGATATTGAGGAGGATAAATTGGTGAGGAAAATCCTCACATGTCTGAGAGGAGATGAGAAATGGAAGCCATTCATTTTTTCTATTGAATTGTCACTAGATCATTTCACTCCTGATTTAAATCAGTTGCTAGGACACATGCTAACTTTTGAGCAGGATGTCAAAGGTGATGGTGATAAAAGTGCAGGTCAAGCAATGTATTCAAAGGATAAGAAGAAGAATAGCAAGGGTAAGCAACAAGCAAATGAAGATGAAGGTACAACTAGCCAAGCCAACTTCCTAAGAGGAAGATGAGGTGGCAAAGGTAGAGGAAGAGGCAGAAGCAATAGAGATGGAGCCAAAGCTTGCTAGATTTGTGGTAAGACAAATCATTTAGCTCATGATTGTTGGCATAATAGTCAGAATAATGGAGGATATAATCAAAACTTTAATTCAAGAGGAAGAGGTGGCAAAAACCAAAGAGGTAATTTCAGAGGTAGAGGTAGTAGAGGTTATTTTGGAAGAAATGCAGGTAGAGGATTCCAAAGCCAATCCTACAACAATACCTACCACAATTATGCTTCAAATCAGAAGGAGGATTCAACCTTGATTATGAATGCAACTTGTGAAAGGCAAAGTGAAGACCAAAGAGTCTTCTACATTGACTCAGGGTGTAGCAATCACCTGAGTGGCAACATAGCTTTGATGACTGATTTGGAAAATAAGGTAACAAATCATGTAGTTCAAACAGGTGATAATACAAAGCATAATGTGAAGTCAATTGGATCACTGAAGGCCAAGGATGGAAGTACTCTCTTGAGTAAGGTTCTGTATGTTCTTACAATTCCAAAGAAGTTGATAAGTGTAGGGCCAATTGTTGAAAAACGTTATGAATTAAGGTTCACTAATGATGGAGTTTTTGTGGAAGATCCTAGCAATGGGTATAAACAAATTGTTTCAGGGAAGAAAGAAGGAAGACTCTTCGCATTGAAGATTCAAGGTAATGTTGGTCATGCCTTGTTCACTTATGGATGACATAAGATCTCTGAGTTAGATCTGTTATCAGGACCTTTAGTGCATGCACACATAGAGGCAGAAAGAAGACAAAATAGGAATTAGAAACAGAGAAACAATCGATGCAATATTGGGTGAAATCTCCCCCCTGTGTACTCTAATGGACGAGTCTCTCAGAGTACACGTATTTATAGGTTTATTTCTATTACGTTGTCATCGAAATTTTCTCTCCTCTCTCACTCATGAAGGCCTACAGGAAACACATTCGGTGAAGGTAGCCAGAATTCCCTGAGAATTCCAAGATGCATCAAGGATGTCAAAGGGAGTTCACATGCAAACTTTGGAAGAAATTGAACAAATCTAGGGTAGCGGTCAAAGCTGGTCAAACTTTGGAAATTAGGGCAAAAATTCAATATCTCCAAATCACATGAAAATTCATATACTTGTAAATCCTATCAAAGGCAGTGTATAGCCCGAATTTCACATGTAAATGGATTTTCTAGCACATTGATATGCCATGTGCATTTTGTAAAAAATGTAATTTTTCCACTTAGACCCTACAAAATCTTGTATAGGAATTTTTTTTAGCCATATGCTTTGGCATGTATAAAGACCATATGCAGCTACATATTTGTACAAAGTTTCAAGGCTATCAGAGTTTCCTAGACACCTTAATGCCACCTTGCAAGCTTCCAAATGCAGTCAAACTTGTATAACGGAGATTTAGATAAAAGTTTTTTCTGCATATTCCTGAAGGAGATCTTTGGAAACACAGTCCTACAAGGTTTCATCTTCATCAAAGCCTTTTTGGAGGTTCAAAGAGCACAAAGTCCAGTTTTCAAGATCACCACAGTTTTCTAGTTTAAGAAAATTGAAGGATTGAAGGGCTGCCACATGGTGAAAGCTGATTGAGCCATGTTGTACGATCAAGATGAGCTCATATTCAAGGGTGGAGATGAACTTATGCTTAAAGCAAGGAGAACCCACGAGTTTTTTTCATCAAAGAAGACTTTTTTGACAGTTAAAGATCAATAATGCAACTCCTCTCTAAAAATAGTGGTATATCTTATCCGAATTGATGTCAGCACTGATCCGATGGTCCAGATCATCCCCAAATCCAATGGTGGAGAATGAAGGTGCCTAAATCTCACTCCTGTACACTAGATTTGATAGAAAGAACAATTCCAAGCCATTGATTTGATTAATCAAACGGTTGTAATCGAAAGTAGTGATCCTAGAGTTGAGAGTTGATTTCTCCAGATCCAAGGGCCCAAATTCGTTCAAAAAACTATATAAACCCCCCTCCAAACTCCTAGAGCATCATTGTTAGGCATCCATAGGGCCCTTGCTAGCACATGGTTTCCTTGAGAGGATCACCCTCGGTTGAGCGAGTGAGGATCCAAGGTGGGCTAGTATGAGTATAGTACCTAGTTTCAAATTTAAGTTAGAACTCCAATCTAGGATAGGCTCTTGAAACCAGCATCTCTATCTTGACTCACCCTCGGTGGAGCGTGTGAGTGAGTTAGAGCTGGTTTTAATGAGTCTTAGACTTCTTTAGTTAGATGTTACGAGCCTAGACATACATAGGGTCAATGAAGTGGAACTCATCTTCTTACGTGTGACATTCGGTTGAACTGTAATGGTTTGAGGGTCGGAACCACCTTTGATCAGTAGACTGCTTAGCTTGGTGTATCACGACGATCTTATACATGTATCTTAATTCAAATCATTTCAATTCATGTCACTTGTCACTTGTCTCTTGTCTCTTGTCTCTCAGTCTCTTAAGTATTTTTACATGTCTTCTATTTTCTTCTATGTGTGAGAAGGCTCCGCAGTATTGCGTTGAACCAATGAGGATGTTTCATTGAGCTTGTGATTAAACTCTATCATCATAATTCACTTGCATGCATATAATCCATACATACCCATAGATATTGATTAGTTTTTGAAAGTGTATAAGAAGCTCCAATATTGGACCATTCTTCCTTTCGAAACTGATTCATGTGTAAGGATTCCATCTATTCTCGTCATGCATACATATCATCCAAAGCAGACTATGCATATGGATTAGAATTAGGAAGTGTTTAAGAAGCTTCTTCAAAGGACCATTCTTCCTTCGAAATTTGATTCGTGTGTATGGTTCTCTTTCATTCTTATCATTCATGTTCATAAATCTAACTTGCACTCCTACATTCCCATTCCCATAATCATTTCAACATCTCTCTTCTCCATACTCAACATTAATTTCACTTTCACGTCCTTAAACCTTCCAACATTCATTAGCTTCATGCACCCTGTGTGTGCCATGACCGGACCCGATCCACCCGGATTGTGATCACCTCCACATTTGAACCTAACGTGAATCGCTTCGTGGCATTTGCTTCTGACCTTGTTGGGAGGTTGTGATCCACATTTTTTGTTTCATATCTTTCATCCTCATCATATCATCATCATCATTCTTGAGTGTTGCACTGGATTTCTTACAGTATCGTGCACATCTTCGCCGTGAAGTAAACGCATTTATGAGAGATCTAGAGAATCGTGCATTAGTTGCTCATTCACGTAAGATGGAGGAAGGATTCAAATCTCTTATTGTTGAGAAACAAGGCCAAAGAATAGTCTCTTCTATGTTGAGAGAGAAGGGAAAATTCAATGGCATCAACATCACAAGCTACTTAGATTTGTTTGAAGAGCAAGCTATGATTTTTGGTCTTCCCCAAGATCTCTTGATATCATTCTTTGAACAAATTGTTGATAGCTCTATCATAAACCATGTCACTCAATATGATACTCTTCCTTGGAGTGATTTTAGAAAGGAGATGCTCAAAGAATTCTATCTTGAAGATTATAGCCAACATAATCGGTATGGATTCTTACGATGGGTCAATTCCCCAAAGCCTTGTAGCTCTATTACTCACTTACAAAGTGAGTATATTAGACGCTACGAACAACTTCCTGATGAGGATAAGATAACTTTGGAAACTAATCTTGTGATCAATTTTCTTAAGCTTCTTCATCTTGAAACTCGTAGGGAAGTTGAACGGCGATTAGAAGAGCCAAATAAGCGCTATGGTCTTACTAACAATTGGCAAAAAGTGTGTAAAGTAGTAGAGGTTGTAGCCCATAGACATCAAAGGCAATCCATGCTTTATGAGCAAACTAGTGTTCCTCAAGCTAGCCTTTCACAAACTAAGGAGCAAGTTAGAGAACAATCCCATGCTATGCTTTTTGACTCTACTCCTATTCCTCAAATGATGGAGCCTACTCAAGGTTTTAAAGTAGAGCCAAATAAAAGTGTAGTTGAACAATCTCAAGTGGAAATTCTCACTAAGCAAATGGAAATTCTTATTGCTACACAATCCAATTTGGCCAAGACTATAGATGCTTTACAATCTAATTACACCAAAACTTTCCAAAATCAAATGAACCCAATGTCTTTTCAAGAGCCTAATCAACATGTTATAGCTACCAATCAAAATTCACAAGTAGCTCCTACTCAAGCATATCAAGTTCCTCCAATGCATAATCCTTCAATGCAAAATCCTCATCCTCATGTGCAAAATCCTCAAATGTATCAAAACATGTATCCTCAAGCTTCTCAAATAACTTTTCAAAATCCTTAAAATCAAAATTTTCAAAATCATCAACCGTATACTATAGAAGCTCCTCTTGCACCTCAAGTACCACATGTTGCTCCCCAAGCTCCTCAAATACATCAATTACCTTAACAAAATCCTAATTATCCTGTTCAAGCAATACCTTATCAACAAAATCCTCAATTTCAAAATTTCCCACCACAAGTTAATCAAAATCCTAAAAATCAAAATGGTTTTGTGTGTGGCCCTCATAGATGTCCTTGGTGTGATTCATTTGAGCACTTTTTGAGAGATTGTGAACTATTGAAGGCTGCTAAGGAGCAACGACTAGTAATAGACATAGACAAGAAAATATGTGACTATTGATCTAGGCTACCGTTGCAAGGAAATTATGGTAAGGGAGGAATGAAAAGACACTATGAAAATATAACCATAACGGACATAGGAATTAGAGGAGTGAAACTAGAAGCTCTTGATGAACAACAAGTAGAATCAAGTAAACCCACAAAGGAAGGTGACTTTTCCATAGAGGCTTTCATAAGAGCACGAGATGAGATTAGGAGAATAACGGCTTGGGAGTCACCGATAGAAGATCAATCTCTTATTTCTCACATATCCAATGTAGAAGAAAAGCGAAAAATAGATGAAGCTGAGCCTAGTGAGAGAAGAGTGACTCGAAAACAAACCTCAGAGGGAATAGAAACAATCATAGAGCAAGGAGAAACATCACAATCCAAAGATAAAAAACAAGAATCACAACCCAATGAACAAAAACAAGAGGAGAAACAAAAAGGGAGGAAGACAACGCAAAGAAAAACAGAACCAAAGCCCTTAGATAAACAAGAACAATCAAAACAAACTGAAGAACAAACACGAGAACATGAACAAAAACAAGATTCTGAGCAAAAACAAAAGAAACCAAAGAGAAAAACCAAAGCCATCTTGATCTCAGAAATTGAGAGAAAAATAGATCCTATGGAGATTTTAGATGACATTTTGCTTAAGAGTCAAGTGACTATGTCTTTAGAACAAGTTTTCTCTATTGCAAAGCCTGTTTTTAAACATAATTTTATCGACCTAATTAAAAGGAAGAGGTTTTCGCTTAATCTAGATACTGAGATGCAAGATTCTCTAGATCAAGATCAAGCTATGAATGAAGCCTTAAACTTTGATGAATCTGATGAAGAGGAATTTGATGATGATGAAGTAAATTTAATAAAAATTTCTTAGGACCTATTCAACCTGACCATGAAAATCATGAAAACAATCCTGAAAGTCACTTTAAAAGAAAATTTTGGTCTAGAGGTACATCAGAGATGCATGTTAAAATAGGAAATGATAAGAACACTATCACTGTAAATGCATTAGTAGATTCCGGCTCCGAAATCAATGTGATTTCAAGAGAAGTCTATGATAAGTTTCAATGGCCCATAGATAAAGATTGTGGATGGCGTATGAGAACTGCAAATAATGATGTAGGTACCCTGTATGGAGCTTGTGCTAGTGTGCCCATATCCACAAGAGGAATCACAGAAGAGTTTCACTTTTTTATTCAAGATAATTGCTCCTATGAAGTTCTCTTAGGTCAATCCTTTATTTGTGAGAGTCGTATGGAAACTAAAGCCATGGATGATGGGTCTACCTATGCTAGATTTAAGTCTAAGGATGGAATGTAATCACTTCAAGTCATGACGGTAGGAGTGAATCATCCTAGGAATGGATTGTCAAGTAGAAAGAAAGCTATTATTACTCAGGGTCATGAGCATGCTTGTAGTGATTGTGCACCTCGATTCATGTTTGGAGCTACATATCATCACAATTTTGGATAGAATCCATTGTTGAGCGGGACAACAGTGGATATTGGTTTGACATCTCGCATCCAACCAACATGTACAATAGTTTGTCACTTTTTTTTCCACATTCTAGATTAGATTTTCTTCATAAGAGTCAATTGTCCAAGTCTTTTATCCAAAAAACCCAAAAAAATTATAAAAACAACAAAATAATGGAACACAATGAGAACATTGAGCATGTGATTGAAACATCTCATTGTTTCTCTACTCTTGAGGAGTTAGAGTTATGTCTTCAACAAAATTCTAATTCCCATATTATTCTTCTTTCTTCCCTTGATGAGTATGCTCTTATCCAAGAATATGCTCTCAATGTTGACAAGTGCATAAAATTTAACCAAGCACATGATGCCTTAGTTGAAACAAAGTACAAAATTGTAGACAAAAAAATCCAACCCATATCTCAACCATTACCCCAAGGAAGTAATGAAAAAATTATTGATGTGAAAAATGATCCAATTCTTCTGGATAAGAAAAACATAGGACATACATTCACGGATGAGACAATCAAACATGTGAAAATTGGTACAGATGATGACTTTCTTTTGCCAGTAGAGAGAGATAGATTTGAGAGAGTCATACGTAGCCATGGAAAAGCCTTTACTATGTATTGGTTGCATAGATCCTAAGCTAGTTGCACCCATGATAATCTTTACTATTCCACATATTCCATGGAATCTTCGCCCTATACCAGTTCCAAAGGCTCACTTACCTGAGCTAATGAAACTACTTAAGGAGAAGATAAACATGAGAATTTTAGAGCCGTCTTTTGCACCTTACTCAAATAGATGGTTCACTGTGCCTAAAAAGAATGGGAAACTACGTTTTATTCAAGATCTCCAACCCGTCAATAAAGTCGCCATAAGGAATGTAGGAATAGGACCCATTGTAGATGAGTTTGCTGAATCATTTTCAGGACATTCTATCTATTCAATGGGTGGTTTATATTCGGGATATGACCAATTCCAATTAGCAATTGACAATTATGACATAACCACAATGAAAATTCCTTTAGGCTTAGTGCGAATGTGTACTTTACCTCAAGGAGCGACCAATTCTGTGGCTCATATGATGAGTGCTATGAATATGTTCTTACATGATTTGATCCCTCATATAACTATGCCATTCATTGATGATATTCCAATTAAAGGGAGTGAGGAACGTGTAAAGGACATTACTTTAGACTCATCTGGATGTCGTAAATTTGTTCTTGAACATATCTCTGATTGTGAAATAATATTTCAATGATTTGAAGAGGTAGGTCTCACATTTTCCATAGAGAAATCTGTTTTTGGTGTCAACGAGGTTCTTATTGTTGGACATTTATGTGGCCATTATGGTCAAAAGGCATACCCACAAAAAGTTGATGCCATTAGCAAGATTTCTGAAACATGTAACAATGTGAGTGAGGTACGTAGATTTCTTGGTGCTTGCATCTTTTATGTTATTTGGATCCCACACTTTGCTCATGTTGTTGATTGCCTCTATGACTTGTTGAAGAAGAAACGAAAATTTATTTGGACTGACAAGCACACTCAAGCTATGCGTAAATTGAAGAAATTATTGCTTGAAGCTCCCATCCTTAAGCGTGTAGACTATTCTGCTAACAAACGTATTATATTGACTGTTGATACTAGTCCTATTGGTATAGGTTGGGTCATAAGTCAAGATGATAGTGAAGGGAATAGATATGCAATTAGGTTTGGTGCCAAAATTTTACATGAAACACAACGAAAATATCCACATATCAAACGAGAACTATGGGGTATGGTAACAGCTTTGAAAGTAGACAAAGAATATTTCATAGGTGCAAATGTCAAAGTTGAGACTGATTGTTTGCCTCTCATTGGAATGATAGCCAATTGTTCATCTCCTAATATATCCATGCTTAGATGGATCTCATATATTAAGTTCATAAATCGTGAGTTAGTTCATATTTCAGGTAAGTCAAATTCAGTTGCTGATATGTTATCGAGAGCTAGATTTGATGATCTTGAAAGTGATCTAATAAAGAATGTGAACTTAATTGACTATGCTCCACATATATACGAGTATGAGCAATTTCATGAGCCTGAGTACGAAAATGAATGGAGAGACATAGGAAAGTATCTGAGTATACTACAACCATTACCTAGCTGGACTATGAATAGATTTCGTAACATTAGGAAACGGGCTTATAACTTTTTCCTATGTAATGGTTATCTTTGGAGACATGCTAAGGGTAAGGTTAAGAATCCACAACGAGTCCTAGGAAAACAAGGTCTTCAATTGCAAGTAATGAAGGAAATGCATGAGACATTATGGGCAGGTCATAAAGGATTTTTTGGAACATATGAAAAAAATTGAAGTACCTATTATTGGCCTAGGATGTACATTGACATTAGTAGCTATGTTTCTACATGTTCTACTTGTCAACTTCATTCATCAGTCAAACATAGAGATCCATTGCATCCTACTTATCCACCTTGTATTCACTATAAGTGGGTAGTAGATCTTGTAACTATGCCTAAAGGTATTGACAAAATGCGTTACATTGTAGTTGCAAGAGAAGACTTAACTAATCATGTAGAGGGACATGCACTATGATCTAAGACCACTTACAATGTTTGCAAATTCTTGCTTGAAGATGTCATAAGTTGCTTCGGGTACATAGAGAAAGTAGTTGCCGATCGTGGAGAGTTAAATGCGAGAGAAGCTAAAGAGTTCTTTGAACATCACGGTATTCATTTGTCTCTCACTACTGCATATAATCCCGAGGCCAATGGTAAAATAGAGAGAGGGCATCCACCTATTGTGAAAGCCATATCTAAAGCATGTAATGGTGACATCAAACAATGGCCTAGATTCTTACCTTTTGCACTTTGGGCAGATAGAATGATGTGCACACGTACTACAGGGTATATGCCTGTTGAACTCATGTACTGTCAAAAACCATTGTTTCCAATTCAGTCTCATATTTCTGCGTGGTCAAATTTGCCTTGGTCTGAAAACATGTCTACTGATGATTTTTTGTGTTTGCGCATTAAACAATTAGAACAAGGTAAATTAAGACTTGATGATGCCGTTGAAAAATTAAGAGAATCTAGAATGAAGAACAAGCATTATTTTGATAAAACTCATCGATGGCATCCTAAGCCAATTGAAGTAGGAGATTGGGTGCTCATTTATGATTAACAACAATGGTACGTATGCTCTTTGTGAATTAAATGGTGTTGCACTAAAAACTTTGATTGGAGGTAAAAGGATAAAGCTATTCAAGAAATGTGATAATGATGAGTACATTTTGGATGAGGACATTGAAGAAGATGACAACAATGAGGCCGATTCATAAACAGGAGTATCCATGTTATAAAAATAAAAAGTTAAAACAAAAAAATAAAAAAAAACAAAAGAAAAAAATAGATTAAAAACATATAAAAATATCATTAATTTCTCAAGTTCATGTTGCTTTGTTTTTTTCAAGTTCATTCTACTTTTTTTTCCATTCTTGTTTCATGCATGTTTGTTTTCCGTCTTTGCATTACATTGCATATCCACATCACTTGAGTCAAAAAGGGAAAATGATGATTTCTCTACTTGTGTAAAATTGTATCTTAAGTAGTAATTTATCTACTAAGAAATCGCTTATAATCTAGGATTATGGAAAGATAGGGCATGTAGATTTGGAGGTTTATTTTGGTGACATGACTTTCATAGATAAACATGCATATGTATCCTGTATCGAAAGCATAATTGTTGAAGTCCTAGCTCCTGCTACTACATATTTCTACATCCTTAGTCCACCTCACAGCACTTGTATCGGAGTTTAAACGACTGTTCTCCATCATAAAAAAAGGTTGTACCTTGTATCGGGGTTTAAATTTTCCCCGTCATAAAAAAAAAACTTCTACATTGTTGAAGCTCAAGGTCAAGGACAAAGCATGGAAGCGCATCAAGGAAGTGGACACACAAGAAGAAGGAGCAAGTAGGGAGCTCCAAGAAGCACCTGTCAAATTTTCAGACGAAATCCCTATAAAAATAGTGATTATTATCACTAAAAACCATTGTAAATACCATTTTCCATTTTTGTAACTCCATTTTGTTCAAGCCGAGGAGTCCTCGAGCTTGAAGAGTATTAGAACTACCATCCTACCAATTTTCATAATTTTTAGACTCCGTTTGAGCCCCCAAATAAGCCCTGGAACCTATTTTTTAACTAGGCCGGACAGTAGGTCTGGACAGGGCCAAAACCACTCAAAAACTATAAAAAGGGCTGGAGAGCTCATTTTTGGGGGGATCTTGTTGTAGATTTCAGCTTTGTAATAGAGCTCTTGTGTAATCAAAGATCTTCCATTGTTCCACTCCTTGCTCTTACTTTGTGCGCGTGTGTGTGTATGTGTGTGCATGCTTGTGTGCTTTCACTCACGCACTTGTGCCATCACTTGCTCACGGTCTTCATACCGGTCCTCACGTCTCCACGGATTGACATTTATGAGGTGTATCTCCTCACGTTGGTACTCACCATTGTGCTAGAGTGACACCAAATTTGGCGCCGTTGCCGGGGAGAGAGCTTGGAGGACGAGCGTGTGACGGTAAGACGTAGAGTAGCGACGTTGGAAGGTAAAAAAAAAAACATCATTTTCAGTTCAGTTTCTGAATTTTCCTTCTTCTTCATCTTCACCATCATCACCATCTCCACCCGCCTCCATCTTCTCAGTTTTTTTCCCATTCTTTTTAGGGTACATTCACCTTATTTTTACTTGTGGTTGTGAGCAAGAAGCTTAGAGAGGGTGCAGAACAGAGGCGCTGAAGAAGTAGCACCAAAATAGCTAGAAATCTGAGTGAACAGCCCCGGACAAGACGAAACCTGCGCCAAGTATCGTGAGAGTTGCGCCAGAGATCGTGAGTGAGCAATCGGGCAACCTGGGGTACACAGAGCAAGGGGAAGTGACAAAGAAGTTAGAGAGGTTCTCAAGGTGAGCAAACACCCATTTAATCTATAATTTCTCAGTAAATTAAGTCTGGAAAGGGAAAACGATCTGCGTCAGGTATCGTTTGGTACTGATAGAGGTGAAAAGGAGTGATTTGGGGTGATACAGAGAGTGAGGAGAGGAGAGAGGAAAGAGTAGAGCATGTGTACAACCAAAACTTAGAAAAAATCTTTCCCAAAATTTGTCTAAGGGTCAAGTATCGTTTTGCTCCCGTGGTCGAGTATCGCGATACTTAGCAAGTATCGTTTTACTCCTATGGTCGAGTATCGCGATATTTCCCTCCTTTCGGTATCGTTTGGTCCAGAGATCGTTTTGATCAAGATCGCGATATTCACCAGCGATCGTGTATCATTTGGTTCGTAGATCGTGTATCGTCTGGATCAAAGATCGTGTATCGTTTGGCTTAAGTATCGTGTATCGCTTCTCAGAGATCGCGATACTTACCAAAGATCGCGTATCGTTTTGTTCAGGTATCGTCGATCGTTTTGAGCCAAGTATCGAATATCGTTGGTGCCAAAGCTCGTTTCAATCAAAGATCGCGATATTCACCAGCGATCGTGTATCGTTTGGTTCATAGGTCGTGTATCGTTTGCATGAGAGATCGGTATCGTTTCGGTCGGCGATCGGTATCGTTTATCAGAGATCGCGATATTTATTAGAGATCGTGTATCGCCTAAGTCAGAGATCGTGTATCGTTTTCTGCCAAGTATCGAGTATCGTTTTGAGCTAAGTATCGTTTTGTCGAGTATCGTGATAGTCAAGTATCGTGTATCGTTATACAGCGATCGCGATACCTATCAAAGATCGTGTATCGTGGAGTTTGCTCACGATACTTGTCAAATATCGTGTATCGCCTACTTCAAGTATCGTGATACATACCAAGTATCGTGTATCGAGTTCCTCAAGTATCAAGTATCGTGTCCTACAAATGTCGTGCATCGCCTGATTTGAAGCATTTCCTGAGAGGCCCTGTTTCCCTGTTTTAACCCCCAAAACCCTGAACTGGCATAACTTTCTCATACGAAATCCGTTTGCTGTGATTTTGGTTTTGTTGGAAAGCTCGTGGGGAGTACAACAAAAACATCGACTGGTTACGGTAAAATTAATACCAAGATTATTAGATAGGGTATTTTGAAGTTGACCCTCAGGAAAACTGGAAAACCAAGGTGTTCCAAAGGATTTTGAGCAATAGAAGAGAACTTTGGGACTAGAAGCCAAGGCTTATGAACCTGAGATCTGGCAGACACTTAGGCAAGGATAGACAAAGCATTAGATCATCTGAGGCTAGTGTCAACCATACAACCAAGTCTTGGGCTCAACAGCTTAGTGGTTATACGTACACACGAAGTTCAGAAACCAGTGACTCAGAAATGTCTTTTAGCATGGAAAGACCCACACGTAGCTCAGGCACCGCCTGTTTACAGACACCAGAAGGTCCCTATAAGACCCAATTGGAGTATATCAGGACCAACCAATTAGGTGCTCGCATCTATGAGGATGGTCTAAGACGATCAGTGGTTCAACTCAAGAATCCTGACCAACCCTTTGGACTTGAACACCCAGTGGTCAAGTTTGAAGAGGGTGCTTACATTGATAAGGAAGGAACCATGTATGTGGTTACCAACTTACCAGATAGAACAGATGAGTTTGGAAATATCATTCCTGAGAATGACATAGGAGACCTAGAGCAAGGAGACCTAGGAGGAGAACCCAAGACCCCTAGAGGTAAGTCAGTCTTAACCAGAGTGCTCACTCCAGAATGGATTCCTCAAGATAATAAAAGCATAGAACTATTCGTGAATAGAGAAACGGAGGAAGCCTTTTGGAGATTTAGGCCAGATCAACCGAGCCCAGTAGTCACCATCTATGAATTCAAGGATCTAGAGACACCAGGGAAAGTTGTCTATCTAGATCACACATCTCAAAAATTATTCTTAGTATCAGATCATGACAGACATGCTTACACTTGGCAAGGTGAATCAATTTTCCCTCCACCAAGATCTAATGTTTCCCAGGGCCTCCAAGGAGCCGGATCATCCAAGGCTCATGAAACCCAGAGGGAAAGAACTAGAGAGAGACCGGAGGTAAGCTTTGCAGACGCTGTAGGCAGAGACAGATCAGGATATGGAACGGAAAGACCTGAAAGGGAGAGACATAGAGTTTATAGGCATCAAAGAGATGATCATGATTTCCCATTGCCTAGACCACGAGAGCACTCAAGAACCCTTAGACCCTCTCAAGTGGTTAAGACAATGAAGAACTACTTTGATGGATTTGGAGATCCTTATGATCATGTGGCGGAGTTCAAACAAGTGCTAAGAGCTGAACAGGTTGAAGACTTATTCACCCAGTTCGAGGCATTTGGTTTGACTCTTAAGGGTACTGCCTTAGCTTGGTTTCAACCTCTAAACAGTCGCAACTATAGAGAGATAGGTCAGCTGCTAGAAGAATTCATTGTGGAATTTTCCAAAAGCGGTATCAGGCATAACACATCATCCTTGATCCACAGCTTCAAGCAGACACCCCAAGAAACAGTGCGACTCGCAGGAAGAAGGTTTAGACAATACTTGGAAAGATGCCCTGTGCCAGAATTACCCACATCAGCCAAACAGGTGGCACTGTTTTTAGATGGCCTATTGAGCACAAAATTAAGGTCATATGTATACTTGAAAGAGCCTAGATCCATAGAAGAGTGTGTACGGATATGCATTGACATAGAAGACAACTTGGGTGAGGAGTTAGGACTATCCAAACTCTATAAGGACTCTGATGGTTCTACAAGTCATACCTCTAGAACCGCCACTGAGATAGATGAGATAGCTAAGCAAGTGGCCAAAAAGCTAGGAGTTCAAAATAGACAAATGCCAAGGGTCACTTCAGTGAAGCGATGTTATACATGTGGAGGAGATCACATGGCCAATGTTTGCCCGTTGACGACTCAACCCCAAGGAAACCCTAATGCTCTATATTGCACCATTGAGAGGAAATATACAAATCATACGACCCAAGATTGTCCTTATAACAGGCATGCTGTTAGACAAAATTATCAGCAACCTTACCAGTAGGGTAGGTATCAGAATCAGTACCAACAGCCATATTATAGGCCACAACAATATCAACCTCAATACCAGCAGCAATATCAGGCACCATATAGGCCACAACCTGTCCTAGGAAACCAACCACCAGCTCCTGCCAATGTGATCCCAGTTAAATATACGATGGCGGAGGAGAACCCGAATAGAGCATTGGTGCCACTAACCCCATTGGTCTCAGGAAATGATTCTCATGCTCATGGTTCAGACTACTTCCATGAAGATAGTCCACATGCTTATTATATAGAGTCACCTGAGCAAAGTGAGACTTCTCAGTGTCAATATGAGACACCACCTATGGAACAAAATTGGGAGCCAGAATACTCCAATGTCATGTATACGAATCCAAATCCTAGGCCCCAATTGAGACAAGTAAGACCACAAGCCCCTAGAGGACCATGCTTTAGATGTCAGGGCGATCATTTCATTCGTGAATGTCCCCACCAACCAGCTCTGGGACTAGGACAAAACATCACAATACAAGGCTTTTGTCCTGAGTGCGGCAAGGAACATCTTCCTAGAGAGTGTCCCAAGAATCCCTCTAGTGCACCCAAGGTCACACCCATCAATGTGGTAGGCTTAGTCGCAGATTCAAGTTCAAGTAGCAGTAATGTGGCTCCTGTACAGGTAATTACTAGGCACAGGCTGCACAACAAGCAAAACCATCTGAGCAATCGGAGTCAAGTGAGGCAGGAGAACCTAGTAAGAGGAAACCAAGAACATGGAAGGATACCAGAGAGAAGGCTAATCGCAAGTGGAACAAAAAGCTATCCGAGCTAGAAGAAAGCCTAAGGGATACCAAAACAAAAATAGAAGACATTGCAGCTCAAAGCCCCTCACATACCGAAGCTCCAGCCATTCCACCTCATTCCACCCCACCACCCATTGTAAATAACCCACAACCAGGGTCTGTTCTAGCAGATCCAACCCCAGAAGGCTTGGACATGATGTTCAAGGCCTACCAGGCTCGACTTCAAGAAGGGCCAACAGCTGCAAACCTAGACAAGAGTTACCCTAGAGTAGATTTAGAGATTGAACGGATGAAAATGTGCATGAAAATGGTGGAACAAGCTCAAGCTATACTTGAGACTTGTCAAAAGTTCAATCAGACAAACTCTGTCAAATTAGATTTGCACTTCCAAGGCTTACTAGAAAAATTAGAGCAGTTGGTAAACAAACCACAAGTTCCTTTACCTCCACAGGCTCAATCAGTTCTTGAAAGAGGAAGCTCACCACCAATGGGAGCTTATGTTCCTAATTCCACGAATGCTGGAATACCTCCTTCAATTCAACAGTACTCTCAAGAGTTCTTGCAGGAAATACAAGAAGAGAAATGGGCCAAGGAGAAGGGTAACTCCCCTCCTATTCCTGAGATTGATGATCTTCATGATCAATTTCCCCAAGATATCCCGTCTATCTATGGAGATCAAACAGAGCAACAAGAGGATGAGAGATTAGATTTTGAATCTAATTCTTTACAAGAGTTGCCTCATTTCACAGGCCCATGGGAATCTGAATCTCTCCAGATCAGAGCTCCCACAATATTGGTAAGAAATGAAGACTCAGTGATTCCAAGAAACACTGATGTTGTGAAGAACACTAAGGTTCAATGTCATCTCACTGTGGAAGAACTGCTCAAAGCAAAACCTGAGCTCTGGAATCATGTGAAGGATCAGGTTCCAGAACTTGAATCCAATATGCCAAAAGTAGGCTCTAAGCAAAAAGTTCCAGAGATACCTCTCGACAAGATAGGAGACATGAGCGAAGGTGAAGAAGGTAATACTTATCTTCCAATCAGCTATCAAGGTTACACAACCAAAGCAATCGTAGATTCAGGTGCTGGTGTTGCTATTGCGACCACCTCCTTGTGGAAGCGATGGGGCAAATCCACATTAAGACCAACGAGAATGAAACTTCAAATGGCAGATGGTCATTTTGAAAGACCTCTAGGATTGCTTGAAGGGATAACTCTAACCACTTGTGGTGTAGAGTTTGAACATACATTTGCTATATGTGACTTTGAGAAAAATAATGTCTACGAGATGATCCTAGGAAAACCCTTCCTACGACAATTGCAAATAGTACAGGATTGGGGAACCAACTCCTTGTACTTACAGCACTTAGGGGTCACCACCAAGGTCAATCTGAAGGATTACACCTTCAGAGATGTACCACCCCTACAGTGGAATCCTATCCACAAAGCAAAAGAAGATTCAATCTCTGTGCATTCTGGAAGTTCACCTGATCCATCCTGGCTACATGAAGATACTCACTTGTGGATGTGCAAGGTCGCGGAGGAAGAGGAAAAGCGTCTAAAAGCAAGAGAAGAAGGAACTTCCCCAGGAGATAGACCAATAAAAGACCCAGCCTATACACCGATGATATTTCCAGATGAGGAATTTGAGCCTCATGGTTGGGCAGAAATCTTAGCTACCATGGACATTGCAGTCAATGAAGAACAATGGACACCTCATTGTGATGAGGAGGGTTATGATATTTCAGTGTTCATGTGTCAGCCCCTGTTGGAAGAGTGTGATCCTAGTGAGTTCATAGAAGAAGAAGAGAATGACGACGATCTAGAATCCATTGTGATGGATACTTACTTTGACTCAGAGGAACACTATTTAGAGGACATAGGAGTGTTAACCCAAAAAGAAGAAGAACCCCTCACGAGTATTAAAACGATAAATTCAAAGGAAGGAGGTGAAGGAGGTCAAAAGAAAAAGAAAAGAAAAGCAGTGAAACAAGAAGAGGAAGAATCGTTGTTTGAAGTACCAGAAAATTTCAAGAAATATGAAGTGGAAGACCGAAAAATTTTGGTACGAATGCCTAAGAGAGAGGCCATTATAGGAGAAGCATATGACAATAAAGAAAAGACCAAAAAAATTGTAGTGACCATTGAAGGGAACGAAGAACGATGTACGTACATAGGAGATGACCTAAGTGCAAAAGAAGAAGCAGAGCTTGTAGCTCTATTAAGGGAATATAGGGATGTATTCGCATGGCACTATAGAGACTTGAAAGGAGTAGATCCAAAGATTTGCTCTCATACGATTCCGATGACCGCTGATGCCAAGCCCACTAAACAAAAGCCCTACACATATAATGACAATTATGCAGCCAAAATAAAGGAGGAAATTGACAGGTTGATTGAAGCTGGATTCATCTATGAGATTGAGCACACTGAATGGGTGTCCTCCATTGTGGTGGTGCCCAAGAAGAATGGGAAATTGCGAGTGTGCATTAACCTTAAAAAAGTTAATGCCGCTATGATCAGAGATAGTTATCCACTTCCAATCACCGAGCATCTATTGGAGCGTGTTGCAGGCAAGGAAGTTTATAGCTTCCTTGATGGATTTTCAGGTTACAACCAAGTAGCCATTGCCCCCGAAGATCAACACAAAACGGCCTTTGATGGAGAGTGTTAATCTCCAAAAGAACAACCTATTCTTGTGATTAGAGCACCTCTATACCAAGAATAAGTCAAAACCTTTCACTCACTAGAGGATCAATTACTAACTATCAAAAGATTAACAATTCTGTGAAGAAGATGAAACACAGAAAAGTCTGCTGCACTATTTCTCCACATTGACCTATCATACGTGTAAAGTTTTTTATGAAACTTTGTACGAATTATCTCCTAGAGATTGCGCATCTACTCCAAGTTGAATCACTTCAAAAGATTAAGTATAACTTGAGAAATCAACTTCTCAAGTTACCTATGTCAGAAACTGTCATTCAGAACAGTCGACTTTACACCTGTAACTTTTAAGACTTGGTTCTCCTTGAATAGAACCCGTTTTCCAAAATGCTTCTAGACATGAGTAGCTTATCTTCCAACTTAAAGATTAAGCCCTCACTCATGCAAAACTTTAAACTGTGCTAGGAGAAATGATCAAAACATTAACTTCGAAATCTGCGCCTGTTTTAGGAACCTGTGAACACACTTCACATATGAATGTTCCTACACTTAATTCACTCAGCCTGATTACAATTGGAAGCTAAAACTTTGCACAGAGGTCAAGCAACTTCCAACTTAGACTTGTACAAAAGCATTTCACAATTGATCTACTGTAGAAGGAGAACACGCAGAAATATCGGGCGCAAAAATTTTCATTTACTCAGAAGAAATACAGTTGAGTGATGAGAGCTAACTCAACTAACTTTTCCTCTATCTCATGACTTCTAACTTCCTCAATCTTGGCTTCTAACTATTGTCACATATGCTCTCATACTTGCCCCGACTTTTCTCAAAGTATTTATAGATAAATTTGTACATGATTCTTACTAAACAAAAGATCTAAGTCAGCTATGACTATACTAATGTACATATGTGTACACTTCTCTTGTCCTCTGAATGTAATCTTCTTCCACACTTTAGGAATTGATTCTTCCTTCATCATTTGATCTTCCAAGCCTTCAATTGGTGATTGGTCTGCACCAACAGCTCCCCCTCAATCATCAATTGAGGTTTTCTCTGTCTTCTTTATACTTGCCATGTCTTTGAACCTTTTTAACTTAGGTCCATCCAAGATCTTTGTCATCATATCTGCCACTTGTTCTTTTGTTGGAGTGTACATCACTTCAATCTCTTTATCTAGTACCTTTTCCCTCAAGAAATGATACTGAATCTCTATATGCTTAGTCCTGGCATGAAAAACAGGGTTAGCTGCCAAATACAAAGAACTCATATTGTCTCCAAAAATTATTGGAGTACTATGATCAGTCTCAAAACTTTTCATCAAGGTCTTCAACCATATTACTTCCTTTGCAGCTTCTACCATTCCCTTATACTCAGCTTCTGTGGATGATAAAGCAACTGTATGTTGCTTCCTTGAACACCAAGAAACTAACTTATCTCCAACATAACAAAGATATCCATGAGTAGACCTTCTATCATCTGAGTCACCTGCCCAATCTGCATCACTAAACACTTTGATTCTTGTGTCAGAAGTGAAACCATAATACAAACCTTCACTTAGGGTTCCTTTGATATATCTGAGTACCCTTTGGGCTGCAATCCAATGAGTCTTCTTTGGACAATGCATAAATTGTGACAACACACCTACTGCATATGATAGATCTGGCCTTGTCAAGGTAGCATAGATTAAACTACCTACCAAACTCTGATATTTCTTCATATCATTGAACTCTTCACCTCCATACCTGCTTAATTTATGATTTACTTCCAATGGTGTAGTTGAGGTCCTGCAATCTTCCATGTTAAACTTGACTAGAAGATTCTTCAAGTATCTCTCTTGTGAAACATATACTCCATGTTGAGTATACACAATCTGCATTCCTAGAAAATAAGATAAGTTTCCCGAATCACTTATCTTAAACTCCTTCTCTATTTGTCTTTTGAGTTCATTGATTCCTTGAGCATCTGTTCCTGTAACAATAATATCATCAACATAAATGCACATGTAAATGTATCCATTCTCACTTGCCTTCACTAGCAAGCTACTATCTGCCTTTGATGCTTGAAATCCACATTCATTCAAGAACTTGACCAATCTGTAATTCCAAGCTCTTGGGGCTTGCTTCAACCCATATAAAGCTCTCTTGAGCTTACACACATAATCTGATCCAATTGATTCTATGAAGCCTTCTGGTTGCTCCATATATACTTCATCTGCAATGTATCCATTTAGAAATGCATTTTTCACATCCAATTGTGATAATTTCCATCCCTTGCAAGCAGCAATAGCAATTAATGTCCTAATTGTAGACATCTTAGCAACAGGACTAAAGGTTTCATCATAATCTACCCCATAAGTTTGGGCATAACCTTTGACCACAAGTCTAGCCTTATATCTAGACACTTTACCATCTGCAAACCTCTTTGTTTTATATACCCACTTGCATCCAATGACCTTCTGATTCTTTGGTCTTGGTACTAATTCCCAAGTTTCATTTTCAAGTAGAGCATCATACTCTTCCTGCATTGCCTTCTCCCAATTCTGTTTACCTTTGGCTTCTTCATAAGTAGTTGGATCTTCTTCTGTCTTCACAATGTAGGCATAATCTTTTGTTGTTAGGAAAGATGTATCATAACTATACCTTATATGTTCTTTCCTTTCCCTTGTAGATCTTCTGATTTCTGCATTTCTTGAAGTTTCAGCCTCATTTGATTCTGGATCAAATCTTGGCCCTTCTTCTACATGATCCTGCACTCTACTTCTAGAGTCAACTTCATCAACAATTTCTTCACAAACTTTTACCTTTGCCTTTCCTTTCCTTTGTATTTCTTCAACACCTGTATACTCATTTGGTGATCCTGTATACCACATATTTTGCTCATCAAATGTCACATCTTTAGTAACAAGAAATTGCTTTGTGGATGGACTCCACAACCTGTAACCCATCTGTCTATCATCATATCCAATAAACACATACTTCTCTGCTTTTGGTTCTAGCTTATGTCTTAATTGTGAAGGAACATAAGCATATGCAATACATCCAAATACTTTACAATGATCAAGACTAGGCTTCTTACCCCACCATGCTTCATAAGGGGTTCCTCCATCCAAGCTTTGCAAGGCAACCTATTCACAAGATATGTTGCAGTGTTAATGGCTTCTGCCCATAAGTAATTTGGACAATTCTTTTCCTTCATCATGGCTCTTGCAAACTCTACAAGAGTCCTATTCCTCCTTTCTGCTACTCCATTCTGTTGAGGGGAGTACCTGCAAGTTACTTCTCTTTTGATACCTGCATTCCACAAATAATCATCAAACTCTTTTGAGAAATACTCTCTCCCTCCATCTGATCTTAACCTCTTGAGCTTTTGTCCTCTGATCCTTTCTGCATAGGCATGAAAATGTTTGAATGTCTTGAAAACTTCTGATTTATCCTTGATTACATACAAAGTAATCCACCTGGTTGCATCATCAACAAACAACACATAATATCTGGATCCATTTATGCTATAGTCCCTTGAGGGACCCCATACATCTGTATGAACCAATTCAAGCATATTTGAATGCTTGTACCCTGATTTGTTATAAGAACTCTTATGTGCTTTACCTAATTGACAAGCTTCACACTTGTACACCATATGTTGCCCTTCAATGTTTGGCAATCCAAGCACCACCTGATTCTTTGACATCTCCTTTATAGCTCTCTCATTGAAATGACCTAGCCTTTTATGCCATAGGTCTAATTCAGACACCTTTTGACCTCCATAGGTAAACAATGCATGTCCCACATTACCTTGGACTTTGAGAGTGAACAATCTTCCTTCCTTTTTTCCTGCAATTATGTTTCTATATCCCTGATTTGGATCTTGTACATAAACACCATCATTTGTGAATCTTACCTCATATCCTTTCTCCACAATTTGCCCTACACTTATCAGATTTTTAGGAATAGTAGGAACATAAAGTACCTTGCTCAGAAGTGTACTTCCACTCTTTGTCTTCACTGATCCAATGCTCTCCACTTTATGTTTGGTATTGTCACCTGTTTGAACTGTATGTCCATTCACCCTTGCTTCCATATCAGTCATCAAAGATAGATTCCCACTCAGATGGTTGCTGCATCCTGAGTCAATATAAAACACTCTTTGATCTTCTCCCATTGATTCATGAGTTGCATTCAAGATAAGAGTCATGTCATCCTTCTGATCTGATGCATAATTGTAATAATTATTGTTGTAGGACTGAGATTGGAAGTTTCTTCCACCTCCTCTACCATATGATGTCCTACCTCCTCTTCCTCTGAAATTACCTCTTTGGTTTCTGCCTCCTCTACCTCTTTGATTATAACTCTGATTATTGCTTCCACCACTTTGATTATTATACCAACAATCATTTGCCAAATGATTTGTTCTGCCACAAATCCAACAAGCTTTAGCATTATCTTTGTTCTTACCTCCTCTTCCTTTACCTCTGAAATTCATCTTCCCTTTTGTGAAGTTAGCTTGATTTGAATTCTCTTCATCATCATTTGATTGCTTTCCCTTGCCATTCTTTTTCTTGTCCTTGGAGTACATAGCTTGACTTGTACTTCTATCATTGTCTCCTTTAAGATCCTGCTCAAAGGTTAGCATGTGACCTAGTAATTGATTAAGATCAGGAGTAAAGTGATCAAGTGACAACTCTATGGACAATATGAAGGGTTTCCACTTCTCATCTCCTCTCAAACCTGTAAGTATTTGTCTTACCAACTTTTCCTCTTCAATATCTTCATCCACTGCTCCCAAGCTATCTGCAATATCCTTCATCCTTGCCACATAATCTGAAATTGATTGTGAGCTATTCTTCTTGAAGGTTGTGAACTCAGCCCATAGTGAGGACTTCCTTGACTTAGTTGTATTTTGGAAATGCTCTTCCAAGGCATTCCAAACATCTGTAGCACTTTCCAAACCTCTGATGTGAGGTAAAAGGTAATCATTTACAGCCATGTAGATGATACTCCTTGCTTGAGCATCCTTTCTCAAACAAGTCTTCAACATTGCAAGCTCTTCCCTAGTAGGAATACTTGGATCTACAAACTCAGGTTTTTCTTCATCTCCTATAATAAATGATATAAGATCTTTGCTCATGAGGTGTGCTTCCATCCTCATGGACCATGCTGGATAGTTCTCCCTATCTAGCTTATCAATCTGCAAGCTTTCTCCCATCTTGTGTCCACCTGTGTATTGAAATCTTCAAGCTTTACAAACAATGTATGTACCTTTACTTCGAATTGAACTCCTTTTGCCTTTCTTGATGTCAAATAGTCTTCTCCTCGAGCTTTGACTCCAAGCTTTCACTTCTTAGTCCTTCAAGTGTTGAATTTCTTGAATCTGCAGCAATCGGAATCCTCCTTTCTTCAAATTGATGTCTCCTGCTCTGATACCACTGATGGAGAGTGTTAATCTCCAAAAGAACAACCTATTCTTGTGATTAGAGCACCTCTATACCAAGAATAAGTCAAAACCTTTCACTCACTAGAGGATCAATTACTAACTATCAAAAGATTAACAATTCTGTGAAGAAGATGAAACACAGAAAAGTCTGCTGCACTATTTCTCCACATTGACCTATCAAACGTGTAAAGTTTTTGATGAAACTTTGTACGAATTATCTCCTAGAGATTGCGCATCTACTCCAAGTTGAATCACTTCAAAAGATTAAGTATAACTTGAGAAATCAACTTCTCAAGTTACCTATGTCAGAAACTGTCATTCAGAACAGTCGACTTTACACCTGTAACTTTTAAGACTTGGTTCTCCTTGAATAGAACCCGTTTTCCAAAATGCTTCTAGACATGAGTAGCTTATCTTCCAACTTAAAGATTAAGCCCTCACTCATGCAAAACTTTAAACTGTGCTAGGAGAAATGATCAAAACATTAACTTCGAAATCTGCGCCTGTTTTAGGAACCTGTGAACACACTTCACATATGAATGTTCCTACACTTAATTCACTCAGCCTGATTACAATTGGAAGCTAAAACTTTGCACAGAGGTCAAGCAACTTCCAACTTAGACTTGTACAAAAGCATTTCACAATTGATCTACTGTAGAAGGAGAACACGCAGAAATATCGGGCGCAAAAATTTTCATTTACTCAGAAGAAATACAGTTGAGTGATGAGAGCTAACTCAACTAACTTTTCCTCTATCTCATGACTTCTAACTTCCTCAATCTTGGCTTCTAACTATTGTCACATATGCTCTCATACTTGCCCCGACTTTTCTCAAAGTATTTATAGATAAATTTGTACATGATTCTTACTAAACAAAAGATCTAAGTCAGCTATGACTATACTAATGTACATATGTGTACACTTCTCTTGTCCTCTGAATGTAATCTTCTTCCACACTTTAGGAATTGATTCTTCCTTCATCATTTGATCTTCCAAGCCTTCAATTGGTGATTGGTCTGCACCAACAGCCTTTGCCACAGAATGGGGAATTTTTGCATTTCGTGTGATGCCATTTGGGCTCACCAATGCACCTGCAACATTCCAAAGGCTCATGTGTCATGTCTTCAAAGAGTTCTTGCGGAAGAGCTTAGAAGTATATGTGGATGATTTATGTGCGCATTCCCAACAGAGAAGTTACCACATCCCTGAGCTCAGACAGATCTTCAACAAGTGTAGAGGTTATCGAGTTTGTCTGAACCCAGAAAAGTGTGTGTTCATGGTACGACAAGGTAAGATCTTAGGTCACATTGTTTCTAAGAATGGAATTTCAACAGATGAGGACAAAGTAAGAGCAATAGCAGAGCTGCCCAGGCCAAGGAATGTTAAAGAGGTACAAGCCTTTATGGGCCATTGTGGATATTACCGTAGGTTTATCCACATGTATGCCATCATAGCTAAACCTCTTTATGGGTTGTTAACAAGTTTTGAGTGGAACGAGGAATGCGAGAATTCCTTCAACGAGCTGAAAAGACGTTTGTGCACCGCACCAATATTGACTACTCCGGATTGGAGCAAACCCTTTCATGTCCATGTAGATGCCTCCAATCATGCAATAGGATGTGTGCTAGCACAACCCACAGGTGAAGGAAACCTAGATTTGCCGATAGCATATGCTAGTAGGCAATTAAATGCAGCTGAACGAAATTATACCACAACGGAGAGAGAAGGCTTAGGCATGGTATACGCTGTGAAAAAGTTTAGACACTATTTATTGGCCAATAAGTTCAAGTTTTTCACAGATCATCAAGCTTTACTATATTTGGTCAATAAACCTTGCAATACAGGCCGCTTGGTGAGATGGTTCCTCTTACTAATGGAATACGACTTTGAAGTTGTTGTCAGGAAAGGTAGAACCCATCTTAGGGCAGACCATCTTTCTCGTATCACTTCAGGGGAGGCACCGCAAGGAGTGTCTGATGAATTGCCCGATGCTTATCTGTTCAATTTAGAAGTTGTTCCTAAATGGGCAAATAAGTTGGTACCAGTCCTAACCTTTGGACCTGCAAATAAAAATGTGAAGACAAGCAAAGAAGAAATTGTAAAATCACAAAAGTATCAAATATTGGCCGGAAGTATGTACAAGCAAGATACCGAGGGCGTATTAGCTTGTTGTGTCGAGGACGATGAACATACTAGTTGGTTGCAACAAGCCCATGAGGGATTGCTGGGAAATCACTACTCTAAACAACGAACATTGCAGAATCTAAAACGTTTAGGAGTGTATTGGCCTAGCATGGACAAAGAAATACAAGAGTGGATCCAGAATTGTCCAGTGTGCCAGAAGAGACCCCCAGTGGAGCATGCCACTCTTTATCACGTGTCATTAATCCCAGATTGGAGTGCTCCATTGGTCGAGTTCATGAGATCAGGAACATTACCCAATCAGGCTAGTCTTGCAAGCAAACGGAGCATGGAGCAAGGGGCTCAAGATTATGCCTTAGTAGGAGACAACCTATATCGAAGAGGCAAGGATGGTTTCCTAAGACTGTGCGTTCATGAATCAGACTATTTGAAAGTCTTAGAAGCTGCACACAACGGTGTTGCAGGTGGACACTTTGGGCCTGACAGAGTAATTAAGACCATTCTATTCTCAGGACTTTGGTGGCCCACTCTTCATATGGATGCACATACTTATGTGAAGAAATGTGACACATGCCAACGTGCCCAATATCCGATAAGAAAAGACGAGATGCCTTTAAGGCCAATGATGGGAGGACGTGCATTTTCAAAGTGGGGTATAGACTTTGTAGGTCCCATCAACCCCCCAGCTAGAAACTCCCATGCAGAATACATTATTGTAGCCACAGATTACCTTAAAAAGTGGGTGGAAGTAAAAGCCACGACAAAGAATGATGCTCAAACGACGGCTAAGTTCTTATTCGAAAATGTGTTCACTAGATATGGGTTACCAATAGAGTTGGTTAGTGATAGAGGTACGCACTTCTTGAATGAGGTCATTGAAAATCTCCTTCAAGAATTCATGGTGATACATAAGAAGTCTGCCCCCTATCACCCACAAGCTAACGGACAAGCCGAGAGCACGAATAAGATCCTATGTAACGTATTGACGAAACTTGTAAATAATAAACGCTCTGATTGGGACAAACAACTTCATCATGCTGTTTGGGCATACCGAGTTGCCTACAAAACGGTACTCAATGCTACCCCATTTCAGATGGTCTTTGGACAGAATGCCGTGCTACCATTGGACTTCTTAATCCTAGCCTTGAAAGTAGCACAAGAGCATGAGTGGAATGGACATGAGTTATCTTCCAGGATCTTTGATCTAGAACGCTTAGGTGAGACGAGGCTACGGGCAACAACAGGCATTTATGCTGCAAAGAAAAGGCAAAAGGCATACTTTGATGCCCATGTAAAGGATAAAGGATTGAAGGAAGGAGATCTAGTGCTAGTTTATACGCTAAAGCAACATGCCCGCAAATTGGAGAAACGAGGATATGGACCCATGATCATTAATAGACTCTCCACTAGCGGTGCAGTTCAATTGGCCACTTTAGAAGGTGATATCCTACCAAACTATATTAGTGGATGCCGAGTCAAGTTATATCAAGAACCTCTTACAGAGGAAATGCTCATGAGACTCAACACTGCTAAGAAGCGAAAAGAAGAGGAGTTAAGGGTTAGAGAAGAAGCACAAGCAGAGGCGAGAGAGCGCATCAGAAGAAATAAGCTACGGCGGCTAGGCCTAGACGTCAACACAAAAGCTCCAAAATATCACATGGACATGTGCCAAAAATCGGGCATAACTACTTCTCAAATAATTGATCGGCGGCCCTTTGTGACTATAGAGATAGGACAAGGAAAGAGTGTAAAGACTGTGAGAGCATTAGTTGATTCAGGTGAAGCAACTAGTGCAGTTCGACTTTCATACTGCCAAGACCTGCAATTGGACATCAAGCCCATAGAAGCCTATCTCATAGGATTAGGAGGCGTGGAAACCCTCTGTTTGGGCGAGGTGGAACTTCCCATCTACCTTCAAGATGTTCCAATAAAAGTCAAAATGCTAGTGTGTCATGATGAGGACCTCACAAAGCCACTTGTCTTGGGTCAAGATTGGATTTACGACCATGCTGTCAACTTGAACCTAAGAAGTCAACTTCTTCATGTTTGGGCACATGAACAATGCATTACATTAGAATTGGAGAATTGCATGGCCACTGACCAAGACACCACACACTCTCTTCTTTCCTCTAACGCTAATCTTCTCGAACAAGATGTTGTAAATGTCAAAAGATCTATGATCCAGACGGACACAATCATGGAAGGACAGTCGCAAAGGCAAGAAGAACCTTCTTCTTTTTCAACGAGTAAAGCATCCACATTAGTCCAACCTCAAAAGCAAACAAAACAGTGCAAGATAGCCAGTCTATCAAATAGACAAAGAGCCTTCAAGAAGAAAGAAGTTATGGGCATGAAGCAGATCTGGGTAACGAAAGGAGTACAACCATCGATGTTGCCTCAAAGACTCCCACCCAACCAGATCGACCATGAGAACAAAAGGACCAAGCACCTACGACAGGCTCAAGCACGAAGAATCCAACGAATTTGGGTACCGAAGCTATCAATGAAGGCCGACCACAATCAGGTACAAATTTGGGTGCCTAAAAAATTAGCTACAGCTCAACAAGGGCGATTACAGTTGTGGGTACCCAAGAAGCTCTTACACGTACAAAGGCCTATGCTCCCCACCATGCAAAAGGCCTCAACAAGGAAGCCAAGGAAAGCAAAGGGTAAGAACAGAGCACAAAGACCAAAAAAAGATAAACTCAACCCTTCTACAAAAATAAGCAAGCACTCACCCAGGATATGGGTTTGGAAGCCAAAAGCACAAGCAACATCCACAGAACCAAGGGGCCAACCACACTGGATACCAAACTTTGGACAGCATCCAAAGAAGAACTGGCCTGAGGTGATCTCTACAGGGCCAAATACTATTCGGAAATGGGTTCCCATTAGGAGGATTACATCATTTCGAGATCCAATCGACACCTCCAAACAAAGAATGCATCAAGTATGCAAGTAACATCAAAAGCCTCGACCAGCAGCAACCATGTGCCTTTGGCATAACCCAGTTGTTTGCACCATTCAGGTCATGCATTTCCAAAGTATGCATCAATATAGGGCCACCTTACATGGCCGTGCATAGACACAATTGAGAAATCCCAGGCACATGAGACACAATTTTCACATGCAAAATATGTTATTGATACTAACCTCTTTCTTCTTGTTTGATGCCATCGTGTTCCAAAAAAAAAAAAAGGGGCAAAGAAGAGGACTGTGCTTGAAAATGCTCATCAGCGAACTTTCAACAAGGACATCCATCAACAAGAAGGACAAGCCGATGGTCAAACACCATGATGGAACTACAACACGAAGAGATGAAGATCAACGGACCCTTCACCATGGTAAGACGTGTATGCTTCAACAACACTATAACCATGATCGATTAGGAAACCTCTTCGTCAGCATACCCTTGAGCACTTAGCTCAAGACCCAATCTCTTGCACCATACTTCTTGCCATGCATTTTCCAAGTACGCATACGTAGGGCCACATTACAAGGCCATGCACAAGGCACATATGTTGTTCAACCCACGCACTAAAGCACTTACCCATCATCCATTATGGGTTACAAGTACTTGGCATGAAAACTATGAAAGCCATCTTTGGAAGAATCAGAGGACATCATGGTGACCACTACAAGAACAAGGGAGCCATCCACTATTGAGAGTTGCTCATAATCAACATTGAACACCTCCTTTGAGCAACTAGTAGTTTTGGAAAACTCACAAATGCACCATCCCGATGGATTACAAGGCAGAAGTATGTACAAAGGGACTACAAACTGCAAGAGATAACAGTGGCAAAGTGAAGAACCAGACAAACGACCAGGATACATTGGGAAGAGGGATCGCCCCTGTTGGACGCAAAGGACGCTACCTCTCAATGTTCTACATGGAACGACCACTACAACAAGGGTCTGTCAGGGACGATAGTCTCAAGAGGGGGGGGAGTGTTGAAGCTCAAGGTCAAGGACAAAGCATGGAAGCGCATCAAGGAAGTGGACACACAAGAAGAAGGAGCAAGTAGGGAGCTCCAAGAAGCACCTCTCAAATTTTCAAACGAAATCCCTATAAAAATAGTGATTATTATCACTAAAAACCATTGTAAATACCATTTTCCATTTTTGTAACTCCATTTTGTTCAAGCCGAGGAGTCCTCGAGCTTGAGGAGTATTAGAACTACCATCCTACCAATTTTTATAATTTTTAGACTCCGTTTGAGCCCCCAAATAAGCCCTGGAACCTATTTTTTAACTAGGCCGGACACTAGGTCTGGACAGGGCCAAAACCACTCAAAAACTATAAAAAGGGCTGGAGAGCTCATTTTTGGGGGGAGCTTGTTGTAGATTTCAGCTTTGTAATAGAGCTCTTGTGTAATCAAAGATCTTCCATTGTTCCACTCCTTGCTCTTACTTTGTGCGCATGTGTGTGTATGTGTGTGCATGCTTGTGTGCTTTCACTCACGCACTTGTGCCATCACTTGCTCACGGTCTTCATACCGGTCCTCACATCTCCACGGATTGACATTTATGAGGTGTATCTCCTCACGTTGGTACTCACCATTGTGCTAGAGTGACATACATGTTACCAAGAAGTTTACACTTGCTTCCACCCAAAAAGTGATCGTAACCATAAATTCGCCGAATCATCATCATCAAAAAAAAAAAGAGAGAGAGCAAGCCAAAGGAAGCTAAGGGCATACAAGAATAGAGCACGGGCTATATAGGAAGATTTATGCATTAGTGGAGTTTAGTTAGATTTCCTTGCATGTTATTAGAGAAAGAGCATATTCATATTTATGTAGGAAAGAATTTGATGTAAAATAAGCTAAAGATGAAAGATGTCTCTTGAAAATCCTAAATCTTTGTTTATAATCGTATTTAAAGTAGATTGCTTTATGAAAAAGGTACAAATTTTTCTTCAAGATGAGAGGAACTGATGCTTAAAACGACTCAATACATCCACCTCCACTTCTTATTGATGCTTGATTGTTTTCTTTCTTGTTGTCAATGTTGCTTGTTCATTTGCATATATGTTACCTAATGTTCATGCATATTCATGTTGCTTGTTTCAATTCTTTCTTTCATGCAAATTTTGCTTCATGTCACGTTACCTACTCATTCATGCATATAATCAAGTTTCCTTCCATGTTTCTTATGTTGCCTATAAAAGAATTTGATGCCTGGAACATTTTGTTTTCACAGATGCTAGAGTGGCGCTTCCGGAGGAATCGCAGGTTTAGTGGGGGCGAATGTCGTCGAGATTTTCTCTCCTCTCTCACTCATGAAGACCTACAGGAAACACATCCGGTGAAGCTAGCCAGAATTCCTTGAGAAGTCCAAGATGCATCAAAGATGTCAAAGGGAGTTCACATGCAAACTTTGGAAGAAATCGAGCAAATCTAGGGTAGCAGTCAAAGCTGGTCAAACTTTGGAAATTAGGGCAAAAATTTCAATATCTCCAAATCACATGAAAATTCATATACTTGTAAAGCCTATCAAAGGCAATGTATAGCCCAAATTTCACATGTAAATGGATTTTCTAGCACATTGATATGCCATGTGCATTTTGTAAAAAATGTAATTTTTCCACTTAGACCCTACAAAATCTTGTATAGGAATTTTTGTTAGCCATATGGTTTGGCATGTATAAAGAACATATGCGGCTGCATATTTGTACAAAGTTTCAAGGCTATCAGAGTTTCCTAGACACCTTAATGCCACCTTGCAAGCTTCCAAATGTAGTCAAACTTATATAAGGGAGATTTAGCTAAAAGTTTTTTCTGCATATTCCTGAAGGAGATCTTTGGAAACATAGTCCTACAAAGTTTGATCTTCATCAAAGCCTTTTTGGAGGGTCAAAGAGCACAAAGTCCAGTTTTCAAGGTCACCAAGTTTTCTAGTTTAAGCAAATTGAAGGGTTGAAGGGTTGCCACATGGTGAAAGCTGATTGAGCCATGCTGTACGATCAAGATGAGCTCATATTCAAGAGTGGAGATGAACTTATGCTTAAAGCAAGGAGAATCCACGAGTTTTTTTCCATCAAAGAAGACTTTTTTGACAGTTAAAGATCAATAATGCAACTTTTCTCTAAAAATAGTGGCATATCTTATCCGAATTGATGTCAACACTGATCCGATGATCCAAATCATCCCCAGATCCAATGGTGGAGAATGAAGGCGCCTAAATTTCACTCCTTTACACTAGATTTGATAGAAAGAACAATTCCAAGCCATTGATTTGATTAATCAAATGGTTGTGATTGAAAGTAGTGATCCTAGAGTTGAGAGTTGATTTCTCTAGATCCAAGGGCCCAAAGTCATTCAAAAAACTATATAAACCCCCCTCCCAACTCCTAGAGCATCATTGTTAGGCATCCATAGGGCCCTTGCTAGCACATGGTTTCCTTGAGACGATCACCCTCGGTTGAGCGAGTGAGGATCCAAGGTGGGCTAGTATGAGTATAGTACCTAGTTTCAAATTTAAGTTAGAACTCCAATCTAGGATAGCTTCTTGAAACCAGCATCTCTATCTTGACTCACCCTTGGTGGAGTGTGTGAGTGAGGTAGAGCTGGTTTTAATGAGTCTTAGACTTCTTTAGTTAGACGTTACGAGCCTAGACATACATAGGGTCAATGAAGTGAAACTCATCTTCTTACGTGTGACATCCGGTTGAACTGTCATGGTTTGAGGGTCGGAACCGCCTTTGATCAGTAGAATGCTTAGCTTGATGTATCACGACGATCTTATACATATATCTTAATTAAAATCCTTTTAATTCATGTCACTTATCACTTGTCTCTTGTCTCTTGTCTCTCAGTCTCTTAAGTATTTTTACATGTCTTCTATTTTCTTCTATGTGTGAGAAGGCTCCACAGTATTGCGTTGAACCAGTGAGGATGTTTCATTGAGCTTGTGATTAAAATCTATCATCATACTTCACTTGCATGCATATAATACATACATACATATACATATTGATTAGTTTCTAAAAGTGTATAAGAAGCTCCAATATTGGACCATTCTTCCTTTCGAAACTCATTTATGTGAAAGGATTCCATCTATTCTCGTCATGCATACATATCATCCAAAGCAGACTATGCATATGGATTATAATAGGAAGTTTTTAAGAAGCTCCTTCAATGGACCATTCTTCCTTCCAATTTTGATTCGGGTGTATGGTCTCTTTCATTCTTATCATTCATGTTCATAAATCTAACTTGCACTCCTACATTCCCATTCACATAATCATTTCAACATCTCTCTCTTCTCCATACTCAACATTAATTTCACTTTCACGTCCTTAAACCTTCCAACATTCATTAGCTTCATACACCCTGTGTATGCCACGACCGGACCCGATCCACCCGGATTGCGATCACCTCCACAACGTCTTGAAAATAGAAGTTAAATGAGGGCCATCGCTTTTAGAAGCGTCTTTTAGGAAAAACTACTTTATTTACAAAAGGCATCGCTTTCTAAAGCGAACCACTACTTTTACAACAAGATAAACCTAAATATAACTATTCTAGAAGTCTTCAATTTAGTTATTTATGTGCATCCACTTGTATCCATGCCCTCAAGCTTCTTCACCTGCTAGATCAAACACAACCACATTAAAACCTTCTGGACATTTAAAACATTTAAAATCCATTTAACCTTCCATGATTCCATAAAATACAACAAGATCTTTGGCACAAAATGCTTGGACATTTCAATGAAAGAGGTATTAAGGATATGGTTAATAATGGTTCAGTGCTTGGATTGCCTAATGTTGCAGGTCAACATATGACATACAGATGTGAGGCATGTCAATTAGGTAAGGCTCATAAGCAATCATACAATAAGCATGGATTTATGTATTCAAAGAAGCTTGAATTGGTACACACAGATGTGTGGTGACCATCAAAGGATTTCAGTATAAATGGTTCAAGATATTATGTGATTTATGTTGATGATGCTACCAGATGGATGACTATCTATGTGATCAAAGATGAATCAGAGGTATTTAATACATTCAAACATTATCATGTGTATGCAGAAAGAATCACAGGTCAAAAGTTGAAGAGACTAAGGTCAGATGGAGGAGGAGAATATTTCTCTAATGAGTTCATTGATTACTTGTGGAATGCATGTATAAAAAGGGAAGTTACTTACAGATACTCTCCTCAACAAAATGGTGTAGCAGAAAGGAGAAATAGAACTCTTGTTGAGTTTGCAAGATCAATGATGAAGGAGAAAAATTGTCCAATTTATTTGTGGGCTGAGGCTGTAAATATAGCTACATATATGGTCAATAGGTTACCATGTAAAGCTTTGCAGGGTATGACACCATATGAAGCTTGGTGGGGTAAAAGACCTACCTTAGATCATTGCAAAGTATTTGGATGTTTGTCTTATGCATATGTGCCATCTCAGTTGAGGCGTAAATTGGAACCTAAAGCTGAAAAGTATGTGTTCATTGGATATGATGATAAGCAGATGGGATATAGGTTGTGGATCCATCCACAAAGCAATTCCTTGTATCAAAGGATGTTACATTTGATGAGCAAGGTACTTGGTATGCAGGTACAATAAATATTCATGGAGGTGATGAAGAAGTTGTGCATCAGAAGAAAGGTAAATCAAAGGTTCAAATATATGATGAAGAAGAGAACAATGAAGTACAGGTTGAAGTTGAAGAAGTACCAAGATTTGATCCAGAATGTGATGAACCAGAAACTTCAAGAAGTGGAGAGCTCAGAAGGTCATCAAGACACAAATGGCAACCTACAAGGTATAGCTATGATACTTCTTTTTTTACTGCTAAGGACTATGCTTACATGATGAAAGCAGATGAAGACCCTTCTACATATGAAGAGGCAAAAGGTAAGGAAAATTGGGAGAAGGCTATGCAGGAAGAATATGATGCATTGATGGAAAATGAGACATGGGATTTGGTTCCTAAACCAAATAGTCAGAAGATCATTGGATGCAAATGGGTCTACAAGACAAAGAGGTATGCAGATGGAAGTGTGTCTAGGTATAAAGCTAGACTTGTTGTGAAAGGGTTTGCTCAGACATATGGTATAGATTATGATGAGACCTATAGTCCTATGGCAAAGATGACAACCATTAGAACACTCATAACAATTGCTGCATGTAAAGGTTGGAACTATTTTAATGGTTATATATCTAAAGCAGATAGTAGCTTGGTTATCAAAGCAAGTGATGATGGGTTCATTTACATATGCATATATGTTGATGACATAATTCTTACAAGTACAGATGAGAAGGGCATACAAAGCCTCAAGAAACAAATGGAGAAAGAATTTAAGATTAGTGACTTAGGAGACTTTTCACATTTCTTGGGCATGGAAATCTCATATACTCAACATGGAATGTATGTGACTCAAGAAAGGTATTTGAAGAACTTGTTGATCAAGTTTAAAATGGAAGATTGCAGGGTGGCACCTACTCCAATGGAGGTGAATCACAAATTGAGCAGATATGGAGGAGAAGAATTCAAGTACATGAAACTATATCAAAGTTTGGTTGGTAGTCTAATCTATGCTACATTAACTAGGCCTGATTTGTCATATGCAGTTGGAGTGTTGTCTTAGTTTATGCATTATCCTAGGAAAGAACATTGGGGTGCAGGGCAAAGATTATTGAGATACATTAAGCATACACTCAAGGAAGGTTTGTATTATGGTTTTACATCAGATACAAACATCAAGATATATAGTGATACAAATTGGGCAGATAATCTTGATGATGATAGAAGCATCGAGGCTACACAAAAGGGATCTTGTAGAATATGCAAGATTGAAAGAAATATATTCAAAAGAAGATAAACTACAAGATTTCTATAAAGACGATGATGATGGAATGGTAGATTTTTTTGCAGATTGGCATCAAAATGATAGCAAGGGCATTGATATTTCTAAAAATCATAAATACTTTGAGAAGTATGTCTAAAGCATACATATGAAGGAAGTTTCTTGACAAGACTAAGTGCAAGCTTACTTTCAATCTTGAAGATCATTAATGGTAGAGTATGTATCTGTTTCAACATTATTAAGGTATATTGTTTATTTTTCTTTCTATTTATATAGATACACATACACATATACATTTAGATATATACACACACACACATACATACATATACACACATATATATACACATACACATGCACATAAACACTATATACACACATACATACACACATACATACACACATACATACACACATACATACACACATACATACAAACATACACATACACACATACACATACACACATATACACATACATACATACACATACACATATTTATTTATTTTTATTCATAATACGTTTTTACATGAACTTGTAGATTATTATTTGAAAATTGTTTTCCAAGATACAATATTCTTCCTACATCACATGATGAAATGAAGAAGACAATCAACTATCTTGGTATAGATTGTTACCTCGATCCAATTTGTCTATGGATGAAGGAAATCCATCTCCCATGTTGATTTGTTGTTGCTCTGATACCACTATGAGGAGATGATTTGATAGATTCTAGAGATGAGCTAGTTCTGCACAAAACCTAAAAATAGATAACTAGAATATGCATGAAATGTGACAAATGTTCTATTTTGGGAATAGAAGGTCTCACTTTTATACTGAGAGCTCATAACCTGGTATGAACTAACAAGAGAGCTTTTGCAAAAATATATTGAACTACATAGCTAACTAAATAAAGTTAATTTTATCTGTTTAGCTATACCATACACTGAGAAATGATTTTAACAAGTCAAGGGGGTCATCCCAACTTTTGAGGATCTAGAAGGTGTGTAGACATAGTCACCTTCCTAAGTTCATATCTCGAGATCTCCTAAACCACCCTTGATGAGATTTGATATGTAGGTACTATAGACTACACTTTAACTACTTCAAGTTAAATTATAGAAAAGGATTAAGTATATGCAGAGAAATCAATTCCAGAAGATCACTATAATGAAGAAGATGCAACAATAGACAATAGATAGAAATGTACTTGAAGAAATGTATCAAAATGTATAAGCTAATGAACCTATGATACAAGGGAAGTGTAGTAGAATAGACATAGATAGTGTGAGCTCAAGGTATTTTCAAATTTCTAGCTCAATGCCTTGTAGAATGACTCTCATATCCCATGACTAAAAGCATGTCTATTTATACTCATAGTTTGAGTTTGAATTTTGAATTTTTTCTCACCTAAAAGTGATCCTACACTTTAGGGGTGATTTGAATTGATTCTTCCTACAACATGAATTGTGGGTTTAGATCCCTAAATTCAAAAGATTCCTTATTCGTTTAGCTTTTACAATTATCCAAAGTAACTATGCTCAAAATGACAAGCATGTGTTCACATGTAGTTCTCTCTTGTGAAGTGATAAATGGATGTGTAGTCCTAAGGTTTTTAGCAATCCACTTAGGCTTGCTAAATGCATGAAAATGTATGTCTATGTGCATGTATGCATGTTTATGTGAATATATGTGCGTGTGTATATGTGTATATGTGTGTATGTATATGTGTGTATGTATATGTGTGTATGTATATGTGTGTGTGTAAATGTGTATGTATGCATGTGACTACATGTGTGTGTATATGTGTATGTGTGTGCATATAATTTTGTTTCTATGTGGGTGTATATGTGCGTGTGTGTATGTATGCATGTATGTGTGTGTATGTGCATGTATGTACACGTGTGTGTATATATATTTGTGTGCATGTATATGTGTGTATGTAATTCTATGTGTGTATGTGTGTGTATATGTGTGTATGTGCATGTATCTGTGTGTGTATGTATATGTGTGTATGATGTGTATGTATATGTGTGTGTATGCATGTGTGTATATGTGAATGCATGCATATGTGTGTATGTGTATATGTTGGTATGCATGTATGCATGTGCATGTGTACGCATGTGTGTATGTATCAATGTTAATTTATGTGTGCATGTATATGTGTATGTGTGTATATGTGTGTGTATATGTGTGTATATGTATATGTGTGTGTATGTGTATATGTATGAGCCTAAGCATTGTCTTGAGTCTCAAAAGGTCATAAGAGAAGCTTTAAAGTGAAGACAATGAAAATGGAAAGTTCACTTGTGAACTATCTCTTGTAATTTTTGAAGTCTTTACTTGATGTAAAAGTAAAAGGAATTGAAAGTGGTTGAGTCCACTTGATGAAAAAAGAAAAGAGAAGCCATGAATTCATGATTGAAGGTAGTTGGAGAATCAAATCTACAAAAAGATTGGAGAGTGATTTTAGGTGAGATTCAAATTCAAATTTGGGCTCCAAATATCACTATAAATACATGACCTTCTAGTCGCATTTTTTAGACCTCTATGAGCTGAGTTTTATGCCATATAAAAGTGTGGGTTCAGGGCACACATATGTATCAGTAAGTCCATTGTAGTTTACAATCAATATACTTTCATTTTTATGATCATTTGAGTTCATATCTTCATGCTTTTGTGAGTATACTGTTCACTCCCATATCTCTTAGTTTTCTCAGTCACATTGTAGAGATCATTGCTCTGAGCTTGGTGCATCATTTTCAATGATTGAAGTTGGTAAAGTTTTCTCCTTATCTCTACTACATACTCATAAAATTTCATTGCAATTGGGTTTTTCAATCTTCAGATATGTTCAGTTGACATTGACTATATCTATTCATACTTTACTTCTCTATCAGAACTCCAATAGAATGGTCATCTTCTCAGAGCGTGTTCTCAGTGTGTACTTCATCACTTTCAATTATTCAAAGCTTGATAGAATCAGCATACTGTCTAGTATAGGTCTACAAAGTTTCATAAGCATTGCACCTTGGAATCTCAAGATATTAACATTTCTCTGCTCATGGGTCTGAGTACTACTATAGCCCGTGAAAATTAGTGTGATGCTACAACTTGTTAAACACTTTTCTCTTTATGTAGTCCATCATTTTTTATGAGATAAGGCTCGATTGTTAGATTACTAAGTTAATACGAGTTCCTCAAAAGGAATCAAGTCAATTGCTGCTATGGCTAGAGAATTTTTCTAAACACTAGACATGTGTATGAACATAAATAACAAGTTTTTTGTTCTTGAATCTACTCAAACTTATCTATTTTGATTCATCTTTCTGAGAGTGATCTTCCAAGGTACATAGGGTGTCTAATACATCCTTTGGCAAGCTAAATGGGGCCACCACATATCTCGGGAGTTCATTTGGTTGGTGTAGTGCCAAGTTTTTGCAGCACCACTTCATCTTCTCCAAGTTCAAATCCATCTCTTCACAGTGGTATCAGAGCAAGGTTGGACAACATGGCAGATGGATTTCCTTCATCAATTGACAAATTGGATAGAGGTAACTACTAAGCTTGGTCATTAAGGATGGAAGATTATCTTCAAGACAGGAATTTATATGGTTATGTAGCTAGAGATGAAGTTATGCCAAGTTTCAGGAACAAAGGTCAACCAACACAAGAAGAGCAAGAAAGATTGAGCACATGATGCTCCAAGGATGCACTTGAAGCCTTCTTCTCTTCAAGTACAAAGGCCAGGAAGCATGAACTATGGCTAGACTTCACAACTCTCAATAAAGCTCCCAAACAAAATGTGACTGATTTTGTTACAAAGCTCAAGGATATAGAAGATTAGTTGGGAAGCATTAGAGAGGTGATATATGAACAACAAATTGTAAGGCAAGTCATCAATGGCTTGAAGACAGATGACAAGCGGGAAGCATTCACCACAACTATGGATCTATACATGGATATGCATGTACCAGATTTCAATACACTCATAGGACAACTACTTACTCAAGAGGCCAAGCTTATCAAGAATGGAGAAACCTCCAAAGGTAATCAATCTTCAGCTTTGTATACTGATAAAGGAAAGTTCAAAGAAAACAAAGGAAGAGGAAAGAAATTGGATGATGAAGTAGGTAAACATCAAGCTAACTATGTAGGTAGAGGAAGACATGGTAGAGGTAGAGGCAGGTGGAAGAAAAGGCGGTGGGAAGATCCCAAGACTCTAAATTCATGCTCTATTTGTGGATTAACTAATAATACAACTGAAAATTGCTTTAGGAATTCTAGGAATCATAGAGGTAGAGGATACATAGAGGAAGTTATGGCTAATCAAGAGGAAGGTTCAACAATTACCATGGCAACCACAACAATTACAACCATTCAAACTATCAAGGAGGCACTAGGTGAAGAAGAGACTTCAATAACTACAAAGAAGACTCAAATCAAGAGGACTCATTGATAATCATGAATATGGCCATGCCAGAAGGTAAATCTAATGAATATATTTTCTACACAAATTCAGGTTGTTGCAATCATGTGGCAGGAAATGTGGAACTCCTATCAGATTTAGAAGATCCAAGGAACAAGCATGAGGTACAAATAGGAGATGATACAAGACACCCTGTGGAGAAAATAGGAAATGTCAAGGCACGTGATGGAGACATCAACCTACTCAGTAAGATACTCTATGTCCCTACCATTACAAAGAATTTGATAAGTGTTGGGGAGATAGTAGAGAAAGGGTTGCAAGTCAGGTTCACAAGAGGAGGAGCATTTGTTGAGGATCCAAGCCAAGGATTTAGGAGAATTGCAAAAGGTGAAAAGACCGGTAGATTGTTCACATTTGAATTACAAGACACTAGAAACATTGCTCTCTTTAACCATGGTAGTCAGACACTCAAATAATTGGAAGTATGGCACAAAAGGTTAGCACATATTGGTGAGAGCAAATTTGCAGGGACCAAAGTGTACTTGGACTCCCCAACTTGTCAAAACAACACATGATTTATAAGTGTAGTGCATGTCAATTTGGAAAGTCTCACAGGTTACCATTTATGAAGGATATATGCATGGAGATCTCTTGGATTTGGTTCATACAGATGTATGGGGACCTAGCAAGGATGCTTCAATATCTCGACCAAGGTATTATGTCTCCTTCATTGATGATTGCAGTAAATGGACTATATTTTATTTTATAAAACACAAAGATGAAGTCTTTTCACGATTCAAAAGATATTTGGCTCTTGTGGAGAGTCAAACAGGTAAAACATTAAAAAGGCTAAGGTTAGATTGAGGGGGAGAGTACTTCGCCCATGAATTTGACTCCTTTCTTCAAGAAAGGGGAATCAAAAGAGAGATCACTACAAGGTACACTCTTGAGCAAAATGGAGTGGCAAAAAGAAGGAATAGAACAATTGTTGAAGTTGCAAGGTCTATGCTAAATGACAACAACTATGTAGATGATCAAACTCAAGAGGGATCATTACTTCTGATGAACATGACCATGAAAGAAGGTAAAGCAATTGAGCATGTTTTCTATATAGACTCAAGTTGCTCAAATCATGTAGCAAGGAATGTAGCTCTATTCTTTGACTTGGAGGACCCAAGGAATAAACATGAGGTCCAAATAGGAGATCACACAAAGCATCCAATGGATAAGATAGGCAATGTGAATATTTCATATGGTAATATGAACCAATTGAGCAAGATATGTTATGTGCCAACCATAACCAAAAATCTCATAAGTGTAGGTCAGATTGTTGATCGCACATTAGATTCACAAAGAATGAAGCATTTGTTGAGGATCCACATCAGGGATTCAAAAGGATAGGTAGAGGAGAAAAGTCAGGTAGACTATTTACATTTGACCTCCAAGATACTAAAAACGTTGCATTATTTAGTTCGAATATCACTCAACAAACGAGGCACATGCTGAGGTAAACCCATATCACAAGCAAGACGAGAAAGCCACAATGCTTCCTTACATGCCTCACTTGTTGCAACATACTCTGCTTCTTTGGTGGAAACAACTGTACATTCTTGAAGATGAGATCTCCAAGAGATAGCACCTCCAGCAAAATGAAAAATGTATCTTGATGTAGACTTACAATTGTCTACACAACCCGCATAGCCAGAATCTCTGTAACCAATGATGGATGCTTTCCCTCCACCTAAGCATAGACACTCATCCTAAGTGCCACTTAGATATCTCAAAAATCATGTTGACTGCTTCCCAATGTTTCTTGCTAGGATTAGACATATATCTGCTCATAACTCTGACTGCAAATACAATGTCCGGCCTCGTAGCTACCATAACATACATGAGACTACCAACAACAGACTGATAGGGAATTTTGGTCATGAATTCCTTTTTCTCATCTAATTTGGGGCAATCATCCTTGCTCAATTTCACATATGTGGATAAAGGTGTACTCAATGCCTTTCCACCCTGCATATTGAACCTGTGAAGTACTTTGGATATTTGAGACAAGTATATGCATCTTTTACTCCTATCACGAGTAATGCGCATGCCAATAATATGTTTGGCATCCCCAAAATCATTCATATCAAATGTCTAACTCAACTTCTTTTTGAGAATTAACAAGTCATAAGAGGACTTCCCAGCAATCAACATATCATCGACATAAAGTATCAAGCATATCAAGTTGCCATCTGAGCATCTCTTTGTGTAGAGAAAATGATCCTCATTGCTTTGAGAATAGCCTTGAGACTTCATAAAAGGGTCAAACTTTTGGTACCATTTTCTAGCAGATTGTTTAAGTCCATACAAGCTCTTGTTGAGCTTACAAACTAGACTTTCCTTGCAAGGAACTACATAACCCTCTCGTTGTTCCATATAGATCTCATATGTAAGATCTCCATGCAAGAAAGCAGTTTTCACATCCATTTGCACTAGCTCTAAGTCCTCCATTGCAATGAATCCAAGCAAAATGTGCAGGGTAGTCATCTTGACCACTGGAGAGAAGACTTCCTCGAAATCAACACCATGTTATTGCTTAAAACCCTTTGCAACAAGTAGTGCTTTATACTTTGGAGAAGCACTATCTAATGTGAATTTCAGCTTATATATCCATTTACATGGTAAAGCTTTCTTGCCCTTTGGCAAAGGTACTAAATCCCAAGTACCATTCTTGTGAATAGAATCCAACTCACTCTTCATGGCATGCTCCCACTTGACATCATCCTCTGTTTGCATAGCCTCTTTGTAGCAAGAAGGATCACCGACATTTGTTAGCATAACAAAATCTAAACCTAGAACATATCTATTAGGTGGATGTGAGACTCAATGGTTGCTGAACAGGAACATGTGCAGACTGATCTGATCAGACATTCTGTTGAACATCCCTATGTGCAACATTTTTATGCATGCTAAATGGAGGACAAGTATCCTCAAACACCACTCTTCTCACTTCAACCTCCTTAATAGGCTGCTTATGCATCTTAAACTCATTGAAAATGACATCACTACTTCTGATCACAATCAAAGTAGATGGTACAGGTAACTGTTTAACATGCCCATCAACATTCTCTCCTTTACCTTTAGCATTATTTAATGCATAACAATCTTTCTTCATGTTTCCTTTCTTATGACAATAATGGCATTCAATATCCCTCTTCCTTGATTTACTTCTACTCTTATTGCATTGACCATTCTTTTCCTTATTCTTGCTCCTATCACCTTGCTAATTCTTTCCTTGGTAAGAATCACAAACATTATATGCATCTCCACTCTGAGTGCCAACCATAGATTTTCTACGAATCTCCTCACTCAAGAGTGCTCCACATATGTCATCATAGATGAGACCCTCATCCACCAGATGTGCTTGAGAACTCTGATGCCATGATAGTAGAGTACTAAATAGAATGCTTATGGAACTAGAAGAGTCCAAACACCAATGAATAAGTGTATCAAGGAGTAGATCCACTACTGTATAGTTGACAAAACCAAAAAATCTAGAAAAATTTTGCGAGAGTATCTTTTGCAAAATAAGCATATGGCCAGTGTCAAAATATCATAAAACTGCAAGTACTAACATCTTTACCTACATAGTGAATGACTGACTCCACAGCATATAATCAGTTATCCATTAGAAGCCAACTAGGCTTATCGAACATCTACGAACAACTATCATACATCTCCTATGGAGATGCTGGGTAAGTCTTCCACCTGCATCACCAAAAAGATCGAACATTTGGGTGTCTCCCAATTAAGAAAACCTCACCACGACCCTCTTTATCAAATGTAAAAGGCTTTATGCAAAAACCGTAACTGCTATATCAATAACCACATGGACATACATAAGCGGTATCCACACAAGCATACATCATGTGTATGTGCTCAATATATGCAGTAAAATGACACTAAAAGTCTGAATGCACAGCCTAAAAACTAGCAAAGAACACCTGCAAGTGTCTGTCAACTGTGATGTTTTAGGCTCAAAAACCTGAACAAAATTTGTAGCGGCTGCTCCCACCAAAACTGAAAACCTTTCGAGAAACCTGTAGTTTTACAAGTGTGGCTGAAAAACACAACCCGAAAGGTTGATATATATTGTCAGAGAAGTACAGAGAACACTCTTCTTGATGTTCTTGGACCTGTGTGAAGAGAACTATGTGTGAGAGTACTCCAAACGGCTCCAAAAGGCACCCCAAAAATGCTTCAAGCATAGGCTTTGAGAGCAAAGAACGAAGCTTTGAGGGACCAAAGCATGTTCAAGGTAATGTTAACCTTAATCTTTCCCCTTCTTCAGACACCATAAGAGTGTAGCTTAGTGGCGAGAGATTGTCATGGTTTAGCAAGCTACGGGGGAACAATAGTGGGATGGATGAACTCCTAGGAAGTACTCGGAACCTCTATCTTCCTTGATCGTTGAGGTCCTCCCTTGCACACAACAAATGGTGCCAAGAGTGACTTCGATGACTCAGATGACAAGGTATGCCAAGGTCTATGCCTTGGTCACCGCCTTGGAGAAAGCGTTGGGTCGGTAGGCGGGTGCTCGTTTCGCTCGCACAAAAGGAACAAATCGTTTGCATTGAAATGCTCTGGTTCTAGTGAAGGATTTTGATGGCGATGCACCATAGTGCACTCTCCTTCTTGAGAGCTCTACGATGATATCCTTAGAATAGAAAACTGAGCTCACAAGGCCGCACATGGTACTCTGCACAGACGGCTTCAAAATACATAGAAAACATAGTACAGAGGGAGCACGAACATAGACTTCTTAGGTGTTATAAATGCAATCGGACTTCTAGTCTGTGGCGGACCAACCCGCTATATGTTTTATTAAAGAACATATACAAAGAAGTTTCCGATGGCCATTTGGCCTTTCACATGGACACTAATGGTAACATATACAGACTTGGGAATTGGTTCCCAAGAAACCATATATGAAGGTTAGGCTCAAGACGGATTTACAAGGTAAAGAAGAATTTTGATGGCTCAATTAACATGTATAAAGCAAGGCTTGTGGCTAAAGGATTTGCACAAACTCAAGGTATTGATTATGAAGAGACATTCTCACATGTGACAAAGATGCCTACAATTAGATTACTCATCAGTGTAGCATCTTCTAAGAATTAGAATATCTATTAAATGGATGCTAAAATGCCTTTCTAAATGGTTAGATTTTAGAGGAGGTATACATGGCTCAACGTCCTAGTTTTGAAAACCAATCATATCTAGAATATGTATGCAGGTTGAAGAAAGCCTTGTATAGCTTGAAGCAAGCTCTTAGAGCTTGGAATCATAGACTTCTCACTTACTTGTAGGATAAAGTTTTTATGGTAAGCAAGGTAGATCCTTCCCTCTTCATTAAGAGGAACCACTTAGAGGTCATATAGCTGTGTGTATATGTGGATCATATAATCATTACAAGTAATGATGCAGATGGAATCAAGAGGTGAAAGCTCATATGAAAGAAGAGTTAAAAATTAGTGATCTTGGATTACTCACATACTTTCTAGGTTTGGAAGTAGTGTATATAGAGAAAGGTATGTTCCTAACTCAGAGAAACTACATTAGAGATATGCTCTCCAAGTTCAAGATGGAAAATACAAAGGTTGCAGGTACACCCATGGAGGTAAATCACAAGCTAAGTGCTCATGAAGGTGAGCTAATTGAAGATGTGACTATTTACCAAAGCTTACTTGGAAGCTTGAACTATGCTACTCTAACTAGTGTGGATATATGCTATGGATTTCGTGTGCTAAGTAAATTCATGCACACTCCAAGGAAGCCCCACATGGAAGTAGCCAGAAGAATCCTAAAGTATTTGAAGGGCACAATTAATGAAGGGTTATACTATGCTTATACATCTGATAAAGGTGTCAAACTATTTTTTGATGCAAATTGGCTAGACTCTAAAGATGATAAGAGAAGCACATCAGGATATATCACTTTTTTAGGTACAAAATTGATTTCATGATCTTCAAAGAAGCAACCTACAGTTGCTTTCTCATCAACTAAAGATGAATATAGAGAACTTGCAAATTCTACTCAAGAAACTATGTGGATCACGATCCTATACTCTGATTTAGGGTTGAATACTCCAACTCCACATATATTTGGAGACAACATTAGTTCATTACATCTTGCTACTAACCCATCTATCATTCCAAGACTAAACACATTGAAGTTCACTACCATCATGTCAGGGAAAAGATCATGAGCAAGGAGATACAACTATCATATGTATTTACCAATCAACAATGTATAGATATGATGACAAAAGCATTGGATGGAAGCACATTAAGCAGGTTCAAGTCAATGATTAGTTTGCAAGAAATTATTAAGAATTGAAGACTCAAGCATCTTAAGATTGAGGGGGTACTATTGGTGCAATTAGCAAACCTAATTTTTTTGACTAATTACTAAAAAATACACGTCATTTTATCTCTTCACAAGGAAGAACTACATGTGAATCTATGCCTAGTTATTTTGAGCATAATTACTTTGAATAAATGTAAAAGTCAAGAGAGTATAGAATCTCATGAAGTTAGGTAGGTGAACCCATGACTCATGTGGTAGGAAGAATCATTTCCAATCATCCCTAAAGTGTAGGAACACTTTTAGGTGAGGGAAATTCAAAATTCAAACTCAAGTGTTGAGAATAAATAGAGATGATTTAGTCATAGGGTAGGAGTGCCATTTTTTGAGAGACCTTGAGCTACATCATTGAGCACACATTGAGCTCAACTCATGTATGAGTAGTCCGCTACACTTCACTTGTATCATATCTTCATTATCGTATACATTTTGATACATTTCTTCAAGCATGTCTCTATCTATAGTTCTCTATTGCATCTTCATTATTTCAAGGATTTTGCAGAAGCTATTTCTCAGTGTGTACTCAATCAATTGATACACTTCAACTTGGTATAGTTAGAGAGACTGTGTACTATTTATATATCAAGTTTCATTAATTTTGGTTCAGTCAATCTCGAGATATTGAAGTAAGGAATTTGACCATATTTGTACATCTTTTATTCTTGAAATGTCAGGATGACCCTCTTAGTTGATATGCTCATTTCTTAGTGTATAAAGCTTCAAAACTTATGAACTAACTTGCCTTAGTTAGCTATAATCTTGAAGTAGAAGTGTGCAAAAGCTCTCTAGTCATATCATACCAGGTTGTGAACTTTGAGAAAAACTCTGAGCACCTCCATTCCCAAAATAGAAGGTTTTCTCACATTCCTTGCATATGCAAGTTATCTATTTTCATGCAAAATTTTTGGAGTGATGTTCCAAAGTAATTTGTGGTTGTAAATCTATTAATGTGAATCCAAAGAAGTCTACTAAGCATACCTAAATTCAACTTAAGAGGTGTAGAGCACGTTTTTTGCAACACCAACTCATCTTTGAGTATACAAATCCATCTCCTTACACATATAGCTATAGAAAGGGAGAGAGAAAGATGCCATTAGAAAGATAATGTCCACATGAGATAGATTGAAGTATATGTTAAACCCAAACATGAAGAATTCTACTGGTTTAGGGGAAAAGCTACGAAGGGAGCAACGGAGGAGTGAGGAAACAAGTGATAGAATAGTTAATGATTCTCGTTGGATTAGAGAAGCTGCCTATGGTGTCGAAGAGGAAGACAACTTTGAAACATCTCCTCGCTTTGAGAAGTTAAGAATGCTTAGGAGAAGGGAATACAACTGAAGTAACGAGTGTCAACATTGGGAAGAAGAAGGCAGCTGCAGAATCTGGTCTTTCGAAGTGTCAAGGTTATTGTGATGTGGGCTTTGGGTAGTTTGTACCTCAGATATTAGTGTGTCATTAGGTAACCACAAGAGGTTGGGGACTCACAAAAATAGGGCTAGCGTTAGAGGCAACCGACAGAAGACAAGTGAGGGGGGGGGGTGTTTAGTAGCCTTCCACTTTTGCTTTCCAAGATTCAACAACAAATTCTTCCATCCTTCCAACCCAAAATTGTGAGACTCTAGATGTTGAAGGAACTCAATGACTAGGAAGGTGATCAAAGCTATGATATCCCATCCATCTTAGATACAAACATCTATATTATTTTACTATGATGTGCCAAAACATCTTTATTACTTTACTACCCTCCATATATTCTCTGATGATGGGATTCCTATAAGGTGTAGGCTTTTAGGTTGGAACGGATTTCTTCTATTGTGTGCTTGATGGGTTCACTTAGTTGTAGCTTTTTTTATAAGATATATAAACACTCTCAATTGGTCCAATTATTAATCCATGTTGCTAACCCTATTCGAATAAGTTCTCTGTACTATTTTCTTAAGGATGTTTCCTTCTTGATAGTAGAAGTAGATGGTCTAGGAATTTTCTACCTCGATCAAGGCCACCTGGTTGGAAGATCCAATATAGAAGAATGAGGTTGTGCAGGAATCCACCCTTGCTATATTATTGCATGCAGAAAAGACATGCAAAAAGAAATCAATGGGTTAGGCATAGTAAGATTTAGCATCATGGTACATATATGGCAGTCCCAAGGGATGAGGTTGACGAGAGTAGAGCAGAAGATGAGGATGCGTAAGGGAGGATTGATGCAGCGGTTTTGTTTAGAGAAGATCCCTCACGGGTCTAGCCAAAGCAAGGAAGAAAAAAAAATTAGCACAATGGAATGAAAGAACAATTATAGGATCCAAAAAAGTCAAGTTCAGACACTTAAAAGAGTTGTGACAAACCATGCAAGATGGAAACACTCAACCAAGGGAACCTGATCCTCCAGAGCAGGGAGGAGGAAGAAGGAACTTACACCTAGTAAAAAATGGAATAGGCAAGGAACTTTCAAGATGGCAAATGCTTGTAGGTGCGGTCTAGGACCTTACATGGATAGGGGTATGTGAAGATAGCAGCTCGCATAGCTACACTAAAAGATGAGGCCCTACCTCTAGTAAACGTATCCACACTTTAAAGTTTACCACACCCAAAACAGAGAAAACACCATTGTACATATTTCAATTTTGGATAAGGTATAAGCCCAGACAAAACCCATCGATCTTGCTCTTTAGGTCCTCAGGTCTGGACTAGAACCTCTCTTCACCCACCTTCTTTTATCAATAATTTTTTTTCTCCACTCCAAGGCAAAATGGACTTTGGAAGTGGGCACTATACATCCAATGGATTTTCACAATGTCGAATTACCATAAGAAGGTCTTTTTCGAACACATTTGGATTAATTTTGGAGTTATGTAACTCCCAACAAATTAGTGGCCAGCCAATCTGAAGCAAAGGATGACATCTACTTTGGAGGATTACATCTATGGATTCTAGAAGCAAGTAACAACCAACCCAAATCAATGTCTTCACAAATACTATTATGTACCCATGAATATTTTGACTACATATGAGCATTGATAAAGGAAGCATCAACTTCAACTGACACTTATGCCACCAGCATGAGGTCACCACCCGTAACACCCTTTTGGGGTGCAAATCCAAGATCTTAGTATAATTTCCTTCTACAAATGGACAGATTGAGCGATCAAAGCCATCATGATATAGCACAACAAAGCAAGACAATACTATTATTTAAGGAATCTTCTATAGATGCAAAAGCAGGAGGAGAGGAGGGGAGGAGAAAGGGCACATATAGATAGATAGATAGACCCATTTAGGGGGATCAGGAGAAATACATATAGCTATAGAGAGGGAGAGAGCAGGGTGCCATTGTGAAGATAAGGTTCTACACGAGATACATTGAGGTATATGTTAAACCAAAACACAAAGAATTCTATAGGTTTAGGGGATAAGTTATGAAGGTAGTAGTGAAGCAGTGAGGAAAGGGAGTAGTGGAGGAGAGAGGAACCAAGAGATAGGATAGTTAATGCTTTTGATAGGATTAGGGAAGCTGCTTAGGGTGAGATTCTTAGCATTAGGATTTGAAAGGCATTAGCAAATGCTTGGACTTGAGTTGAGGAAAAGTGTTAGCTCACAAAATGGTTGGTTTTTATGCACTAATGTGGGTCTATTTGGTAGGAAAATACGTTTGATTTCAGGTACTTGAAGAGTTGATTTGATGATTGATGAGAAGTATTTGGAGATATTGGTAAAGGAAAGCAGGGCTATCGACTATGAATTATAATGAGAAGTCAAGCATGGGCTGTTTGAACGGGAAAGGACAAGAACTCGAACAAGAAGAAACTATGAAGAATGTTTCGATTTGGAGGATTCTAGTGATGGTGGGATCTTCTTATTGCAGATTGCAGGGATGTGGAGAATAGGTTTCACTTGAAAAAGGCCATTGTGCTTTTAAAGTGGAGGGTATTTGATCATCGAGGGTTCTGAGAAGCTGCTTCGCAGGGATTGAGCATGGAGAAGCCTCCTAAGAACATAGGAAATACTGACGTGTAGAGGAAATTAGAAGCGGCTTCGTTTCGAGGGGGGATGCTTTCTTATCAAACATCAAATACAATCGCTTGACCGATTTCTAGAAATTGATCTTCGACACATCATTGGAAAAAATTCAGAGATGTGGAGGTGCTCAGCCATTCTGTTGTTCTCATCCCAAAGGCTGGTTGTTTTAATTGTTAGAGAATAAAAAGCCAAATTTGCAGCTTTCTATTTTGTGTGCAGGAAGTAGAAACTTCTTTTGTTTTTTCCACAAATTGGGCGGCAGACCGTTACCTCTCTTTTCCGTTTTATGGTTTGTTTTGTTCTTCAGGGAATACTGGAAAAAGGGGAGGAAAGCCACGGAGGTCTTCTTGGGGGCGGTTGGCCAATATCAGAAAAAGTGGTATACATCGGGGGAAAAAAGGTATTGGGGGGAAGCCGACGAGATTTTTTGTATTTTTTCGACTATTCTGTGGCAGACACTTGCGCTGTTTCTTGAATAGAAAAGATCGAATGTCGATGATTTGAAGGGGGTGCACTCAGACGCAGATGAAGGGTGCTAATGTTTAAGGCACTGATGTGTTTTTGGAAGGGAATCCTTAGATTTAAGGAGATCAATAATTGAGGAGAGAGGGATCATTCTTGGTGACGAGGAGGGAGCTGCTGTTGACTCCAGAGAGAGAGAGAGAGACCGGCTACTGTGGTCTTTGCGCGCATCAAAAAGGAGGGGGGGGGGTCGACAAAGAATCGGCAGAGAAGTAGTCTGTAGTGTGGGGAAATAAATCAGCAACAAAGGTAAAGAGGATCATCAGAGTGAATAGGAACTGCACACCGAACTGAAGCTTGGGAGGGTAGGTACGAGATCTCCATCCTTTGCGGTCTCTGGACAAGATAAAAAAAAAGTGTTGCTCACTTTTATTGAAAAAACGTTGGTGCGTATATTCGGGGCTCGACAGAAGAAAGAGGGAAAGGCATGTGGAATTGATGGTGAAGAAAAGAGGCATATGCCAGTTGGATGCCATGGACATGCAAGAACAGTGAAGTTATCACCTGTGTTCTTCTCTAAATCAAAGGATGGAAATTAGAAGATGAAAAAACTCGTTGGAGGGACATGTGCTGTTGCACGCATAGAATCAGGACTTTTATGTCCTCCATAGGGGATGAAGACCAATTGTGAAGTAATGCTATGTATTTCATTATATTGAGAGTAGCACCATCTTCATCTGAAGACACATGACGCCTGACATAGAAATGTTCATGACAGATGTAGGAAAGGGGAGAAAATGGAATGCTACAGTCCCTATTAGTTACTGAGCAAAATATATCGTGAAGAATAAGAGTTTCCAGACCCACAAGGAAACTGCTGCAGATGAATTGAAAGATTGAAGGCTTTGGAATAAGAGACGAGGAGTGAGGTGATTGTATTTTTGAATGAATAATGCGGAGAAAGACAAGTTTGCTCAGATAAATTATCAGTGCAAGTAATGAAGTCAAACAAGCAGGCGAGGGCAAAGGGAGAGGAGATCTTTTGTTTGCTCTCTTATTCAGTTTCTAGCGTCCAAGATTAGGAGCTCTTCACGGTTCTGCATTGCTCCCAGGCTCTACGGGTTATTCATTCAGTGAGCTAAAGTGCCGAGGAGGTCTCTCGGATTGGTAAAAGAAAATGAACACATTATAGAGATGCACAACATCCATGATGATCCATCCAGATATACAGGTTCTATGAGACGAACTGTGAGCAAATAGAAATCTGAAAGAAGCATGATTTGTATGAGTCTTGTACATCGGATTCTTTAGTTTATCGACATGTACATCCCCTTTGGATGTGACTTCTGTGATGCAATCGAAGGCTGCTGATGAATCAGATTGACTTCTATAATAAAATCAAAGGTTGCTGGTGAGGCAGACTGACTTCTGTGGTACAATCAAAGGCCGGTGGTGAGGCAGAGGTAGGAAAAGTGAAGACAAAAGCGACATAAAACACGTTACAACAGGTTTTTATGAATAGTAAAGATTGGCTTTGTAAGTTAGATTTGAATCCATTTGACAATAACCGTGTGCTGCTGTGTGCTGTTTAATGCAGCATTCTTCATATCTAAATTCGGCTTGTTGTTGCAACAAGATTTAGAGCATCTTTCTCTCATCACATATCATTGCCTCATATATTTCTTACAGTTATATGCATTGTTTATAACGGGAGTTGCAATAGACCACCACTGTGCTGTTCGTTGTATGATCCACTTCAAAGTGTTAACTTTTCCTGTTGTTCTAAATAGCACAGCTCAATAGACATAGATACTGTGAGAATAACATGAAAGCTGGATTTTTCCTTGTCTTCGAAAGTAATAAATAAATAAGGGAAATTTTGTGCAGAACTTCTGTGAGGATAACAAGAGGCGATTTGTTCAATGTGTTGACATTTTTTGGTTGACCTGTGATAAGAACTACTCATGCAACAGTGACCTGTAATAAGAGTTGCACATGCAACAGATGAGGGCACACTTTAGAAAAAAAAATCCATTGATTATAGAATGATGAGTTATGCGACTTTCTCAATCCGACGTCGTCGCTCATATAATATCCATTTGCAGCATATGCTCATAAGTGTAGAGTTGCAAGTCTAACGAATATGACATGCATTGAAGAGCTTCATATGCTCGATATACGCAATGCATGCTTAATATTTATGCTACACAACATAAAAAGTAACCTGTTGAACTGTTTTTCAGAATGCAGGCTATTGATAGTATATATTTAATTAGATGTTATGATTTGCACATAAAAAGAATGGGTGTTATGATGGCTACATATATATATAAAGATCATTGCATTCACGAACTTATCAAAGTGTCAGTTCAACTGAGTTGTTGAGTTCTCTGATTGGATTCGTCTATGGTTGTATGAAGTATGAGTGAAACTCATTGAGAAGAAGTATCTTGAAACTATGAGGTGTTTGAATTCACCAATGAGAAAATGACTAAACTTCTTAGGAATTGATCGCGGATAATAAGTGAAACTTTTGAGACCTTGTATTAAAATATTTGCATCATGTTTTTGCAACATAATTGTCTTGATTCTACGCCATCATCGGAGCAATCCTTTGTTTTATCTTTTCCTATTCTTCCACCTATTAGTGACTTTGAACTTGTGAGTTGAAAGCAAAGAAAAATAGTTCTCTATCTTGATCTCAATAGATGAGTTCATATATTCCTCTTTGAATCGAAGACTGACATGGAAGATCTCCTACACTCTTCGTTCTGCGATTTTATACGATTTTGAAGTGAAATTCACTATGCTAAACTCTGTTTGAGCCCTTTCCTATCACTTGAGATTGCTCCAAGCACCTAACCTATGTTGTATCATCAGCGGTTGGCTTGATCCACCAAGGTCACCTTCTTGGCACTCAGTGTGCACCCCTAAGCGCGCTTGAACCCGACCACAGCGTGTGAGAGGGTGTATAAGTGTTGGTGGGTGCATGTGTGTAAGAGGAGAACGGAAAGGAACAGAGGGAAAGGGGAAGTAAGAGTGCATGAGAGTGTGTGAAAGCATAGGTATGTGTGAGAGTGAGAGAAGAGAGTTTGCTCAAAGGTAACCACTAGAGTTGAAGGCCCCTTAGTGCAGGTATTTGCCCATATTTTCCCGTGGTACATCAGATCGAAATTGTGGATTTAGGGCGATCAAAACTAACCTAGCATCAGAAAGTTTAGCCAAATACCATTGTGTGTGTGCACTTTCCCTGTGAAACTCATTGAGAAGAAGTATCTTGAAACTATGAGGTGTTTGAATTCACCAATGAGAAAATGACTAAACTTCTTAGGAATTGATCGTGGATAATAAGTGAAACTTTTGAGACCTTGTATTAAAATATTTGCATCATGTTTTTGCAACATAATTGTCTTGATTCTACGCCATCATCGGAGCAATCCTTTGTTTTATCTTTTCCTATTCTTCCACCTATTAGTGACTTTGAACTTGTGAGTTGAAAGCAAAGCAAAATAGTTCTCTATCTTGATCTCAATAGATGAGTTCATATATTCCTCTTTGAATCGAAGACTGACATGGAAGATCTCCTACACTCTTCGTTCTGCGATTTTATACGATTTTGAAGTGAAATTCACTATGCTAAACTCTGTTTGAGCCCTTTGCTATCACTTGAGATTGCTCCAAGCACCTAACCTATGTTGTTGTTAGAGTATGATCAATGTCTACCCCTCATGATTGTATGCACATTTTGTAAGGCCCCCTTTATGAGGAGAAGCCAAGCGTGCATTACCCAATTGATGGGGATCCCAACTTGAATGTTGGATGAAGGTCATATTGGACCATGTAAGATATTATAAGGAAAGGGAGTTACCAGGGTCCCCAATTGTGGGGTCCGGGGCAGCGGTGAGCAGCCCCGGCTGGGGGGTCCAAGGGGGCCAGCGGGCCCCCTGGCTGGGGGGTCCCAGGGGGCCAGCGGGCCCCCTGGTGGGGGTCCGGGGGCAGCGCCCCCGGCGCGACGGTAAAGGGAATATTCCATGGAATATTCCCTGTCGGAGTCAGAAATCATTTATATTTGTTAGGTCGGTTCAACCAGTCTAAGCCGTGTATGGCAATTACGCGGGCGGTGGCCGCCCACGCCCTACCGCCCATGTATAGCCGTCCATGGCAGGCCACCCATGATCCTATATATACATGACTTCTGCACTACCTAAGACATTGAGTTGAGCCAGCATACCTCTACCTTGTATCTCCCTATCTAGAGTTGTCTAGATCACCATTTAAGCTCTACCTTGAGAGCGCACGGGTGGACAACGCCATCATCTTTGTACTTGCTGCTAGTAGAAAATTGTTGAGATTCTCCTATATCTGTTATCTTCTCTGCTATTGCTCCTGTGTTATATTGCGTAACTATTGTCTTACATGGTATCAGAGCTGTAAGGTTCGAATAGCTTGAGAAGTATCATTATTTTAGCCTACTAGCAGACTAGAATATCAGTAGATTATTCGAGTGATTACATGATGGCTTCATCGTCGAACACTAGTCTTGGTGCTTCACCTAATGTTAATGCTGCACCTATTCGAATTCGTCCACCTGCATTCACTGAAGGGAAGCTGGATGGAACCAACTATACACTCTGGAAGTTCAAAATTTCTGCAATTTTGGACTCCTATGAATTACTTGACACTGTCATGGGACCGATGGGATTGGATCCAGAGCCTATACCAGTTGAAGATCCAGCAAATTCAAGATTGATGATTCAGCCAGATCCAGATCTTCTACGAGCTTGGAAGAGGCGGAATGCTGATGCATTATGTGCGATTGTCACTAGTGTAAGTGATTCTGTGCTTACTTTAGTTCAACATACTACTAAAGCACATGAGGCTTGGGGCATATTGGCTCGACAATATGAGACCAAGAACCACACTAGGATACAGAATTTAGAAAATCAATTGGCAAATGAAAAGCATTCTGATTCTGAAAAGGCTGAAGATTTTATCAAACGGATAAAGCATCTTCAAGATCAATTGGCTGCAGTTGGTGTTGTTATAACACCAGAAGAGCTAGCTCGAAGATCTGTACGTGTTCTTCCAGCAAAGTATGATGGATTAGTAACAGCCCTTAACACTCAGGTAAGGCCAACTCCTCTTACATTTGAAGAGTTTTGTGCCATGCTTTTAGAAGAAGAGATGCGGCTGAAGAATCGGCAAAGTACAACTGATGCTGCATTCTCAGCAAATGCAAAAGGTAAAGGCTCTTCAGAGGGATCAAAGAAGAAGCCAAAGAAGAAAAAGTTCACAGGAAGTTGCTTCTATTGTGAAAAGAAAGGCCATGCCATCAAGGATTGCAGAAAGAAGCAAGCTGATGAACGGAATGGGACTGTAAAATCATCATGGAAGAACAAAGAGTCTGCAAACAACACAGAGCTGGAACTTTGGGTAGCTATTGAAGAGGTATGTTCATCTGCTCAAGCTCGTGTTGATGAGCCATGGATTTTAGACAGTGGAGCTTCTCGCCATATGACTAGTAAAAAGGATTGGTATAGTTCCCTAGTGCCTCTGCGGGAATCCATCAATGTAGTGGTGGGAAACGACTCCAAGTGTCCAGCTGAAGGAACTGGAACCATCTCTTTTATCACTTCTCCAGGTGTTGAGAAAAAGTTATCCGATGTTCTCTATGTACCTACACTCAAAAGAAATTTGTTGTCAGTTTCTGCAATAACAGATCGTGGACTCGAAGTTCACTTCAATAAGAGTGGTGCGGAAATCATGGATTCATCAGGTAATGTTGTAGGTAAAGGCACACGACGGGATAACTTGTATGAGTTAAGTGCTTTAACTGCTACAGAAGATAAAGATGTAAGCAGGTTATGGCACCAACGATTTGGGCATCTCGGATTTGCAGTTTTGAAGGAGATGCAACGAACAGGGATGGTTGCTCATTTGCCTGCATTTTCAGAGTTGCAGGAACCTTGTGAAGCTTGTATGATGGGCAAGCAACAACGAAAGGCATTTCCAAGAGAGACCAGCAATCGATCTCAAGCTCCTCTAGAGTTGGTACATGCTGATCTCTGCGGTAAAATGTCTACACCTGCTTTAGGAGGATCTTTCTACTTCTTGCTGTTAGTCGACGATTATAGTAGAAAGATGTGGGTTTATTTCATTCGAGAGAAGGCTGATGCTTTTGAAAAATTTAAAGCGTGGCATAAGTATGTAGAAAGTGAATCAGGAAGGAAACTGAAGAAATTTAGAACAGATAGAGGAGGTGAATTCTTGTCAACAGAATTCAACAATTACTGTAAGGAGCATGGTGTGAAAAGGCAACTTACCACAGCTCATACACCTCAACAAAATGGCGTTGTTGAGCGCAGGAACAGGACAGTAGTTGAAATGGCTCGTTGTATGTTAAAGGCTCAAGACATGCCTGATTCATTCTGGGCAGAAGCAGTCAATACAGCAGTCTACATCCTCAATCGAAGCTACACAAAAGCTCTGAAGGGGATGACTCCTCAAGAAGCATATTCTGGTAAAAAGCCTTCAGTTTTGCATTTCAGAATTTTTGGTTGTTTCTGTTATGCACATATTCCTGATTCAACAAGATCAAAGTTGGATTCAAAAAGCAAAAAGTGTGTCTTCCTAGGATATAGTGAAGAGTCTAAAGCATACAGGTTATGGGATCCTGAGGCAAGGAAGATTTTTGTCAGCCGAGATGTGGTGTTTGATGAACGACCACACTTAGTAGAAGATAAAGGTAAATCTACTATCTCATCAAACGGAGAAATATCTCACCTTGTGCCTATCAAAAGACAGGTTAAAGTTGAGGAGGAGGAAACATCTGATGGAGAAATTTCCTCAATAAAAAGCCAACCAATTGTAGCTGCACAGCGTAAGCCACTACCGAAGTGGGCACAACAGCTCTTTGATGATCACAATCCACATGTAGATGCACCAGAATCATCATCGGATGGATTACGAAGATCAAAGAGAATAGAGGAGCAAAGAAGAGCCTCAGAACACATTGTTAACATGGCTCTAATGGCAGATATCATGGGTTCGATAAAGGAACCTACCACCATTGAAGAAGCCATTGATGATCCAGATTGGAGAGCGGCAATGCAGTCTGAGTATGATAGTATACTCAAAAATGATACATGGGATCTAGTCGACTTGCCGCCAAAGAAGAAGGTAATAGGTACTAAATGGATTTGGAAAGCTAAGTATAAAGCTGATGGAACATTAGAAAAGTATAAGGCACGATTAGTTGCACAGGGTTTTTCACAGATTGAAGGATTTGATGTTCAAGAAACTTTTGCACCAACAGCACGCATGACAACTATTCGGACGGTACTTGCAGTAGCTGCACAAAAGTCTTGGCCTATTTTCCAGATGGATGTCAAATCTGCATTTTTGAATGGTCACCTCAAGGAGGAGGTATATGTATCTCAACCACCAGGTTTTGAGGTGCCCAATTCAGAAAATAAAGTTTGCAGGTTGAAGAAAGCTTTGTATGGACTTAAGCAAGCTCCACGGGCTTGGTACCAACGAATTGATCATTTTTTCAAAAATATGGGTTTTGAAAGAAGTACTTCTGATGCTAACTTGTATGTAACGAAAAGGGATAGCAAGCTAGTTGTTGTCATTGTATATGTAGATGATTTGATCATTACAGGAGATCATCAGGAACTCATCAATCAAACTCGGATCAGCTTGGGAACTGAGTTTGAAATGACAGACTTAGGTCTACTCCATTTTTGTCTGGGAATTGAAGTATGGCAAAGGAAGGATGGCATTTTCATCTCACAACAAAAATATTCCAAAGAAATTCTCAAGGCATTTGGAATGATGGACTGCAAACCAACTAGCACACCTATGGAGGTAAATCATAAGCTATCTATGGATGATAACATGCCTGATGTAGATGCTAAGAAGTATAGGAAGCTCGTTGGAAGTCTTATTTTTCTGTGCAACACTAGACCAGACATTTGCTATGCTGTTGGAGTGTTAAGCAGGTTTTCCAACAAACCTAAGGAGAGTCACTGGAATGCTGGAATGCGAATTCTAAGGTACATTGCAGGAACCTTGGATTTTGGTATTTTGTATACCACAGGTGATACACTCCAAGGATATTGTGATTCAGATTGGGCTGGAGATTGTGATTCTAGAAAATCAGTTTCTGGATATTGTTTCTCACTTGGTTCAGGAATATTTTCTTGGGTAAGTAGGAAGCAACCAACTCTCGCACTCTCCTCCACTGAAGCAGAGTACAAAGCAGCTTGTTTTGCTTCTTGTGAGGCAGTCTGGTTAAGGAGAATTCTTGCAGATATAGGCTTTCCATCAAATATGCCAATTGTACTCAAGTGTGATAATCAAAGTTGTATGGCTATTGCAAAGAACCCAGTATTTCATGCTCGCACCAAGCACATAGAAGTACAGTACCATTACATTCGTGAGCTAATTGAAGATGAAATTGTGGAGCTAGAATATTGCCCAACAGAGGCAAATTGTGCTGACATATTCACTAAAGCACTTGGAAGAGAGCAGCTCAACAAGCATCTTCAACAGATGGGCATAGGACCGAGACCTACTTGATTTATCATCGGTAAACATTGAGGGGGGGTGTTAGAGTATGATCAATGTCTACCCCTCATGATTGTATGCACATTTTGTAAGGCCCCCTTTATGAGGAGAAGCCAAGCGTGCATTACCCAATTGATGGGGATCCCAACTTGAATGTTGGATGAAGGTCATATTGGACCATGTAAGATATTATAAGGAAAGGGAGTTACCAGGGTCCCCAATTGTGGGGTCCGGGGCAGCGGTGAGCAGCCCCGGCTGGGGGGTCCAAGGGGGCCAGCGGGCCCCCTGGCTGGGGGGTCCCAGGGGGCCAGCGGGCCCCCTGGTGGGGGTCCGGGGGCAGCGCCCCCGGCGCGACGGTAAAGGGAATATTCCATGGAATATTCCCTGTCGGAGTCAGAAATCATTTATATTTGTTAGGTCGGTTCAACCAGTCTAAGCCGTGTATGGCAATTACGCGGGCGGTGGCCGCCCACGCCCTACCGCCCATGTATAGCCGTCCATGGCAGGCCACCCATGATCCTATATATACATGACTTCTGCACTACCTAAGACATTGAGTTGAGCCAGCATACCTCTACCTTGTATCTCCCTATCTAGAGTTGTCTAGATCACCATTTAAGCTCTACCTTGAGAGCGCACGGGTGGACAACGCCATCATCTTTGTACTTGCTGCTAGTAGAAAATTGTTGAGATTCTCCTATATCTGTTATCTTCTCTGCTATTGCTCCTGTGTTATATTGCGTAACTATTGTCTTACAGTTGTATCATCAGCGTTGGCTTGATCCACCAAGGTCACCTTCTTGGCACTCAGTGTGCACCCCTAAGCGCGCTTGAACCCGACCACAGCGTGTGAGAGGGTGTATAAGTGTTGGTGGGTGCATGTGTGTAAGAGGAGAACGGAAAGGAACAGAGGAAAAGGGGAAGTAAGAGTGCATGAGAGTGTGTGAAAGCATAGGTATGTGTGAGAGTGAGAGAAGAGAGTTTGCTCAAAGGTAACCACTAGAGTTGAAGGCCCCTTAGTGCAAGTATTTGCCCATATTTTCCCGCGGTACATCAGATCAAAATTGTGGATTTAGGGCGATCAAAACTAACCTAGCATCAGAAAGTTTAGCCAAATACCATTGTGTGTGTGCACTTTCCCTGTGAAACTCATTGAGAAGAAGTATCTTGAAACTATGAGGTGTTTGAATTCACCAATGAGAAAATGACTAAACTTCTTAGGAATTGATCGCGGATAATAAGTGAAACTTTTGAGACCTTGTATTAAAATATTTGCATCATGTTTTTGCAACATAATTGTCTTGATTCTACGCCATCATCGGAGCAATCCTTTGTTTTATCTTTTCCTATTCTTCCACCTATTAGTGACTTTGAACTTGTGAGTTGAAAGCAAAGAAAAATAGTTCTCTATCTTGATCTCAATAGATGAGTTCATATATTCCTCTTTGAATCGAAGACTGACATGGAAGATCTCCTACACTCTTCGTTCTGCGATTTTATACGATTTTGAAGTGAAATTCACTATGCTAAACTCTGTTTGAGCCCTTTGCTATCACTTGAGATTGCTCCAAGCACCTAACCTATGTTGTATCATCAGCGGTTGGCTTGATCCACCAAGGTCACCTTCTTGGCACTCAGTGTGCACCCCTAAGCGCGCTTGAACCCGACCACAGCGTGTGAGAGGGTGTATAAGTGTTGGTGGGTGCATGTGTGTAAGAGGAGAACGGAAAGGAACAGAGGGAAAGGGGAAGTAAGAGTGCATGAGAGTGTGTGAAAGCATAGGTATGTGTGAGAGTGAGAGAAGAGAGTTTGCTGAAAGGTAACCACTAGAGTTGAAGGCCCCTTAGTGCAGGTATTTGCCCATATTTTCCCGCGGTACATCAGATCGAAATTGTGGATTTAGGGCGATCAAAACTAACCTAGCATCAGAAAGTTTAGCCAAATACCATTGTGTGTGTGCACTTTCCCTGTGAAACTCATTGAGAAGAAGTATCTTGAAACTATGAGGTGTTTGAATTCACCAATGAGAAAATGACTAAACTTCTTAGGAATTGATCGCGGATAATAAGTGAAACTTTTGAGACCTTGTATTAAAATATTTGCATCATGTTTTTGCAACATAATTGTCTTGATTCTACGCCATCATCGGAGCAATCCTTTGTTTTATCTTTTCCTATTCTTCCACCTATTAGTGACTTTGAACTTGTGAGTTGAAAGCAAAGAAAAATAGTTCTCTATCTTGATCTCAATAGATGAGTTCATATATTCCTCTTTGAATCGAAGACTGACATGGAAGATCTCCTACACTCTTCGTTCTGCGATTTTATACGATTTTGAAGTGAAATTCACTATGCTAAACTCTGTTTGAGCCCTTTGCTATCACTTGAGATTGCTCCAAGCACCTAACCTATGTTGTATCATCAGCGGTTGGCTTGATCCACCAAGGTCACCTTCTTGGCACTCAGTGTGCACCCCTAAGCGCGCTTGAACCCGACCACAGCGTGTGAGAGGGTGTATAAGTGTTGGTGGGTTCATGTGTGTAAGAGGAGAACGGAAAGGAACAGAGGGAAAGGGGAAGTAAGAGTGCATGAGAGTGTGTGAAAGCATAGGTATGTGTGAGAGTGACAGAAGAGAGTTTGCTCAAAGGTAACCACTAGAGTTGAAGGCCCCTTAGTGCAGGTATTTGCCCATATTTTCCCGCGGTACATCAGATCGAAATTGTGGATTTAGGGCGATCAAAACTAACCTAGCATCAGAAAGTTTAGCCAAATACCATTGTGTGTGTGCACTTTCCCTGTGAAACTCATTGAGAAGAAGTATCTTGAAACTATGAGGTGTTTGAATTCACCAATGAGAAAATGACTAAACTTCTTAGGAATTGATCGCGGATAATAAGTGAAACTTTTGAGACCTTGTATTAAAATATTTGCATCATGTTTTTGCAACATAATTGTCTTGATTCTACGCCATCATCGGAGCAATCCTTTGTTTTATCTTTTCCTATTCTTCCACCTATTAGTGACTTTGAACTTGTGAGTTGAAAGCAAAGAAAAATAGTTCTCTATCTTGATCTCAATAGATGAGTTCATATATTCCTCTTTGAATCGAAGACTGACATGGAAGATCTCCTACACTCTTCGTTCTGCGATTTTATACGATTTTGAAGTGAAATTCACTATGCTAAACTCTGTTTGAGCCCTTTGCTATCACTTGAGATTGCTCCAAGCACCTAACCTATGTTGTATCATCAGCGGTTGGCTTGATCCACCAAGGTCACCTTCTTGGCACTTAGTGTGCACCCCTAAGCGCGCTTGAACCCGACCACAGCGTGTGAGAGGGTGTATAAGTGTTGGTGGGTGCATGTGTGTAAGAGGAGAACGGAAAGGAACAGAGGGAAAGGGGAAGTAAGAGTGCATGAGAGTGTGTGAAAGCATAGGTATGTGTGAGAGTGAGAGAAGAGAGTTTGCTCAAAGGTAACCACTAGAGTTGAAGGCCCCTTAGTGCAGGTATTTGCCCATATTTTCCCGCGGTACATCAGATCGAAATTGTGGATTTAGGGCGATCAAAACTAACCTAGCATCAGAAAGTTTAGCCAAATACCATTGTGTGTGTGCACTTTCCCTGTGAAACTCATTGAGAAGAAGTATCTTGAAACTATGAGGTGTTTGAATTCACCAATGAGAAAATGACTAAACTTCTTAGGAATTGATCGCGGATAATAAGTGAAACTTTTGAGACCTTGTATTAAAATATTTGCATCATGTTTTTGCAACATAATTGTCTTGATTCTACGCCATCATCGGAGCAATCCTTTCTTTTATCTTTTCCTATTCTTCCACCTATTAGTGACTTTGAACTTGTGAGTTGAAAGCAAAGAAAAATAGTTCTCTATCTTGATCTCAATAGATGAGTTCATATATTCCTCTTTGAATCGAAGACTGACATGGAAGATCTCCTACACTCTTCGTTCTGCGATTTTATACGATTTTGAAGTGAAATTCACTATGCTAAACTCTGTTTGAGCCCTTTGCTATCACTTGAGATTGCTCCAAGCACCTAACCTATGTTGTATCATCAGCGGTTGGCTTGATCCACCAAGGTCACCTTCTTGGCACTCAGTGTGCACCCCTAAGCGCGCTTGAACCCGACCACAGCGTGTGAGAGGGTGTATAAGTGTTGGTGGGTGCATGTGTGTAAGAGGAGAACGGAAAGGAACAGAGGGAAAGGGGAAGTAAGAGTGCATGAGAGTGTGTGAAAGCATAGGTATGTGTGAGAGTGAGAGAAGAGAGTTTGCTCAAAGGTAACCACTAGAGTTGAAGGCCCCTTAGTGCAGGTATTTGCCCATATTTTCCCACGGTACATCAGATGGAAATTGTGGATTTAGGGCGATCAAAACTAACCTAGCATCAGAAAGTTTAGCCAAATACCATTGTGTGTGTGCACTTTCCCTTGGACTAAGAGACCTTACATTTTGGTGCGTCTGCCGGGAATTGGCTTAGCACATCTCATAGAGAGTGCTACGAGTTTGCTTGGTGCCCCAATCGTGTGGCACAGCCAAGTCGATCCCAAATCTGCTTTGATCTTCATTAAAGAAATGGCTCAACAAAGGCAAGCCTGTGGTTTTGAGAAGACCAACATGAGGCAAATGAACTCTGGACGAAATAGGAGATGCATATATTCTCATTCGACCATGAGACATCATGTGAACCGAGGGTGGCAATTTGGCCCGATATCAAATTATGTGAGATGCTGGTGTTGCGAGCAGATTGGGCATATAGCCAAATATTGCCCTCGTGTATGCAGCCCGCCGGATTTTGTCCCCACATGTGCGGACTGTGGGAAAAAGAGACTATGCAAGCACGTGTGTGGCTCAAAAGAGGTGACTGGCGTAAAGATCGCAACGAAACAATCTGATAGGTGTTTATCCTCTTTGTATGTGGAAGTTGACAAGGGTGGAGTTACTTCCTCGACAGAGACCGCAAGAGCAAGTGAGAGCAAGGACACTGGATCTCCGGATCGAGGCTTGGTAGAACTTGTGAAGAGCTTGGAATGTCAAGTCAATTGGCTGCATGTGGAGCGGGATGGCGATAAGGTCAAGATGGAGAGAATAGAGGAAAATCAAGTGAAATTGGCAGAAGTCTTAGGAAATTGGGAAAAGCAAATGCGATCGGTGGAAAGTGAGAATAAAGAGTTAAAGGGGGAAAACAACAACTTAAAAAGACAAATCCAAACACTTCAGCATGAAAGCGGGGTTAGAAGGGGAAAGCAAATAAAAAAAGAAGTCTTGGACATTAGAACTGGTCGGGTAACGATAGACTGCTACCATGTCATGATCGAAGAAGAGCCCTCAAGAGATAGGGATGACCTGATGAGGAGAATCGGACGAATGGAGCATGAAATTGAGAAGGTACAAAGCATAATCCATCGATATAGTGATCAAGCGGGTAAGGCATGTGATGAGTTCCACCTCGAGTTAGAAAGAATGAAAAGTGCCCAAGCAGAGAGCCATGAGAAAGTGAGACGGGTAGAGAAAGAGAATACAAGGCTGAGTAGCAAGCTCGGTAGGTGGATGAATCGGAAAGACGACGAGATGCGAGGACAGGTGGAGGATCCGAGAGCGAGGAAAACGGAGGAAGAGCTGAAAGCGGTGTTGGATAGGTTGGATGCGTTCGGAACAGAGTTAGAAAGGACGAAGAATGAATTGTCGAAGAAGGTAGATGACCTAGATGTAGAAAATATGAGTAGGATTTGGGAGGAAAGATCGATTAGAGAGGAAGTCGAGAAGTTGACCATTCGAGTTGAGAAGAGGGAGGATATTCCCCTCGGATCTGCAAAAAGGGTGAGAGAGGATAAAGAGATGGAGCAAATATGGAATCGGTTTCGAGGCATCGAATCTGATTTGTTCCAATATCATAGTGATATTGAGTACAACAAGCAAGGATTAAAGGACTTAGCGGCAAGGCTCGAGGCACTAAGAGGTACAACGTCTAATGGTAGTTTTCCAAGTCATTTATCAGGTCAGGTGGAATCTCTGCGAGGCAGAGGTTGGAGATGAAAAAATAGATAAGGCGATGGATGTCGGTGAGGACGGCTTGATTCTGATTAGTGTTTGCTTTGCGGAGTGTGAGTCAGAGATGTGAGGATGGACGAACCAAGTTGGTTGTACGCTTAGTACTGAAGTGGCACTTTTTGAGGTTTCAGGTCCATGAGGTGGTTAGTATGTGTGGGTTTTGCGAGGACGGGTTGACCATGGCATTAGTGGCTGGATTTTGGCTTGAGTAGCGGCAGAGAGGAGATGTATCTCATGGGGATGTCCACAGGGAGTTTATATATGTGTGTGTGTCATGATCGGGATGGTTGGGAAAATGTCCTTTCTTTTGTCTCCTAATTCTCGAGATGCGGGAATGAAAAAAAATGATGAAAAAGTATATGTTTGTGTATGTGTGTGTGTGGCTACGCGCCTATGTGGGCCGATAGGTGGGTGGACCCACTTTGGCCGGGTGGTCAAAGCCACGAACTGACGTTGGTTTCGCATAGGGCTAGCCGTCTGTGTGTTGCGCGCTGCGTTGGGCTGGTAGATGGATGGAACAAACTCGATCGGGTGGTCGAGGCCACGAGTCGCACCCAGCTTCGGCGTAGGCCGGCAAGCGTGAGTAAGTATGTGAAAAAAATGATGAAAGAAGAGAGAAAAAAAAATGTGAAAAAAAAAATGAATGATACGAATTCCTCGCTCGAGGGGGGATAGAAGAGAGGTGAGAGAGCATGATGCTCGGATGGGAATATGTGTCTGTGTTTGTAGGGATATGGGAATGTGTGGACTCCTGATGAGGCATGTCGAATCGAAGCTTAAGCTCGGCTAGGGTTTTGGTTGCGACGTGTCTGTGGAAGACTTGGACTCGGCGGATCCAAGCGTGCTAGTGACTTTGTTCGTCTGTGAACTCTTGGGAGGTGCTCATTTTGGTTCTTAGGTGTGATATGGATGATTGATATGGATGTTTTTCATTTTGGTAGTAGATGTGGTGTTCGATAAAAAGTGGTCTAACCTGTTTTAATGAAGTTTGCAGACAGGTGGACATGTCGATGAAGATGCGAGAGGATGGACAAAGATGGTAACTGAAATGATTGGATTTTGGTACTAACCGATGATTGTATGAGGGCGATTGCAGGTGCTACATCGAGGAAGAAGAGAATAGGCATACAAGGTAAAGATTTGTATTTGATTGAGTGATGATCACATGTTGGATAATTTGAGTGCAGGAACAGATTTGGCTCGTCGAGGACGACTTCGCAAATAAGAAGAGGGGAGTATGTTAGCTCAGGAAATGGTTGCTTTTTATGCACTCATATGTTTGTATTTGGCAAGAGAATTTGTTTGATTGCAGGTACTTGAAGAATTGATCAAATGGTTGACGAGAGAAATACAACATGGAAGCTTTCGATGCTAAGAAATACAGCATGGACTTTCTCAAACTTTTGCTATGCATTTGAGGCGGGGGTGTGTCCTAGACTCTTGGAGCTATTATTTGACTGTAGTTCATTTTCTAGTGCACAAGAAGTGTTCGACATGTTAATTCAGAAGGATGTAGTTTCATGGAATGCTTTGATGCGAGGCTACATGCAGCATGATCTTGCAGAGGATGTGCTTGGTTGCTATATAGATATGCAATTGGATGGTGTTATCCAAGATGTTGTTTCAGTTGTCTATGCATTGAAAGCTTCTGGCATGTTGATGGCTATCGATAAAGGCACTTTGATACATACCGAGTTTGAAAAAGAATGGACTGCTTAACACTGAACTTGCAGTTGGCAATGCAGTGGTTGACATGTATGGAAAGTGTGGTTTTCTTGATAAAGCAAAGGAGGTGTTTGATATCCTTCTAATGAAGAATGTAGTCACATGGAATGCACTAGTTGGAGGGTTTTCCCAGTATGAAAAAGAAGCTTTGAAACTGTTTGAAGACATGCCGCTCCATGGTGTTATTCCCAATGCCGTCACATATACATGTGCTTGAAAGCTTGTGGTAACCTTGGTGCTGGAGATAAGGGAAGTGAAATACACAGAGAAATTACCAAACAAAGGTTGCTACTCCCAGACCCTTTTGTTGGTAGTACTATCGATGAGGGAAGTAGCTTTGATACCTTTTTGTTAATTCCTTTACGTTGTGAGCAGAAAACAAAACTTCTTATTGTTAATGGCGATTTGAGTAGCTATGTTTTCAAGATAGGTGCCATGACAATGTTTGGGGAGCTTGACAAGATGTTTTATTTTGATGGTGCTATCAATCACCCTGCCTACAAAATCGTGAAGGAAGTTGGTATCAGTTGAACTTGTTACTTCTTTTAAACTTTTTTTTCTTACCCTCATTGTGGACAAAGTCCAACTATGAGTGCATGTTTTGTATTTCTTGTATGCTTTGATGTGAAGCCTATCTAATCGCTATGGTGATGCTCTATTGCCTTTGTGCAAAGAATTAAGACGCTAATGATGGTGAAGTAAAAAATGAGAAAACAGAAAAGGGGGAAATGGAAGTGAGCTGGTGGCCCTCTGTCAGAGGCAGGCCACACCATTTTAGGAAGGAAAGTGTAACAGTTTTTGGCTCTTAGTTTGGGGGAATGCTCTCCATAAAAAGGGAGCGGCCGTTATCTTTGCCAATTTCTACCGACTCAAAAAAGGGATAGATCGAGTGGGCTGGTTGTACCCGTAGATGTTGGGACAAAAACGGGCCTTCTCTTTGTTTTTCCCATGTGCAGGACAACAAAAAGGGGCTGAAAGCATAGCTTTACTACTTCCTCTCGATCGGTAGCTGAGGGCTCTCTCTCTTGAGTGATGGAAGGCACGCAAGAACAACCATAGAGGGGGCTGAGGAGGGAGAGCTGCTCGCTCGTTCTTTCTCTGGCCGATCCATTCCCTGTTGGTTGGGGGGGGGAGTCACATTCGGTATACTGGAAGAGAAAGAGGATAGCCTTCTATCGGGCCACATGGAAAAAGGGATAGAGAAGATTTCCAATTAGGAGGCAGAGCGGCTAATTATGGAAAGATGGCAGTGAGATTCAGGGTAAAACGGGAATGGAGGGGGGCATTTGCGCTCATTTTTTTCCCTTTTTTCTTGGTAGGACTTACAGTCGAACGGGGAATCTGGTCAACTGAAGAATCTCTTTCAAAGGAGAAAAATGCTTTGGAGGTCGGACAGGAGATGCATACTGCAGCCACGGGAGGTTCTCGCATGCTGAATGTGAAGAGAAGGTCTTCTGACAAGACATCGATACTCGTTTCTCATAGAATTGAAGGAGATTTGATGCGCACATGGTGGGCAGCGAAAGAAAAAAGGCTGTGTTGATGAGAGGAAATACTCATCCTTCCTATCATATAAGTTTGTGGAAGAACAGAGGGAGCAGATGTTGCTGAAGGGAGCAGATGTGTGAAGAAAGCCCTCATTCCAATGAAGTGAGCAGTGATCCAAAGAATTCACGCATAGAGCCAGGTTGTTGTATCTCCAGTTTCTATTAGAAGAAGGATAAGCTAGTACTCAGGCAACCTCGTAAGAAAACTACCTGGCAGCTTCAAGTGCGAATCTCTGTGAAGGGAAATTAGAAATAGAGCTGGAATTATAGCATTGATGTTATATGATGAGAACGCTTGCCCAATTAATATCTATTCAAAGAGGAGCGTGCCATTTCAAAATAGTGTGGCCTTGAGCATCAGAGATTAATCTATCTGCAAATACAAGAACGAGGCAATAGCATGTCCAGGTCCTCCCTAGTTCGTGCTGGAAGACTCGCTTGAATCTGTCAGCACGGTTTTGAGTGTCATCAACATCGCAGCGCAACCATTGATAAGGATCGTTCAGGGGGCGAGATTGAAGCCCAAATTAGTCTCTGGAACTTTTCTGAAAAAAGTGCGCACAAGCAGCAACAAGAAAAAGGGGAGACTGGAGTGGAAATCTTGATGGGTGTGTCTGCAATTAAAAAGGGGCTCACAGATAAGAGAGGACAATAGCAGTTGGTTGGGAAACTTTGCTAGGATATCTTAGAGTGAAATTCGGTGCTTTGTCGATTTCCAAAAAAAAAAAAAAAAAGAAGATGGTCTTCAATTCTTGTCCGCTGAGGAAGAAAGGAATAGGAGAAAGGTCATAAGGAGAAGGGAACTTCATGAAGAAAGGAGGCTCACAGAGAAGGGCGGTAGCAACGGTGGCAGATAGAGACTAAGGGACCAAAGAGGAAAGGAAGAACTTGGAGGGGCTTGCTCCCTGGAAGTTTTCGATGGGGAAAGATTTTGGAGGCGGGATGGTAACGGTTTCCTTCAGTAGGGAAGGTTCATGTGAAAGAAAAAGAGGCAGCATATGCGTGCATGAAGGGTCTCTTACGCTCAGGCAGCAGAGTGAGAAAAGGGAAGGAGCAACATTATAGCCTTGAAAACTTGTCGATAGAGGATTTGGTGTCAACGGAGGGTTATATGAATTCCAGAAAGTAGGTTGCAACTTTGACGATGCTATGTATCTTCCTACTTTGAAGATATCTGTGTACTCCGTCAATGGTGCTGTTGTGATTTGACGTTAATGAAGATCTACTCTGCTGGTATGTTGCTGCTACTTCCATTTATCTTTGAAGATATGTGTACTCTATGAATGGTGCTATTGTGATTGGAGAATCAATCAAAATCTATTGTGCTGGTATCCTGCTACTGCTTTAATTTATTCTTGCAAATATTGTGACGGATCTATTCAGGAATCGTCTTGGCTATGCTTATGGAGAAATTAATATCATTAGAATTCTCCGCGAATTGATTGGGGTTGTTTATGATGATTTGTCGCCAATTTACCAGTCAACCAATGCCTCATTGATTCAATTCACTTCAAAGTTTGAAGGCGATGAAAGCGATCAAAGGATAAGAGTTATAGGTAAAGAATCAAGCCTGTAGCCTTGATACTCTCAATTTTTTGCTCCTGCGGGTCCATACCTGGTAATGAAGAAAGAACTCTAGCACTATTCTGTAGAGGACACATCGCTTTGCTAGTGATATTGAATTTTTGAAGGATGCACAAACTCAAACAGAAAATTGTAAGAGGTTGCTCCAAGGGATTAGGTGCAAACAAATGATAAATGTTGGTGTCGCACATTTTATTGATTGAAATAGGATGCGCTTCAAACTTCCAGATATCTCAGGACATAGAGATGAGGCACTCAAAGGTTTGCTTAAGTTTTTTACCATGCTGGCATACTTTGTTTGACGTTAGAGTAAAGGTCACCCTACTGTGCTTGTTGCAAATCTATCTGGAGAGGTGCTTGCATATCTTGTAGGTCCTCAAAAGCAACGTTTTCACAGATTTATAAAGATAAAGGAGAAAGAGCATGCCTTGGCTGAGAATTAGGGAAAGAATAGATAGAACCAAAAGTTAACTGGAGAGTGATCGAGTGAGCATGTGTGAGAAGAAGTGTGTATGTGAGGGTAAGAAAGGGAATGAAGAAAGTGTGTGAATGTGTGAAAGAGTGAAGGTATGTGTGAAAGGGCATGTGCTTGGGGTATGCATGTGAGCACCTATAGGCGAATATATGAGAGGGTGTGTACGTGTATGAGGGGGAGGAAGGAATGTGTGTGAGTATATGCGTGAAAGGGTGTGTGTGCCTGCCATGGTAAAAAAAAGGGATGTGTGCATGATGATGCTTGTGAACGTATGTGAGTAAGGGGAAGGAGAAAAAAGGTGCGAGAAGGTACATATAAGAGAGTGGATGAGAAAGAGAGAGAAAGGTCACGATAGGTAATCACTAAAGTTGGATACCCATTTGTGCATGTATTTGCCCATACCTTCCCGCAGTACATCCGAGTGTAATTGTGGATTTAGGGTGATCAAAACTCACCTAGCATCAGAAAGTTTAGCCAAAATACCATTGTGCGTAGGCATTTTCCCTTGGACTAAGAGGCCTTACAAAAAGATCTCTAACAATCCCATAGATAAGCAACAAAGCTTTAGACAGTTTAAGAGATCTTAATGATAAAGTCTAAACCTATTTTCTTGTCACGAGGTCAAAAAGATTTGATCAAGCTTGGCAATGTGTGTCGAAGAATGTGCAATTGGAACTACTATGAAGTTTTCATTAGTATTGGCAATCAAAATCCTTTTGGAATTTTTTCACTCAAGTTTTAGTTATGCCATGGATAGTGTGAAAAGAGTAAAAGTTGTTCCAAGTTTGAATAGATTAAACTATTCCAAGTATTTAGTGTGCAACCAAGGTGATGGTAATTAAGTCTCTAGAAGGTAAAACACAAAGTTTACCTATCCTTAAAGGGATTTTGATAAAGTCCAAAAAAGCATGAGTGCATGCTTAGACTTAAGTAGTAGAGAGCTAAGTAAGAAGATATGAAGTACGTAACTTCGAAGATTTTTTTTCAAAGAGGGCAAAAACTTGTTCTTATTTGAATTATGGAACACTTTAAGGTAAAATGTTATTGATTCAAAATGATCTGATAAATTTTTGAAGGAGTAGAACTTTGATATTGAAATGATCCTTTGAACTAAGGAATATATTGACTATATCATGCACCAAGTTCTTAGTGTAACTCGGTGAATTCAATCCTTTGACTCGCAACAATCCACAAGAATTTCATTCCCAGTAAAGAGCCATAAATTGAATATAGACATAAAATTAGTCTCAAGTGAAGCATTATTTGAGTAAAAGATCATCAATAGAACCTCAGTGGGTCGACACACTGATGTTGGACATCATACTAGTATCTTGTGGTTGGATGAAGTTTTAGATTTACTCTATGAATATTTTTGAGAACCCAATTTACTTCTCTTACAGATAGAAAAAAATGCTTCAATACCTTGTTGAAACAAATATTTGAGTAGTTAAATTCTTGAGCCATTTGACTCATCAGAATTTTAGGTATGTTTGAAGTTTGAATTGGTTGTACAAAGGTTTAATTTTTCTCTTTTTGCTTTCCAAATCTTTTGGATTTGACTCAAATACGATATTTGCTTCTTTTCATAAAAGAAGTCGAGGGTTAGTTGGTTGGCACCGTATAGCTAAATTAATCATCCATAGATGTTATGTACAAGAACACATTCAATCTTCATAAGATAATAAGTCTATGTTGACTTATTCATTTGATTTTGCTTCCAATTATCTAGCATAACTCTAATGACTTTCCAAATTTCAATACACTCTAGAAGAGAGAAGTTAGGAATCGCTCATCAGATTGATGATTCCAAAGAACTTTTAGCTACAATATTTTGAGAAAATTGTCCTAAGTTGGACAATCTTCATTTTGAATTTTCTTGTTCAAGATAAAGTAAGGTTTCCCAAAAGTAAATGGAAAACTTTCTTGTACATTGTACATAGGGTTTTACAATCTTGTTAGGGAAAAGTAGTCCTTAAATTGAGTGAAAATCAAGTAAATGGTGCTAGGGAGTAAACCATTGTACAAACATCTGAGTTTGATGTTTAGGCCAACCATACTTTTAGTTCTCAAAAACAAATCCAAGTGAATCAAGAGTTCTCAAAAGCTTGAAGGGATAATAATCCTCCCTTAGTTACTACATCCATGCATCAATCATGCCCATAAATGGGCTAGTAATTGGAATCCACTCATTTCACCTCTTCACACCCAGATCACACTTGGTAAAAAAGTGAATTGGTTAGGGATGTTCTTAGATCCACCCTTATTATTCATTCACTACTTTTTACTTTGATCAGTTTATTAAAGTGCAAAACTAGATGGTGTTTTGAATCATTTGGGTAGGGATCCCATTATAGATGAGACATATCCTCAATTTTAGAGCATGAGGCTTGGGGGTTGCCTACAATTACTCTATATAGCTTTATTTCTTAGGACAAAAATATTCCCAAAAGGGAAAAGAATGTAATAAAGTAACTAGTAAGTCTATGATCTAAGGATCCAGCTGGTTCAAAGAGATTTAAAATCGGACACCGTTTGCTCACTCATGTGTATGGCCAAAGATCTCGAGACTAGATTTATGCATAAGATCATGTGGTCTCTTAAACAAGTGATCCACTTAGCCTAGTAGTTAAGTCTTAGGGTTGTGAAGAAGGAGGACTTGGGTTCAACCCCCATGGGCAGCATGGGGAGAACATTTTTCCCAAGGAGGTTTAGAGCCTTTTAACTCAAAATAACATGAGTTAACTTGAGTCCAATGACACTTAAATCGAGTGTCGAGTACACCTACAACTAGTGGACTCTAGTGGAAGTTACTAAAGGAGTGATGGAGACTGCACCTGTAGTTGTGGACTTTAGTTTCATTTGTGGTCCTCCTTGATTCGGGTAGCTATATATACATGCATAACATTGGGAGGAGAGTCATCTCTCTAGCACGCGATGGTCCTAAGTGTTAGTCTCTAGCAAATTACGTATACATACATACATACACATACACACATTCACATACACACACATATAACATACACATTCATATACACACAAATACACATATACATGCACACATACATTCACATGCATACATACACACACATGCAAATGTGAAGAGATGGATTTGAACTTGGAGAAGATGAAGTGGTGCTGCAAAAACTTTGCACTACACCAGCCAAATGAACTCTAGAGATATGTGGTGGGCCCTTTTAGCTTGCCAACTGATGTATTAGACACCCTATGTACCTTGAAAGATCACTCTCAAAAACATGAATCAAAATAGATAAGTTGGAGTAGATTCAAGAACAAAAAACTTGCTATTTATGTTCGTACACCTGTCCAGTGTTTTGAAGAATTCTCTAGCCACAGAAGCAATTGACTTGATTCATTTTGGGGAACTCTTATTAACTTAGTAAGCTAACAATCAAGAGTTATTTCATCAAAGATTATGGACTACATAAAGAGAAAAGTGTTTAGCAAGTTGTAGCATCACCCCGATTTTCACGGGTTGTAGTAGTACTCAAACCCGTGAGCGGAGAAATGTTAATATCTTGAGATTCCTAGACACACTATTTATGAAATTTTGTGGCATATACTAGATAGTATGCTGATTCTAGCAAGCTTTTAACCATGGAAAATGATGAAGTACACACTGAGAACAAGCTCTCAGAGAATGACTGTTCTGATGGAGTGCTAACAGAGAAGTAAAGTATGAACAGATATAGTCAACTTCAACTGAACATATCTCAAGATTGAAAAACCCAATTGCAATGAAATTTTATGAGTATGTATTAGAATTAAGGATCAAACTTTATCAATTGAAATCATTGAAAATGATGCACCAAGCTGAGAGAAATCATCTTTGCAATCTGACTGAGAAAACTGAGAGATATGGCAATGAACAATACTCACAAAACCATGAAGATATGAACTCAAATGATCCTAAAAATGTAAGTATTTTGATTGTAAAGTACAATGGACTTACTAATACATATGTGTGACTTGAACCCACACTTTGATATGGCATAAAGCTCAGCTCATAGAGGTCTAAAAAATGCGACTAGAAGGTCATGTATTTATAGTGATATTTGGAGCCCGAATTTGAATTTGAATCTCACCTAAAATCACTCTCCAATCTTTTTGTAATTCATTTGATTCTGTAACTACCTTCAATCACAAATTTGTGGCCTCTCTTTTCTTTTTTCATCAAGTGGACTCAACCACTTTAGATTCCTTTTACTTTTACATCAAGTAAAGACTTTAAAAATTACAAGAGATAGTTCACAAGTGAACTCTTCAATTTTCATACATTGTATTCACTTTAAAGCTTCTCTTATGACCTTGTGAGACTCAAGCCAATACTTAGGCTTGTCATAGACTTGCTCCAACAGCTCCCCCTCAAGCCAAGTATGCTTGAGGTCTTCAATCTTCAAGAATTACCTGCAATCCAATCATAGCCTTGAATTTTCCAAGCTTTGTACCATCCAATGCTTTGGTTAGAATATCTGCACATTGTTGATGAGTGGACCTAAAAACAAGAATACAACAAGTGCAATATATAAAGATCAGTACATAAGGAAAAACCTAATGTCCACGAATGAGTGAGCTGGCAAGGAACAAATGTATCATCACTCTCGGTAGATAAATCTAATAACGCTCAATGAAGTATCCCTGACATATACCGGCGTGACCACTATACATGTCAGAGAAACGAAAAATTGGTATGTGTCATCCTTGATCATCGCATGTTGAGTTTGATATCTCAACAATAGCGATATCCCTAAAATAGAGTTGATTGTCCCTCCTCAATAAAGTGTGTGTTCCACTAGACTTAGAAAAATCCACACCTCTCCATGTTGCATGCACAACATTTGTAAAAAAACATGTAATTTATTGGTCAATTGCTCTCTTTAGCTGCAGATGTCAAAGGTAGAAAGAAAACCATGAAAGGATGTATCTACCAAAAACCAAAATATGCATGATAACATGCATGAAAGCAACAAAAAGATGTATCTCGACCCTATAACTAAAAAATGGTGTGCAATTCCAAATTGTTTGAGAGGCAAAAATGTTTAGTTCTTCAATCTCTGCAATACTGTTAGAGACAAACTAGGTTGGAATTAGCCTCCAAATATTAGTTTTGATCCTTACATATTCAAAAATTCTAGAGAGAGAATAATATCAAGCCATTATTTTACAATGAACTAATTTTGCAGCTTAAAACAAGGTACCTAATACATGTTTCACAAAATTTCTAGAGAGATGCTTTTATTCTACTACACATAGTCTAGCTTTCTCTCATACAACATTGTTTCTGATTCTTCCATCTTCACGTTGAATTTTCAGCTAAAAAATATGAGGGAGATAAGTTTTAGAGAGAGAATATAAAAATTTTCATATCTTGATTTTTCTATATGCATAAATGATGTAAGCACTCATTCTAAACACTATCCACACGATGTATAATAGAAATCCCAAAAGGAATTATTTCACTATCAAAAGCTTATTACAATTCTCCCCTAGTTTGAAGAACTATGTGTTGAGAGTTGGAAAGTAGGATAATTTGCAACGAAATCATCAAAATTTATCGATTTTAGATCTTTATTTGGGTATGTATACCCCTTTAGGAATATATGTACTATCAATCAATTTCAAAGTAATCTTTCCCTCCTATCTAATGTTACTTTAGGCCAAACTTCAAAAGAGCTATCATCTTTTAGCTTATAGTTAGCCTGCAAAATATGAGCATCATTAGGTACATATCCTTTAAGTAAGCTAACATGAATCATAGGATGCACATTTAAATTCTAAGGCAATTCAAACAAATAAGCAAGAGATCCTATCTTTTTCCAGAACTTTAAAAACACCTACATATCATGGAGAAAGTCTATGATCCTTTCCTAGCATCAAATTAGATCGACAAGGATTGACCTTACCTAGAATCATCAATCAATCTTAAGTATCCATGTAGATTCTATCATGTATTTTCATTATCACCATCATTGTGATAAAACATTAGCATAGCCTCATCTTCATTTTCTTTATTATTTTTTCCCATTTTCTCTTCTATTGAAGATATTTTTTTCATAAATACGTTCATCTATGAATGGACTAGTATTGATTTTCGGTAGTCTTTTATCTTCATCTTATGTAGAAACATCACATAAATTATTATCATTGTCTTTATGTATGACATTCTCATGATCAAGTCGAATGCATTTTTCCCTCTTGGATGTCAATATGTTAATAGTCAATGATGAACCATCATCTTGATTTTCTTGGATCTGTGTAAGAGTAAGGCTGTTAAACAACGGTTGACCTCTAGGTTGAACATGAATGACTTGCCACCAAGGATGAGCATAAGGGATTTTGTAAAAAAAATCTTTTTCAATATGTGTAGGAGGAATATATGGTTTTTTTTGTAAATCGCATTACATTTGAAGAATCAGTTTCCTAAATTTGGGACGATTCTCTTATTATTGTGGTATTATTACCCTTATACAAAGTTTGAAGCCAATCATCCTTCAAAATAACCTATCAAAATATTAAAAAATAACATTGTTATGTATATTTAAAAAATAAATAGATATTATTATGAAAAATATATATTTTTTTACCTATATGAAGATATGGTATGATATTTTGTAGATGCTAACAACCATTCACACATAACCAAGTTCATTGTCTATATGGTTCCTAACTATTGAACACACGTGATATTTTCATGAAAGAAGCAACAATAATAGAATCCTCTATTTTGCATAAAGAATCCATAACTTTGATTGTGATATGTTGTCCATAGGCCCACATATGTGTGTATATTCAGGACTATAACAGTAAATAAGCTATTAAAAGAAAATAAGAACTCAAATATATGTGCAAGAAAAGTGTACTAGTCCAAAAAATTACCTTTCTTTCACACCGTATCATTAGATCTCTATGCTCATCAAAGATTCTTTAATTATCTTTATTGGCTAATTGCATACGAGTATATAAATAATCCATGAAAGAAGATATTTTTGTAAATTTCTCATTTTTATCATTATTATGTCTTTAACTTTTGTTTCTCCATCTTCTACCATAATGATGGAGATCCCTTGGATTGGTTAGAATCAGTGAAGTCAAAAAAAGAAGTAGATGCATGCATGCACACATTCACACATACACACCTGCACAAAGATACACACCTTCAAACATACACATATTTATACATATACATATACACAAAGATACACATATTCACACATTCATACCGTCCCATACACACACATACACATATTCACATACACAAGCATTTACACATACAAACATGCACACACATAGCTTGTAGCTCAAGCATAAGCACCACCTCCTTTACTTGTGAATCCGCAGAGACGTGAGGACTGGTATGAAGACCATGTGCAGGTGAAGGCACAAGTGTGTGAGTGAAAGCACACAAGCATGCACATACACACGCACATGGTAAGAGCAAAGAGAGGAACAATGGAAAGCTTCTTTTACCAAAGAACTCTCTTACAAGGCTTCAAACTCTAACAAGCCAACTCTCTAACAAGCTACCCCCAAAAATGAGCTCTCTAGCTCCTTTTATAGTTTTTTGACTAGTTTTGGCCCTGTCCAAACCTAGTGTTCGGCCTACTTAAAAATTAGGTTCCAAGGCTTATTTGAGGACTCAAACGGAGTCTAAAAATTATGAAAATCAGTAGGATGATACTTCTAATACTCCTCAAGCTTGAAGACTACTTGGCTTGAGCAAAATGGAGTTAGAAAAATATTAAATGTATTTACAATTGCTTTTAGTGATGAAAATCACTATTTTTATAGGGATTCCTAAAAGATTAAGAAAAGAAAAAAGAAAGATTAAAATAATAAAATCAAATTTAAAAAACCTATGGTCAAAATTCTCTCTCTCTCTCTCTCTCTCTCTCTCTCTCTCTCTCTCTCTCTCTCTCTCTCTCTCTCTGCTGCGCGTGCAGCGCTGTTGCACCGCCGACAGAGAAGAGAGGGAGAAAGAGATGAGAGGGAAAAAGGGTTCATTTAAAGAAGAGCGAGAAGGAAGGAAGAAAAGGACAGAAAGAATGAAAAAATGGAAGAGAAAAGGAAAAAGGAAAGGGAGAAATAAATGGACAAAGGAAAAACAACAATGCCTTCCCCTTGTCCCTATGTCGAGCATTTTCCAAAGCAAAAAAAATTGCTCTACAATGAATGAATGACAAAAGCAAGAGAGATGGCCTTCTCTCTCCTCCTGCCAGAGGACAGTCATGGAAATGTGTGCACAAATGACTATAGTCTAGAGCAAAGGAAAATAGAGTACCTGAAAAATCACATGAGCTTGTGAGTACGTACTCCCTCTTTATATAGATGAGAGTAGCCCACCATAGCCCACATTTTCCCTAAGATAACTGATCCATGCAGCCTACATTAACTCCTCTTTAACTCAATAGCACTTCAACAAGAATTTAGGCATGGAAATTTCCTCTATTTGTTTTTCCCAAAAATACACACACCCATTCCATTAAATATTTACTGGACCATAGACTTTAGATTTAAATACAACCTTTCAATTCCTTTTTATTTATTTAATTACTTTAGAATAAATGCAAACCTTTAGAATAAATTAAAGTAAACCCATCAATTATTTTAAATGTATACATAACCTTAGTGTTAAAATATCAATTAATATTTAACATATTTAATTAACCATTTATAATTAAAATATTTGGTAAGGTTCCATTTAATATATTTTATCCTATTTATAAACTCATTTAGTGACGAAAACCTTCTTAACTAATCTCTTAGCCATAGGTTTACCCTTCAACAAACTTCAAACCATGTTAATTATCCCCAATTAACCCTTAAACTAATCTTCTAACCATCCATAATCCTCTAGATTTAATAATTAATCCTTAATTAACCTTGAAATTAAGTTAGAACCCTATAAAACATGTTCAAAACCTATAATTGACCCTTAATTACCCTTGCATTTACTTTCAAAATTTAGATAAACCCTTGACTAACCCTTGCTTTTTCATCTATACCCATAATTATATTAGAAAACACTTAGATAAATACTTTCCATCTTGATATTGATCATCAAACTTCTTATCCTGCAAAATTAAAATCAAACATTAGTCAAAATTATCATAATTTAACCAAACCTAATCCAATCAACTAATCTTTTAATTTTAGCAATATTCTAAGAGTAATAAATTCTTTCCGATAGCGTGGGATAAAACATCAATGTACAGTGTCGTATACACCTCAATAGAATGGATTTCTTGAATGGAAGAACATGTCACTCATGGGGATGGCGAGTTGTATGGTCAAGAGTCAGGCTTTACCACATAGTTTCTGGCTTGAGGTTGTCATGTATGTAGCATATGTACTTAATAGGTATCCCACTAAAGCACTCCAATCTATCACTCCATATGATGTTTGACATGGTTGCAAGCCATCTGTTGCTCATCTGCATGTTTTCGGTTGTCTAGCATATGCATTAGTGCCTGAACAAAATCACAGGAAATTGGAGGATAAAGCAGTAAAATGTATTTTTGTAGGGTATAGTTCTAAAAGCAAAGGCTATCGTCTGTATCATCCATATACTAAATGCATTTTGGTTAGCCTTGATGTTGTTTTTATGGTAGATGTTATTCAGCCTTTACTTTCATGTACAAAAGAGACATCTATTAGCTCCAAAGACATGTATGATACTTTGCCGCCTCTTTTTATAGGTGCATAGTCTAGTGTTGGTCCTAATGAGGAAACTTCTTAGCCTTTATAGGTTTCATGTGATGATGTAGATCATTGTATTTCTGATGCAGTTTTACATAATGCACTTATTGATGAGAGAGCTAATATTGAGGAGGCAAGAACTATGCCAAAATAGCTGGTGCACACTTTGTGTCATAGCAAATTAGATACAACTCTATCATACCATACTCTTTTAGGCTCTCATAGTGCCTCTTTTGCATCGGATTGCTATGCTATGGCTGCCTCTAGTCTTTGTGATGAGACTGAGCCTGTTCCGTTTGGTGAAGCATAAAATTGTGAACACTGGATGGCTGCAATGCAATCTCAATATGATACTATCATGAAAAATGGTATCTGGTCTTTATGTGACTTGGCTCCTGGTAAAAAGGCCATTGACACCAAGTGGTTATACAAGCTAAAGTGTAAACCTGATGGAATAGTTGAAAGATATAAGGCTAGGCTTGTTGCAAAGGGTTATGCATAGGAAAGAGGCATTGATTTTGATGAATCCTTTGCACCTACTTGCTAAATGACTACCGTTCATAGCATTTGTAGACTTGCAGCTCATCATGGTTGGAATGTACATGAGTTGGACATCAAAACAACATTTTTGAATGGTGACTTGCATGAAGAAGTGTATGTTTTCAACCTCGTGGCTTTGTGCAGAAAGGGCATGAAAACCAGGTGTGCATCTTAAAGAAGGTATTATATGGTTTAAAGTAAGCACCACGTGCTTGGTATGGAAAGATACATGCTTATCTGATTGCACATGGTTTTGAGAGTAGTCCAACTAAAAGCACGTTATATGTTAAGCATGCAAATGATGTGCTTCTAATCATTGTGGTGTACATTGATGATGTTAAGCACCTCATGAGAAGCATATTGCTAATTTTAGCGCTAATTTACATGCCTCATTTGAGATGTCTAATTTGGGGCATTTGCATCATTATTTGGGCATTCATTTTATGCATGTTGATGGTGGAATGGCTTTGTGTCAAACGAAATATATTGACACATTATTGCAGCGTTTTGGCGTTGAAGACTGTAAACCTATTAAATTTTCTAGCACATCAATATGCCATGTTCATTTTATAAAAATGTAATTTTTCTACTTGGACCCTAAAAAATCTTCTATAAGAATTTATGTTAGCCATATGGTCTGACATGTATAAAGATCGTATGAAGCTACACATTTGTACAAATTTTCAAGGCTATTAAAGCTTCCTACACACTTGAATGCTAGCTTGGAAACTTCCAAATGTAGTAAAACTTGTATAAGGGAGATTTAGATGTGATTTTTTTCTGCATATTCCTAAAGGAGAACTTTGAACTCTAGCCATACAAAGTTTCATCTTAATCAAAGCATATTTGGAGGGCCAAAGAACACAAAATATAGTTTTCAAGGTCACCACAATTTTGTAGATTAAGCAAATTGAAGGTTTGAAGGGATGCCACACGGAAAGGGATGATTGAACCATGTTGTATGGTCACGATGAGCCCAGATTCAAGGATGAAGATGCACCAAAGATAAAATCAAGGAGGATCCATGAGTTTTTCCATCTCGACAAGCTAAATTTGATGGCGAAGAGCAATTATGCATAGTTCTTCCAAAAAAACACCTAACGTTATCCAAAATCCAAGTGAGCATTGATCTGACGGTCCAAATCTTCCCAAATCCAAGGGTGGAGAATGAAGGTGCCTATTTTCACCTCCTTTTCCCTAGATATCATATAAATAGTCAATCCTAGCCATCCATTTGATAAATTGGATGGTTTTAATCAAAAGAAGTTGATCCTAGGGTTGAGAGTTGATTTCTCCGTATCCAAGGGCCTAAATTCATTCAAAAAACTATAAAACCACCCCTGTGAATCTGTGGAGAATCATTGTTAGCCATCCATAGGGCCTTGATAGCACATGGTTTCCTTGTGATGATCACCCTCAGTTGAGCATGGGAGGATCCAAGGTGGGCTAGTAAAAGCATAGAAATCAGAATCATATTTAAGTTAGACTTCCAAACTAGGATAGGCTCATAAACCCTGTTGGAGAAACACTCACTAATTAGACATATATTTGAAGGTCAAATCTTAGGAAGAAAACCCCATGCCTATGTGAAGGGACAAATTCACAAATGTATTATACTTGTAAAGTTAGTTCACTTTAGTTCTAGAAGTTTTTCAAAAGTTACGGGAATGAGAAAGTCTATATAAGTTAGTTAGTATTAACTGACGCGAGAGAGAGAGAGAAAGTGAGAAGAACTCATTTTTGTATGATTGAGTATAGTCGAGCTTCTCTGAGTGAGAAAGCATTTGTAAAACTTCTGAGTTTTTACAGTTATGAGAAGAACTGAGTAAAGTTTTTACAGTTATGAGAAGAACTTAGCAAAATACTGAAGGTATGTCATTTCAGTGACTAGGAATTTCTGTAGAAGCAAAGTTCTCACTTTAGGCTATCATTTCTCAAAGTTTGGAGTGGCAATGAGTTAATGGTGACCATAGAGGTGTTCTAGTGTCACATTAATTCATTTCTTGTGGTGTTTTATACATCAACAAGTGGTATCAGAGCAGAAAGGTTCTCGAGAGCAGAAGACGACAAAGGTACGAGAAGTTTTGTAAAGTTTTCCATTAAAGTTTGAAAGGTGAAGCATTTGAAGACACAAGGCATCAAAAGATTACTTTCGAAGTATCCTCATACACAAAGAACTTCAAAAGGTATTATCCTTTATCCTTTAAGCTCACAGGTTACAGCAGAAGGAAAGAACTATGGCAGATCATATCTCCATTGACAAACTGGACAGAGATAATTACCCCGCATGGGTAATGAGAATGGAAGCCTTACTTATGAGTAAGGATCTCATGGTATATGTAACAGGTGAAGAAGAGAAGCCAGTATTTGAAGATGAAAGCCGACCAAAGAAAGAAGAACTTGATGCTTTAAAGCATTGGCAGAAGAAGGATGCAAGTGCAAAAGCCTACATCTACAATACAATCTCAGATCATTTGCTACCACACATTAGAGGATTGGAATCATCAGAAGATATATGGAATGCATTGGAATATCATTTCCAAAGCACTACTAAAGCACGGAAAGCAAGTCTATGGTCAGAGTTTACAACATTCAAGAAGAAGCCAAGTCAAACCATTAGTGATTATGTCACTAAGATGAAGGATCTAGCAGATAGTCTTGGATCCATAGATGAAGATGTTGAAGATCACAGATTGATTGCTCAACTACTTGCAGGCTTGAGAGGGGATGAAAGGTGGAAACCTTTTGTCTTATCAACAGAACTTTCATTAAATCATTATGTTCCAGATTTGAACCAGTTGCTTGGTTTGATGCTCACATATGAGCAAGACTTGAAGGGAGATGGAGATAAAGGTCAAAGTTCTGCAATGTACATGAAGAATAAGAAGAAAGGAGATAAAGGTAAAGCAAAGGATGAAGAGGAGTCTAATTCTCAAGCTTATTATGCAAGAGGTAAAGGCACTGGCAGAGGAAGAGCAAGAGGTTTTGGAAGAGGAAGAGGTAATCAAAATAACAACAAAAAGGCTTGCTGGATCTGTGGATTGAGTAATCATTTGGCTCATGACTGTTGGCACAACCAACAAGGATCAAACCAGAATCAAAACAACAATAGCAGAGGTCGAGGTGGAAGATATCAAAGTAATTTTCAAAGAGGTAGACAAAGTCAAAGAGGAGGCTATGGTAGAGGTGGAGGAAGAAGTTGGGGACAGAATCAATCCTACAACACCACCTACTACAACTATGCAAATGACACACAGAATGAAAGTCATACATCATTGATGATGAATTCAATCAGCACATCAGACAAAGAAGATCTAAAGGTATTTTACATTGACTCTGGATGTTCTAATCATTTGTCAGGAAACATAGAATTGATGTCAGATTTGGAAAAAGGCATTTCGAGTCACACAGTTCAAACTGGTGATAATACAAGACATAATGTACATTCAATTGGAAAAGTGAAATGCAAGAGTGGAGCAGATTTGCTAACCAATGTTTTGTATGTTCCTACAATACCTAAAAACTTGATTAGTGTGGGACAGATAGTTGAAAAAGGTTTTCAAGTCAGGTTTACAAATGAAGGAGTATTTGTGGAAGATCCAGAGAATGGATATAATCAGATTGTCTCTGGTAAGAAAGAAGGTAGACTCTTTACTTTAAGAGTGCAAGGGAACATTGGTCAAGCTTTGCTCACACATGGTGAAGCAGTGATTACAGAACTTGATCTCTGGCATAAGAGATTAGGTCATTTCAATGAAAGAGGAATTAAAGCTATGGTTGCTAATCAGTCTGTACTAGGATTACCAAATGTGCAAAGTCAACATATGGTTTATAAATGTGAAGCATGTCAAATGGGTAAAGCACACAGGTTACCATTTCAAAAGAAAGGATTCAAACATGATGGAGTACTTGAGCTCATTCATACAGATGTATGGGGACCAACAAAAGAAGGATCTATCAGTGGCTCAAGGTATTATGTTCTTTTCATTGATGATGCTACAAGATGGATAACATTATATGTTTTGAAGGAAAGATCAGAAGTGTTTGGAGCTTTCAAGCATTTTCATGCATATGCAGAGAGAGTCACAGGTCAAAAGCTTAAGAGACTGAGGTCTGATGGAGGGGGAGAATACTTCTCCCAAGAGTTCAATGATTATCTTTGGAATGCAGGTATTAAGAGAGAAATAACTTGCAGGTATACACCACAACAAAATGGTGTAGCAGAAAGAAGGAACAGGACTTTGGTTGAGTTTGCTAGAGCTATGCTAAAGGAGAAGAACTGTCCAAATTATCTTTGGGCTGAGGCTGTAAATACAGCTACATATCTTGTGAATAGATTACCATGTGCAGCTCTGAATGGAATGACTCCATATGAAGCTTGGTGGGGTAAGAAACCAACACTAGATCATTGTAGAGTGTTTGGATCAATTGCATATGCTTATGTGCCATCACAACTTAGGCATAAACTTGAACCAAAGGTAGAAAAATATGTGTTCATTGGTTATGATGAAAAGCAGATGGGTTACAGGTTGTGGAATCCTCTAACAAAACAATTTATTGTTTCTAGAGATGTTACATTTGATGAACAGAAAAGTTGGTATGCAGATCAAAGTCATACAACTGAGGAATTTGAAGAAGAGGTAAGAAGATGTGAGAAAGGAAAATCAATTGTGCAGGTGAATAGAGATGAAGACTATATGCAAGCAAGTACATCCAGAAGTGGATCAACAAGAAGAAATGAAGAAGCTCCTATATTTGATGAAGAAGTGTATCCAGACACATATGAAGAATGTGAACCAAGAAGGTCAAGCAGGACTAGAAGACAACCAGAAAGGTATTCTTATGATACTTCTTACATAACTCAGAAGAACTATGCATATATGGTCAAAGATGATGAAGAACCTCAGAACTATGATGAAGCTAAAGGTAAGAAGCAATGGGAAGAAGCAATGAAGGAAGAGTTCAATGCACTGGAGGAGAACAAGACATGGGAACTTGTTCCTAAACCAAATGGTAAGAAAGTAATTGGAAATAAATGGGTTTATAAAGTGAAGAAGCTTGCAGATGGAAGTATAGCCAGATACAAAGCTAGATTGGTGGTGAAAGGCTATGCCCAGACCTATGGCATAGATTATGATGAGACATTCAGTCCTGTAGCTAAGATGTCAACTATAAGGACAATCATTGCTATTGCAGCTTCAAAAGGATGGACCCTAAGTCAATTGGATATAAAAAATGCATTCTTGAATGGATACATATCAGATGAGGTATACATGGAACAACCTCAAGGGTTTATAGATTCCAGGTATCCAAATTTTGTTTGCAGGTTGAGAAGAGCATTGTATGGATTGAAGCAAGCTCCAAGAGCTTGGAACTATAGACTGGTGAAGTATCTCAATGATCTTGGATATCAAAGTTCAAAAGCAGATTCAAGTCTACTTATCAAAAGAACAGAGGAAGGTACAATCTACATTTGTATTTATGTAGATGACATTATAATCACAGGTACTTCAGATGAAGGAATCAAGGAGGTAAAGAGATTACTTGAGAAAGAGTTTAAGATCAGTGACCTAGGAAAGTTATCATACTTTCTTGGAATGGAAGTTACTTATACAGATCATGGCATATATGTGTCACAAGAAAGGTATCTTCTGAACTTGTTGAAGAAGTTTGATATGGAAAATTGCAGAGAAGCTTCAACTCCACTTGAAGTTAATCACAAGCTCAGTAAATATGATGGTGCAGACTACAAAGATATGAGGAAGTATCAATCTCTTGTGGGTAGTTTGATTTATGCTACACTAACAAGACCTGATCTTAGTTATGCAGTGGGAGTTTTGTCACAATTCATGCATTGTCCAAAGGACCCACATTGGATTGCAGGTCAAAGAGTTCTCAGATATATCAAAGGAACTATAAAGGAAGGATTATATTATCCTTTTACATCAGATTTGAAGTTGAGAGCCTATAGTGATTCAGATTGGGCAGGTAACCAAGATGACAGAAGATCAACTCATGGTTACATGATATACATTGGTGATAAGCTTGTAAGTTGGTGTTCAAAGAAACAACATACAGTAGCACTATCATCAACTGAAGCAGAGTACAAAGGACTTGTGGAAGCAGCTAAGGAAGTCATATGGATGCAGACATTGTTCAAGAGCTTAGGCATTGATCAAGGTACACCTACAATGCATGGAGATAATATGAGTTCACTTTATCTTGCAGCAAATCCAGTATTTCATGCAAGGACAAAGCACATAGAGATCCAATATCATTTTCTCAGAGAAAAGGTAATGGAGAAGGAGATTGAAGTGGAATACATTTCTACTAAAGATCAATTAGCAGACATAATGACAAAGAGCTTGGATGGTGTGAAGACCAGCAGATTCAAAAGCATGGCAGGAGTAAAAGAAAAGAAGATGATATGAAGAAACAGGGAATGTCAATTAGTGATTGAGGGGGAGTTGTTGGAGAAACACTCACTAATTAGACATATATTTGAAGGTCAAATCTTAGGAAGAAAACCCCATGCCTATGTGAAGGGACAAATTCACAAATGTATTATACTTGTAAAGTTAGTTCACTTTAGTTCTAGAAGTTTTTCAAAAGTTACGGGAATGAGAAAGTCTATATAAGTTAGTTAGTATTAACTGACGCGAGAGAGAGAGAGAAAGTGAGAAGAACTCATTTTTGTATGACTGAGTATAGTCGAGCTTCTCTGAGTGAGAAAGCATTTGTAAAACTTCTGAGTTTTTACAGTTATGAGAAGAACTGAGTAAAGTTCTGTGTATGAGCGTCTCTCCATCATCTCCATGATTACCTACTGTGTGATGAGTTACAAAGATCAAGTTTTCCAAGCAACTCGATGCCTGGCATCGAATCTCTGTTGATAAGTCATATTTTCATTTATGTTTTTCATCCAGTACTGAAGTGTTTGAAAAACATGATGTTGTTGGAGCAACTCGATGCCTGGCATCGAATTCCAGTTGATAAGTCATATTGTAAATGTGCATGAAATCACCTATAATTTTGGTGTCCAAAAGATCAAGACTTTATGCGGGAATTCGATGCCCGGCATCGAATCCCTGCTGAAAAGTGGCCAAAAACACTCCAAGTCGATGCCCGGCATCGAATTCTCGTTGCAAGTCGATGCTAGGCATCGAATTCTAATTTTAAACAGGCGCTCTTACTAAAACAGGCAAGTTTTCCAGTTTTGGAAGGTCATACATAGTCATCTTGTGAGGGCCATAACTTGAGTTCTAGAGCTCCGTTTGATGCATATGATAGCTTGTTGGAAAGCTCTACTCTTCTAGTTTCAGCCTATAAAGTTTCATGGAGAAATAATACTTGAGCTAGGAGAAATTAGCAAAATACTGAAGGTATGTCATTTCAGTGACTAGGAATTTCTGTAGAAGCAAAGTTCTCACTTTAGGCTATTATTTCTCAAAGTTTGGAGTGGCAATGAGTTAATGGTGACCATAGAGGTGTTCTAGTGTCACATTAATTCATTTCTTGTGGTGTGTTATACATCAACAAACCCAATGGTTTCTCTCTCTTTGTTCACCCTTAGTGGAGCATGTGAATGAGTTAGAGTTTGGTTTATTGGTCTTAGAATTCCTTACATAGATACTACATTCCTAGATAGATATAGGATCACTAAAGTGGTTCCTATCCTCTCACATGTGACATTCAATTGAACTATCATGGTGGGAGGGTCGTGTGAACTACCTTTGACCATTAGATTGCCTAGCTTGACTTATGGCATGGTCCATAAAAAGCCTTTTGCAACCTGCAAACATATTCTAGGTGCTTTGAATCTTCATATCCTTATGCCTAGTCCATGTATACTTCTTCTTGTAACTCACCATGTAATATTCTTTACATCCATCTGATGCAAAGTCCATCCTTTTGCTATAGCTAATGCAACAAGTGTTCTGATAGTAGACATTTTAGCTATAGGCTGAACATTTCCTCATAATCAATGTCATATGTCTATGCATATCCTTTTGCTTCCAATCTTCTTTGTACCTGCTTATGCTACCATCAACATTGTGCTTTACCTTGTAAACCCACTTGCAACTTATGGGTTTCTTTCCTTGGGGCAATGGAAGCAGCTTCCATGTTTCATTTCCATAAAGTGCAACCATCTGCTCATCCATAGCTTTTTCTCAATCTACATTTCCAACTGCATCTTGAAAACAAGAAGGTTCAGCATCTTGTATTACCTTGGTCATGTAGGCACAATGATGAGCCATATAACTATCATATGTTAGTCGCTGCATAGAATTCTGCATCCTCCAAAATCTTCTTGGTCCTGGGTCACTTCTCCTTGTATCATCTGCATGTGCCTTTCTAACTCTTGGAGTCTTCATAGAGGGCAATCCAAGTTCCTCATCAAGGCTCTTTTCTGAATTGCTTCAATCTCCATCAATGTCATCAAAACCTATAGATGTTTTACTACTAGTAGAAAGCTTTTCTTTACCTTTCTTTGATGTAGTTGATGAATTTGTTGGACTAAAATTTCCACGTAATCTTCCACTCCATGGATTTGAGTTCAAACTATTGCTTGATGATGCATCTGATCCACTCAACACTTGAGATTATGCACTTGATTTTTCAGCACTTTCTTTATCATTTGTTTCAATATTAACTCCATCTTTGGCATCTACATAGAAGCTTGAAATTTCATCAAACACCACATCTCTGCTTACCTTCACTTGTCGTGTGAGTGGGTTATTACATTTATATCCCTTTTGCTCAAGGGAATACCCAATGAAGATTCTTTTTCTGCATTTGGATCAAGCTTGATCCTCAACTCATCTGGAATATCTACATATGCAATACAACAAAAAACTTTTGTATGTGATAAGTTTGGCTTTTTGCCTATGAACTTATTTTTAGGTGTAACTTGGTGTACAACAGTAGTCGGAGTTCTATTCATGATGTATATAATAGTATGCATAGCTTCTACAAAATAACAATGAGCATATTCTTCTCAGTCATCAAAGCTCTTCTTATTTCTGCGATATGTCTATTTTTGCATTCAGCAATGCCATTTTGTTGTGGTGTGTACCTTATGAAGACTAACATCGAATTCCATGACTTTTAAGAAATTTGTTGAAGTCATTTGACATATATTCAGCTCCTCCATCATACTTTAATATCTAAATTTATTTTCCTTTCTACTTTTCCGCCATAGCCTTAAAATTTTGGAAGTGAGTGAACACCTCACTCTTCTCTTTCATGAAATATACCCATAATTTCTGTGTATGGTCATCAATGAAAGCAACATCAAACCTGCAACCACCTATAGATGTGGTCTTTGCAGGACCCCAAACATCTATATGTACTATTTTTAGTACATTCGCACTAACATGCTTGTCATTTGAAAATGATGCTCTTGACTGTTTACCAAATTGACATGTTGCACATACCTTTTGCATCTCTGTAACCTTGAAATTTGCTAGTCCATTGACAATCTCCTTTGAGTGCATCAATTTCAACCTTTGCAAGTTTGCATGTACGATTCGTTTATGTTAGATCTCTAAATCAACAATAACTCTTGCACCTTTAACAAACAAGGCTGCATTCATTTAAGGAATTTTCACATTTGAGGTGAACATCCTACCCACTTTGTTTCCTTTGGCAATCAATCATCCACCTTGTTTGTACTCTTCTACATATAGCCCATCAACATTGAACCTAACTTGTAATCCCTGGTCAACCATTTGTCCAACACAAACCAGATTCTTTGTTATATTTGGAACATGTGGCGCATCAGCAAGATGTTTTACCTTCCCTTCCTCCATAGATAGTGCTATGTTTTCTGTATGCTCAATAGGGTTTGGTGTGTCATCACCTGTTTCAACATATCTAGGAATTGGAAATTTTTGCAAACTACTAAACCATTCCACATGAATGGTCATGTGATTTGAAGCACCTGAATCAACATATCAAACATTTCCATTTGATTTTGAAACATCAGTAGACATCGTATTCATCATATCCTGTATGTGCCCAATCATGCTATCCTATATACTAATAGATAGTCAATACATTACCTTTTGTGGTCCTTGATTCCATTCCTCATATGCTCTTAATTGGTCATCAGTCTCATTCCTCTCTGGTAACTGCAGGGCATTTTCATTATCTCCTTCGATCTACTTCCAATAGACTTTTCCCATTAGGAAATTCATCATTCTGAATCTCCAAGCATGGAAGTTGTTCTTGTCCAGCTTATCGCTCATAACTTGACTCATTCCATCCGCATATGCCATTTTTGTAGCAATTCACAACATTGTGAAAACACTACAAGTAGTAGTGCTTGAACACTATCGCACTTTGATGTCACAGTTCGATCTAGAAAAACACAATTTTCGTGTATCAACTCTACACCGAATTGCTTGAAATTATGGATCTAGATATATGAGTATTGCCAAACAAGATGCAACTTACAATTTTGCAAAAATTGGCTTGGTTTTTCTATGGGCCCACCTTGCAAGCTCGAAAAAGAGATCGAGATGGCTCAGAAATAGAAATTTGACAAAAACAAGTGAGATCTTCTACCTTCATGCCATTTTTTGTAGAAATCTGAGATCGTTTGAGAATCATGCTTTCTTCGTGCCTTCTCACATACTTTCAAAAATATTTTGAGGCCTTCTACCTTCACACCAATTTTTATAGCAATCTGAGGTCGTTTGTGAATCACTCTTCTTCACACCTTCTGGCATACTCTTCACCGTCAGCCTCATCCACGAGCTCTCTATAGCCGCGCTGGCTATGATACCATGTCATGAGGAAAGAGATAAGGAAGAGAGCACACACACACACACACTCTCAGAATCAAAGAGGATCACACACAAGATTGAGGCAAAGAAGAATGATCTTCTTCTTCTTCTCTTAAATAAAAGGAATGTACAAGAATGACCTAAAAACAACAATTCAGCAAGTGCAATATATAAAGAATAGTACATAAGAAAAATCCTAATGTTCGCAAATAAGTGAGATGGCAAGAAAAAAATGTGACATCACTCTCGGTAGATAAATCTAGTAAAGCTCAATGAAATATCCTTGACCTATACTGGCGTGACCTCTATAGATGTCAGAGAAATGAAAAAGTGATACATGTCATCCAGGATCATCTTATGTTGAGCTTGATATCTCAACAAAAATGATGATCTCACAGGGCTCAAGTCTCATGATTGGCAAAAGTTTTTATAGTTTGTTCTCGGTCTAGCTCTAAAATATTGCCTTTCGGAGGATGTGCAAACAACGATTTATAAAATCAGTTCCTTGGTAGAGTGGATCTCTTCTAAAGAGATAAGGAGAGATATCATAGAGAGTGCAAAACTCAATGTTATAGAGGCTCTCTGTATGGTTGAGAAATACTTTCGCATAAGTATTCTCACAATTGAGCTTCATTTACTAGTTCATGTGGTTGGTGAAGTTGCAATAGCAGGAACTATCCATAGTCGATGGATGTTCTTCTTAGAGCAGTTCATGAAGATGGTTTGTTCATCACAGACCACGTCTAAAGGGTAACATAGTAGAGAGGTGGCTCATACAAGAGTGTCTTGTATTCATAACAGATTTTCTACACATGTCGGACCTAGAAATGCCTACTTATGGAGTGATGATGAAGATGTTCATCTCATAAGCAATGAGCCTCAAGGTAAATGGATGCAAAGAAAAATGGATGTAGCTTTCAGAGAGAAGGCAATGAAGTTTTGCATCATTAACTCTGAGCTGATGCAAAAGTGGTTGGAGAGGTATGAGCTTGCCAAGGAGACAAATGCAAAGCAAAGAGCTCAATTTCAAAAGAATTGTTCCACTCGCTTTTTGCCTCTTGCAAAAACTCTTCAACCTCTTCCATCCTTTCCAATGAGCAGATAACAAATACAACCATTTCACAAGCAAAGGAAGCAGGTGAGGATATCTCTGAAGAAGAGGAGGAAATCGCAAAGGGATCTGATTGAGAGGATTCTAAATACGATGCACTATGGTCTCATGGACAACACTTTTGGATCACATGAATCGATGAAAATAGGTCTACTTTTGAAAGTGGGATGATGGTGAACTTTTTCCAAAAAAGTAGAGCTAGTGCAAGAGACAACAATGCTCAAGAAGGCCAACTCGAGTATTGTGAAGTGATCCAAGATATCTTAAAGCTATCCTTCAGGAGGTTTGACTACTTTCTATTTGATATATAATTGTTCAAAGTAGTCACATCTAGGAAAAAATGCAACAATGAGGTGGGATAAGAGTGGTTTGCTTCAAGTAGACTCAAAAAATTATGGACAGATGAAAGAGATACATTTGTAATTCTCAAACATTGTGAGGAGGTTATGTTTATGCCAGATTCGAAAGAACTAGAGTCGCTAATTGTTTTAAAAGTCTCTCCATGTAGCAAAAAAATTTCTTAGGACATAGACATAGAAGAAATTCTATCTGTAGTGGACTCTGAGGTGCATTCGGTAGTTGAGGAGGAAGAGATCATTGTCCGAGATGAAGAGGTCTTTGAAGAAGATGAGGTACACAATGAAATAACAGACAATATGGTATACGAGGACGATGATCAAGAAGAGGTGGCCATACCAAGAGGTCTAGAAGTTGCCAATGTTGAGATATATATCCTTTGTGCATCAAATCTCTAGGAGGATGTTAGAATAGAGGATTTATGAAGCAAACAATTGTTCGTACTAATTTATGTTTATTTATTTTGCTATGTTTTTTCCACACTGCTATTTTTCTATATTACCATTTTATTATCGTATTCCAATTATTTGAGTTTTCTATTACAGAGCACTGTGGGAGACAATCCACTGGTCACTCTGCATTCCATGAAAGAGGAGCAATTTATGGATTTTATATCTCAAGTGCCTCTTGCTTATATGGCTAGAGCATCATAGTACTGGATCACTCATGGTAGCACCCCCCTGGCCTCACTTCGATTGATGACACTCTCGTTGATTTCATTCCCTTTGGTGGGACTACTCCAAGCAAAGATACTCCCTTTAGTGGGACTACTCCCACCGGAGGTACTCCCTTTGGCGGGACTACTCTCTTTGAAGGTACTCTTGGCTTTATGACTCCATCACGACCTCCCGCTCAGCCACCCCCTAGTGGCTCAATCAGTCGACGTATGCGTTCAACACCATAGCGCGATACAATTGCTGGCCCCTCTTGCCCATCCTGTCAGCCGAGGTCACACTCGAGAGGGCCAAGCTCTAGAGATGGATGTACAAGTAGCTCTAGAGGAGGTGCATGTTGTGGAGGTAGTGGGATGGATGTTGTGTCTCCCACTTCTACTCCTAGTCGAGTACCTCAGATGTAGATACACCACATAGTACACCACATAAACCTTGGGGTTCTCATGATCATGACAAATCCAAGGTTTACAGTATACGTGATGGAGCTCCAGTGATGGATGCAGCCAGAAAGCCATGCTTCAGTGTCAAAAGAGATGGTAGATATACCTCAAAGATATGCCTGGTGCTCCAAAAACCTACTCTACAGCTGCCAAGATAGCTTCAAGAATGGTAAGTACATGCCTTGTGCTTGCTAAGGATGCATATAAACCATCCTAGTTATTTGGAGCATCAATCTCAAATTGATTCATCAAGAAAGACTACTTGACACAAAACAGATGAAGCAAAACTTGTTAATTTTAGATGAGATGCACTCTAGAAAATTACTCAGAGCTCATAGCCTACTAGAAATTGACCAGAGATATTTTGCACATCTCTATCTTGATATATAATAAATCTAAACCAACAAATTTGATGGATTTTGATGAACCATATTGAGAGAAATAAGCTTAGCTATATAGGGGTGTCCTACCGATATTTTAGGGATTGCCTACCAAATTACCTAGTTGACTTCAAATGAATGTGCTTCACAAAATAATGAGCCAATTATGATGCAAATTGATATGATGCAAAAAAGTGTTGGATTACCGATACCAATTTTAATCTTAGAAAAAGTCTAATTATAAACAGAGAAATCAATAATTAAAGTTGACTGAAAATGTGAAAATAGACATGTAGAAATAGATGAGGAAAATTCCAAGATGTGGCTTGAAAATCAATCTGTATTGCACATATGATACATGATATGAATGGACATGAAGCTTGGAAAGGAGGAGCATATTGTGTGCTTCACTAATAACTTGGTCCTTAGTCAGAATCGCATCACAATGTAGCTCAAAATGATATGCTCTAATCGACGACTACACATATGTGTATATATAGAAGTTTTTGTTTTCAAAACGTTGAGGGATTGGACCTAAAAGCTCCCTCAAGTTTGGGGAATCTCCTGCTAATCAATCTCCCCTAACTTTGGCTCGTGATTCATTCCTATCAAGGCCCCGACTTTCTCAAATGAGTTTTACTTATCAAGGTAGTTATTTTCAAGAATTACAAGAAGATGTTTTTATGATTTCTCTCCTTGAGAGTGTATACAAATAATGTTTTACATTGTGTGATCAAGAACTAGGCCTAGATGAAATACACCAAGAGCTCCCCCTTAAGCCTAATATGCTTGAGTCTTTAGTCCTCTCTGATTTCTAGCAATCCAATCATGCCTTTGAATCTACTTAGCTTGATACCATCCAATGGCTTAGTCAACATATCTACACATTGAAGATTAATAGACACATAGGACAATTGAATGTCCTTGCTCATCAACTTCTCTCTTACATAGTGATAATGAACTTCAATATGCTTAGTTCTAGCATGGTAAATTGGATTAGTTGCTAAGTGAAGTGAGCTTGTATTATCAACAAAGATGTGAGGAGTTAAATTAGGTAACCCCAAATCTGAGTATAGACACTTTAACCACATTGCTTCCAGTGTTGCATTGGCCAATCCTCTATATTCAATCTCAATGGATGATAGAGTGATAGTTGGTTGCTTCTTTGAAGGCCATGAAATTAGTTTTAAACCTCCAAAAGACAAATATCTTTATGTACTCTTCCTATTATCCTTTGATCCAACCCAATTTGAATCTGAGTAGAGTTTGAGATCAATTTCTGAAATGAAAAGGTAGAAAAGCCCTTCATTGATAGTACCTTTCAAGTATTTGAGTACTCTCTTGGTTGCTTCCATGTGTGGATTCCTTGACTTGTGGATGAATTCGCTGAGTATGCTAACACTATAACATATGTCCACCCTTGTGAGAGTTGCATAGTTCAAGCTTCCTACCAAGCTTTGATAGCTTGTGATATCTTCAATGGGTTCTCCCTCATAAGTGCTTAGCTTATGATTCAACTCCATGGGTGTACCTACATACTTAGTATTATCCATTTTAAACTTAGAAAATAAGTGATCCGAGATCACTGATCTTGAATTCATCCTTCATTCCATCCTTTAGTTGTTTAATTCTATTGACATCATTTCCTATAATTATAATGTCATCAACATATACACAGGGATATATAACCTTTGATCCATTCCTCTTGATAAATAATGATGTATCTGCTTTACTAGCTTTAAATCCTTGGTCCTGCAAGTAGGTAACTAATCTGTGATTCTAAGCTCTTGGAGCTTGCTTCAAACCATACAGAGCCTTCTTCAATTTACACACAATTGGGATGATGCACATCTTCATAACCAGGTGGTTGTGCCTTATAAAATTCCTTTGAAATCCAACCATTGAGAAATGCATTTTTCACATCTAGTTGACATAGCTTCCAATTCCTAGGTGCAGCAATGCTAACAAGTACTCTAATGGTAGGCATTTTAGCAACAGGTGAGAAGGTCTTTTCATAGTCTATCCCATGGGTTTGTGCAAATCCCTTGGCTACTAACCTTGCCTTGTATCTATTAATACTACCATTTGAATTCCTCGTAACTTTATAAAATAACCTTGATCCAATTACTTTCATTGATGGTTTGCTAGGAACAAGTTCCCAAGTGTCATTATCCATGAGAGCTTCTATTTCTTCATCCATTGCTTCTCTCCATTCCTTCTTGCTTTGAGCTTCTTCATGAGATGTTGGTTCTTCATTGTTGGAGTCCTTAGCCATATATCTTGAATGCTTTGTGATCAAGGAGGTATCAAACCCATGCCTTTCTAGTTTTTTCTTCTCTCGCATTGACCTTCTCACTGGTTGATGAGAGCTTTCTGAGCCTTGGGCTAGGTCTTGCACTTTAGCTTTCCCTTTGTTCTTCCATATCTTCAATTTCTCTAAATCTCTCAAGTCATCTTCAGAGTCACCATCTTCAAGATGCTTTGGTTCCTTTGTTGAAAGAGATGGAAAGTCTTCTTCCAAATCATATGGCACCTTCACTTTCCTATCATGATCAAACCAAGATTTATTTTCATCAAAGAATACATCCATACTAACTAATAAGCCCTTTGTTAGTGGGATTATACAATTTGTATCCTTTTTGGTTTTGATCATAACCAATGAAAATACACTTCTCTGCTTTGGGATCCGATTTCCCTCTTACTTGACAAGGTATGTGAGCATAGGCTAGACATCCAAAGATTTTGCGATGCTCTAGACTTGGCCTTCTTCCATTTTTCACTTCATAGGGAGTCATATCATCTAAAGACTTTGATGGAAGTCTATTTACAAGGTACAGGGCTGTTGATATGGCCTCTGCCCAAAGATAATTAGGTAGAATCTTTTCATTTAGCATAGATTTGACTGCTTCAACTTTAGTTTTGTTCCTTCTTTCAGCTACTCCATTGAGTTTAGGTGTGTATCTCATAGTTACCTCTCTTTTGATGCCTCTTTCTTGTAGGAAAACATCAAATTGAATTAAGAAGTATTCTCCACCACTATCTGATCTGAGTTTCTTGAGACATCTACCTGTTTGGTTCTCTACAAGAGCAAGATATCTTTTGAAATAGTTTAAGACTTCATTTTTATGCTTCATAACGTACAAAATTGTCCACTTACTACAATCATCAATAAAAGATACATAATATTTTGAACCTAAAATAGAAGGTTCTTTGCTTGGACCCCACACATCTCTATGTGCTAGATCCAATAGCTCCTGATGGATATAGCCTTTCTTGTTGAAAGGTTGTCTATGAGCCTTGCCAAATCGACAAGCTTCACACTTGTATATCATATGTTGCTTTGTGATATTAGGCAATCCGAGTACACTTTGATCCCTGCAAATTTGTTTCAAAGTTCTCTCACCAATATGAGCAAGCCTTATATGCCATACCTCCAATTTAGAGAGTGTTTGAGTGTTCTTGATGTCCTCCACTTCAAAGATGAAGAGTCTTCCTGTCCTTTCTCCTTTGGCAATCCTTCCAAATCCTTGCTTGGGGTCTTCCACATATGCTCCATTCTCTTGTGAACCTAACCTGCAATCCTTTCCACAATCTGTCCAACACTTATCAAGTTTTTGGTTATTATAGGTACATACAAATTTTGCTAAGAAGATGCATGTTGCCATTTGATGTCTTGACATTACCTATTTTCTCCATTGAATGTCTTGCATCATCACCTGTCTACACTTCATGTTTATTCTTGGGATCTTCTAAATCACAGAGCAATGCTACATTTCCTGAGAGATTATTTGAGCACCCTAAATCAATATAGAAAGCATGGTCATCATCCTTATGCTTCAATGATAGGTTCATGAGGAGTAATGAGTCCTCTTGACTTCGATCTTTAGTGTAGTTGTTGTAATCCTTCCTTCCTCTATATCTATTTTGATGGTTGTTATTGTTGTTGTTGTAGTAGTTGTTGTATCCTCCATTGTATGTACCTCTATTTGATCCATAGCCACCTCTATTGAATCCTCTTCCTCTATAATTCCTTGGGTTCTTGTAACATTCCTCAGTGGTGTGATTAGATTAACCATAGATATTGTAAGGTTGAGATGCATGGAGTCTCCCCTTGCCTTGCTTTCCTCCTCTGCCTCTTCCTCTAGCTTTTCCTCTACCTGTGAAGTTGGCTTGGAAAGAGCTACCTTCATCTTCACTCTTCTTAGACTTTGACTTATCCTTAGCTTTAGCTTTATCAGAGTATAAGGTAGAATATTGATTACCTCTTGAAGATTCACTATTCTTGCTTATCTTTGCTTCATGTGTGAAGAGTTGGCCCATTAGAGTGTTGAGGTGAGGCACTACATCCATTTTGAAGAGATCTCCTTCATTTTGGTGACATCATGAGTCACACTTTTCTTGGGACTTTTCTTCAAGCTACTGAACTACATTGATAGCTGATTCTTACTTGCTCTAGTATTTGAAGAGAAGAAAGAAGCAAGAGATTTCCAAGTTTCTCTTGAGGTCTTGCATCCTTTCATAGGAGGTAAAAGAAAATTAGAGATTGATTTTAAGATGTAGGACATGGCTAATGCATCCTTTGAACACCAAGTTGTAAGCCTTTCTTGCTCTTCATGTGATGGTTGTCCTTTACTTCTCATTGTTGACATGAATTCATCTTCAGATATGTATCCAAACAGATTTCTCCCTTAAAGGTAGGCATCTATCCTCAGAGTCCAAGCTAGGTAGTTGTTTCTATCCAATTTTTCAATGGTGGAAGGAAAATAATCTCCCATATTGATTAACTTATGCTCTGATATCACTATGAGAAGAGATGGTAGATACACTCCAAAGATATGCCTCATGCTACAAAAATCTGCTCTACACCTACCAAGATAGCTTCAAGACTACTTGACACAAAACAAATGAAGCAAAACTTACTATTTTTGGATGAGATGCACTTTGGAAATTTACTCAAAGCTCATATCCTGTTGGAAATTAACTATATATATTTTTCACATCTCTAATTAGATATATGATGAATCTAAAGCATCACATTTGATGGATTTTGATGAAACATATTGAGAGAAATAAGTTTAGCAATATAGGGGTGTCATCCTGACATTTTAGGGACTGCCTGACAAATTCCCTACTTGACTTCTAATGAATATAAGAATAAGTACACATAGAGAAATCAATAATTAACGTTGAGTAAAAATATGAAAATAGACCTGTAGCAATAGATGAGGAAAATTCCAAGATGTGGCTTGAAAATCAATCTCTATTGCACATATGATACATGATATGAATGGCCATGAATCTTGGAAGGAGTAGCACAATGTAAGCTTCACTAATAACTTGGTGCTTAGTTAGAATCTCATCAGAATGTAGCTCAAAATGATCTACTCTAATGCATGGCTACACATATATGTACATATAGAAGTTTGTGAATTAAAAACTTGGAGGGATCATTACCTAAAAGATCCTTTGTATGGTTAGACACTGAGGAGTGGGATATGATTCGGGATGAGCAGCAGTAGACTCTTGACCAATATCATCAGCAGTGAGATGTGGTGGCTATGCCTCTAGATATAGCTAGAGAATCACATTTGGGTAGCAACAGGTCTGACTCTATGCATCACGAGTTTATAAGTATCATTTTGATGATCGAATTTATTTGTATTAAGCATTTCATGTATGTTCATCTAACATTTTGCATATTTGTTGCAGGAGTTGGCAGTGGGTCATATTCTGATACAAGCAAAAGAGGCTTATGGATATCATCATGGATTGGTTGCACTATTGGAGGACTTGAAGGGATGCGTGCGATCATTTGATGGGAGCATCTATGATGAGGTGATGCGTGCGATCATTTGATGGGAGCATCTATGATGAGGTGTTTTTTAGTTGTTGTTTATAAATATCATGTCAATTTGTCTCATTTCATGAATGTGCTTTGTTTCAAGACTGCAGATATATATGTGTTGACCCCTCTAGGCATGTGTATGATAGTGATGTGCCATAATTTTTTATTTGGATCATATATGGTAGTGGTACACCATAATTTTGTATTTGGTTCTTATATGGAAATGGTTTGCCACATTTTGTATTTGGCTCATATATCATAGTGGTTTGCCATACTTTTGGATATGGTTCATTTATGGAATATATATCTCTTTTGTACATGGTTCATTTATGGAATATCTCTTTTGTACATGGTTCATGGTTCATTCTACTCATCTCTTTTATGTTCAACAATGTGTTTTCCTTTATCAAATCATCTTTTGGTTGTCCATCATCTAAACCCTAAATCGGTAACCAGTAGAGTACATATCACATGTACTCGGTTTTTTTTAGGCAGAGTGTATTGTCTTTTGCTATCCAACAATATGGTAATGTTGCTGCAGCAAGAGACAACACACTCTACCCAAAAAAAAATTTTGCAGATATGGTCATCTGTATAGGTGATGGTATGAGTGTCAATATGCCTAAGGACATACTGATGCCTATACTGATGCTTTTACCCAGGGACATAATGATGCTTATAACGGCAATTATGATATCGATGCACATAATATTGATTATGGCATCGGTTTGTAGATACATACCAATGCCTATACTGACAAAAATATATGCGCATCCATAGCGTGCTAATATCAGCGGTAGTAGGCAATTATTGATGCATATACTGTCATCTATATCGATGCTTATATCAACATTATTGTTCCGATGTGCATATTGGTATTTATATCGACGCCAGGGAAAAATTGCACCCATGTATTTGTGCTAGTTTATAGCTCAATATGCCCCTCATATGTTGTAGTGTCAATAAGCATGCACACACATACATATTCACAGCCATAAACACACACATTCATCAATACATAGACATATACATGAGACATACACTCATCCACAGACACATACACATACACTTAGTACAAACACATTCTCATATGTACACATTGCTCAAATCTTCATTCACACATAAACACATAGATATACTTTCTTATACACACAACACATACACACATATGAAGCACATTTAGACACACATATACACATAGTCACGAAAGCACACGTCCACGTTGAGGCACATTCACAGTGAAAGAAAAACATGTATATAGTTGGACACACATATGGACACATGTCTCCACACGTAGAACCCTAATAACATAGACATATATATGCTAATGGCATTGGAACATAAATACATATACACACGCACACAATCCCTATGCAGAAATAAAAGACATAAATACAGAAAAACATGCACAATATTCTAGCTGTCTTTTGTTTCCATTCCTGCAACTACAAAAGATCAACATTGAATGGTTAAAAGAGAAAAGAATACTGAACAACAGAATTCAGGGAACATTTCAATTTCAGTAAAAGCTTTAATTCCAACTTATGATCCAAGATGCTAAAGTCCTTTTGACAATGCATAAAATGATTGAATAAAGCACAATGTTTTTTTAAATTTTGGAGTAGTATAAGCATTGCATAAACGATTTAAAACCGTTGTATAAACATTTATATGTTCCTTTCATATGTATGTTAGCATAGGGCATCACATAAATGATCATACCCTCGTATGTGTGATGTTATCATATGTGCAACACTGAATTGATCTATAAGTGACGCTTTTGAAACATTTTATAAGCAGCCAAAAAAACCATAGCTTTAATCATCACAAAGAATGGTGTGTACACGACCGTCCTCATGGGATGCTCTATATGGTGACAAGAAGAGGGGGGAAGTCACTTCTTGGAGTGATGAAGATCACATTAGTCATAAGTAAAAACCATCCAAAAAGGCAGATCATGGTTCTCTAAATTTGCCATGTGCCATGCTTAGCGCTTGAAAGTTGAAACACCATTCCACTTTCAAACACTAACGGTATATGATTTGCTAGCTAAAATTGGCACTTCATCATAATTAATTTTTCAACAGAGTCTAGTGGTTGATGCTTTGAATCTCTGGAGAAAATCCTGAGTTCAAATCTTGGTTTGAGATATCCATGAGTTCCCCAAGATGGGTGTTCATGAGTTATCCAAGATGAGTGCCTCTATCTTACAAAGCTGTGTATGCGTCTTTCTAATTCATTGTACTCTCAAAAAAAAAAAATCTGTCTTTTCAAAGCCAAAGCCTAAATCTATCTTTTCAAAGCCAAAGCCTAATGCTTTTGAGTAGGAATCGGGCGCCAAACAACTCACCAATTAGCCACGTTTTCTTTACCTTTTCTTGAACCTTCTCGAATTCCGCTTTCAAGAGAGATACCACTGGGCCCTGGAGACTTCGCCCCGAAGAGGGAGAGGAATCCCTATTCCCTATTACTACTGTTTGACATCTATTCCACACAATTTACAATAAAATTTAACTGACACGTGAGAGAGAGATGAACGAGTATAGCTGTGTCACACACCTATACTCATTTCATCAGCCTGTGTGTCTATTCGGAGCATAGTGAAACCTGAGAAATGAGCAGCACGCAGAGACGACATTATATAAAGGAAATCAAGGACGAGAGTCCAAAACGCCGTACTCCAGTCTCCTATCTAATACGCTCTGAAAAAGCATCTTTCAAGGCGCGTGTGCAGGATGAAACAAAAGAAGTAACGTGTGCGCATACGCCACCTTCTCTTTGGCTCTAGCCTGTAGTTCCCCGAATCCCCGACTCAGAAAAGAAAATGGGTTCGGGCGTAGTAAAGTTATGCTAGATAGTATCCAGCGGTTTTTCCTCCCGCGGTCCTCCACAGTCCACTCCGATCCGCTGTCCTGACTCCTGCCTACGAAAAAATGAAAGCTCTTCGCTGGCATCTATTCGTCCACTTCCCGAACACAGAGCGGCGAGCGCCACCAGCTTGTAATGGCGCACTCTACGCAATTCCAACCAGAAGATTCGATGGCCCACCTCTACTCACAGACGGTATTCCACATCTGGCTTGCTAGCTCATCAGTCTCATTCACGCACAGTACATCTTATAAAATTCGACAGTCTACATCGATGAAGAGAGGAATGCCCAATAAGGAAGTAGGAGCATTTGCTTACACCGATTCCTACTTCGAGCAGGCGAACTGTGGATTGATCCAAAAAAGAATACATCTTACTTGACTGGAGTATTGTGCTCTTCCTTCATGTTTTAAACATACTGATGCTCAAAAGAGGGTGCCATCAGATAGTGTGCTCACGAGCGGCGATTGGGGCTGACGACTTTTGTGATAGGGATGCAGACGATAGAATTTCACAGGCTTCAAATGCTTGTCGTATCTCGGCGGGCAGAATCACTGAAGTCTGTCGATTAAAACTGCCAAAGAAATGCTTTGACCCTGCTTATCTTCGATGTGTTGTCAGGTGGAGAGCGATATATAGTAGCTCATCTTTAAGGTGAATAGAGGCTGATCCATCGTATACTTGCATAGTTACGGAAGGATTTATATTTCTCGATGAATGTATCTGGAACCATTAGGTACATTTTATGGAAGGAAGTTCATTTTATAGAGGAGAATAGTTCTCCATTTCATAGCGATGCAACCTGTCATTTCTTAGTGATGCAACTTGTTCAAACGTCTCAAGAAGGGCATATCCCCTTGACTTTGAAGTAATGATCATAATACTTCACTATGGATGCACTTGAGCGCATACTACTACTCAATGCTGCCAAGGTTTCACTGTTGATGACATGATTGTTCTTACCTCATTTATTTTGTATCCACATGAGTGCATCTCCATTTTGTATCTAGGAGGCACACCATTTCCATTTTATATTTTATCTCTTTTGTATTTGGGTACCTTGCCATTTGCTTCTACCTATGTATTCATTCTCCTTCAAGGGGAGTTATCCCACATTTGATGTACTTCGAAAAGCCCCCTCCAAATCTATATAAGGAGGGCCTTTCACCCCATTTGTACTTTGTTGGAAGCTTGAGGATCCTATTCCATGCTCTTGGCAAGCTCACTCTAATCCATGTGAGTTTTCCTATTTCATGGTCTACTCATTTAGACTCTCACACTCTTTCTTTTTGTGAGTACACACTTCTTTTCATTTTGCTTCTATGTGTGTACTCTCTACATGGTAGCAGAGCACTAGCTTGAGGTTTTGGTGGTGCACTTGGTGGTTGCTTTGTTGTTGGTGGTGGTGTTGATAGAGATTGGTGGTGTGGCTCTCCATTCATTGGGAGAGGTCTTTTTACCATCATTCTGTGTTCTCTTTGGGCTGTTCATTGCTCATTTTGCACCCTCCCACCCTTTTGTTCTCCATATTTACACCCTCTTTTTCCATTTTCCCTGCCATCCATCCTCTTTTGTGCCAATCTTTGATGGTTTCCTTCATTTTTGTGGTCATGATTGTTGACATATCAAGCTCAACATGTGATGATCATGGATGACACATATCACTTTTCATTTCTCTAATATGTATAGTGGTCATGCCGGTATATGTAAGGGATAATTCATTGAGCTTTACTAGATTTACCTACCGAGAGTGATGGCACATTTGCTTCTTGTCATCTCACTCATTCGTAGACATTAGGATTTTCCTTATGTATTGTTCTTTATATATTGCACTAGATGTATTGTTGTATTAGGTCATTTCTTGTACATTTCTTCTATGTAATAGAAGAAGAAGAAGGAGAAGAAGAAGAAGGAGAAGAAGAAGAAGGAGAAGAAGAAGAAGGAGAAGAAGAAGAAGAAGAAGACTATTCTTCATTGCCTCAATCTGTGTGTGAGATCTCTTCCTCCTAACATTGTATGAGAGCCACTGTGGCTATAGAGAGCTCCTAGAGAAGGCCGACAGTGAAGAGTACACGAGAAGGCGTGACTCATAAACGACCTTAGATTTCTACGAAAATTGGTGTGAAGGTAGAAGGCTTTAGGGTCATTGGTTTTTGCTAGAATTTTATTTTGGAGCCATCTCGATCTCCATTTTGAGCCTGCAAGGTGGTGCCCATAGAGAAACTAGGTCAGTTTGCAAAACTGTAACTTGCATCCTGTTCAAAAACACTCAAATATTCTATCGATATATTTAGGTAGTGATGTATGAACACTCTAGGACCTCCTGGGTACTTTTTTCCCTCTTTAGGAGGTTTTTTTCCCCGGCTTGTATATACGTCTATTGCCCTAATGGGCTACTTATCTTTGTACATTCTCTAGTAATACATTCAATATTGTGTGTTGTGCTCCAAGCTTCTTCTTCCTTGTGTTGTTTGCGTGCTTCCACAGATGTCTAACTTCAACAATTGGTATCAAAGCAGGTCGCCGCTTCATCTAGGGCGTCGTCTACACCTCTTTGGTTGTAGTCTTAGATTCACATAAAATTTGGTGAGCATACTCAGGGTGTTTCAGAGATCAAAACAGCTTTGCTTTTTCATGTCGAATTCGCAATCTGAGCTCGTTTTGGCCTCCGAACACACTATCACAACTCATGTGCAGGCTATTTTATCTTTTTGTGCCAAAGGTATATGCGTGTTTCGGTTTGCCAGTATAAGCATCTCGAAGTTTGCTACAGGTTTAACAAGACTCATTTGGGCAATTCCGTTCAACTTTTTGAGATACAATCAATTTTCTACATCAAGGTATTTTAGTCACTGGCCATGGCTGAAAGCAGTGATGTATTTTGTATGTTGGCTGTTCAGGATAAGTTGGATGGTACCAACTACCCATCGTGGGCTTATATGATGCGACATGTATTGCTTGCAAAAGGGCTGTGGAACATTGTGCAGGGTGTTGAAAAACGTCCTATCACACCTGCAATTGTTAGAACTGCAAGTATTGAAGCTGACGCAGAAGGTGTCGAGGATGATGATATTCTGCATATTCTTGTTCGTGCTGCGGTTTTTGCTGCACCTACTGCAGAGCAAATTCATTGGGATGGTAGAGATACCCATGCACATGCATTGATAGCTTTGTCTGTTAAACGTGTCATTATTCCTCACATTCGCTCTTGCAGAATAGCTAAGGATGCTTGGGATACACTTACCACATTGTACCAAGCTAGGAATGAGGCTCGTGTTGCTTACCTCCGAAAAGAGTTGGAGAGTGAGCACATGAATGAAGGTGATTCTATGGACAATTTTCTTACAAAGATCAAAGACTTGAAGGAATAGTTGATTTCTGCTGATGAGGTTATACCAGATAGCTCACTTGTGTAGATCGTTCTGAATGGTCTTCTTGTTTCATATCAGAGTTTTGCTTCTAGTCTTCGATTGATGATGAAAGGCAATCCAACTGCCTTGTCATTTGAGGACTTAGTCTCTGTTTTGTTGTAGGAAGATCAGTCCAGGAAGAACACGTCTATTACGCATGTTGTAGATCAAGCTTTCGTGGCTAGTCAAAAGGGCAAAGGAAAATGGAGCTCTTCAACTAATAAGCAAAAATCTGCTAATTCCGCACAATCAAAGAGGGAAGACAAAGATGAAAAGAAATCAGAAAAGCAAAAATTGTTTTGCAAGTACTGTAAAGAAAATGATCATATCATAAAGAACTATCCAAAATTAGCTGCTAAAGAGGCAAAGAAGAAAGAGGCTAGAATGGTCGTTGCAGAAGCCTCTACACCAAAAACAGAGTCTGCTAATCTTGTGCAGGAAGAAGAATGGGTGTTTACTATTGTTTGCAGTTTTGACCCATCTTCTCATGAGCAGTGCATGTCTGTAGTAGACTCAGATGTTTGGTACTTTGACAGTGGGACAACCAAACATATTACCTCGTAGAGAAGTTTCTTCTCTTCACTCGAGCCTGCCCCTACAAGGAACCAACAACTCCTCTTATCCTGTTATGGGAGCTTACCCCTACAGGAAATACTGTTACATGTGCCAACAACTCAGTTTGACTATTGCTGATGGTAGTTCTTTCACTTTGTCATATGCTTTGTTTATGCCAGGAATCAAGAAAAATTTGTTATCAGTTTCTGCATTAGCCAAGATTGGCTTGGTTGTGAAATTTGTTGATGACAGATGTATAGTCCATGATCTGTCAAATGGCGATGTGATTATTGCTTCTAGCATTTTATGTCGTGGGCTATATAAGCTCATAGACTATGAAAGATCTGTAAATGATTTGGCATGTGCAGTACATGATTCTTAGGCTATGTCAGATGAAAAGATTTGGCATGCACGCTTTGGTCATCTGAATTTTGCTATGCCTACAGAAATCTGAAATGGAGTCCTCTTTACCCAAACTTAAGGCACCCCGAAAACATGTTTGTGAGTGCTATATTTTGGGCAAAATGCAGCATTCTTCCTTTCCAAAAGATGGTTCACTTCAGGCTACTAAAATTTTGTAGCTTGTACATAATGATGTTTGTGGTCCTATGCAGACACCTTCTTTTGGAAATTATCTTTACTTTGTGACTTTCATCGATGATTTTTCCGGGCATGCATGGGTATATCCATTGAAGGCAAAGACCGAAGTGTTCATGTGCTTCAAAGAGTTTTTGGTTTTGGTTGAAAATATGTCAACACGTAAAATGGGCACCCTCCATTCTGATTGAGAGGGGGAATATATGTCTTCTGATTTTAATGCATTTTTGGTTGAACGTGGGATAAAACACCAGTGTACAGTGCCTTATACACCTCTACGGAATGGAGTTGCTGAATGAAAGAACACGTCACTCATGGAGATGGCGAGGTGTATGGTCAAGAGTCAGGCTTTACCACATAGTTTTTGGCTTGAGGTTGTCATGTGTGCAGCATATGTACTTAACCGGTGTCCCACTAAAGCGTTGCACTCTATCACTCCATATGAGGCTTGGCATGATCACAAGCCATCTATTGCTCATATGTGTGTTTTTGGTTGTTTGGCATATGCATTAGTGCCTGAAAAACATTGTACAAAATTGGATGGTAAAGCAGTAAAATGTGTTTTTGTTGGGTACAGTTCTGAAAGTAAAGGCTATCGTCTATATCATCCACAGACTAAACACATTCTGGTTAGCCGTGATGTTGTTTTTGTGGAAGATGCTATTCAGCCATTGCTTTCATGTACTAAGGAGACATTTGTTAGCTCCAAAGACATGTATGATACTTTGCTGCCTCTTTTTACAGGTGGACAATCTAGTGTTGGTCCTAATGAGGCAACTTCTCAACCTTTGTAGGTTTCATGTGATGATGCAGATCATCCCATTTGTGATGCAGATTTACATGATGCACTTGTTGATGAGAGAGCTGACATTGAGGAGGAAAAACTTTGCCAAAATGGGTGGTGCAGACTTTGCGTGACAACAAATTAGATGCACCTCTGTCATATCATACTCGATCAGGCTCTCATAGTGCCTCTTTTGCATCAGATTGCTATGCTATGGCTGCATCTAGTCTCTGTGATGAGAATGAGCCTGTTTCATTTGACGAAGCACAAAATTCAGAAAATTGGATGGCTGCTATGCAATCTAAATATGATGCTATAATGAAGAACGATACTTGGTCTTTATGTGACTTTCCTCCTCGCAAGAAGGCCATTGGCACTAAGTGGGTTTACAAGCTGAAGTGTAAGCCTGATGGAACAGTTGACAAGTATAAGGCTAGGCTTGTTGCAAAGGGTTATGCACAGGAAAGAGGCATTGATTTTGATGAGACCTTTGCACTTACATGCCGTATGACTACTGTTTGGAGCATATGTCCACTTGTAGCCCATCATGGTTGGAATGTACATCAATTGGACATTAAAACTACATGTCTGAATGGTGACTTGCATGAAGTAGTGTATGCTTTTTAGCCCCGTGGCTTTGTGCAAAAAGGTCATAAAAACGAGGTGTGCAAGTTAAAGAAGGCATTATATGGTTTAAAGCAAGAACCACGTGCTCGGTATGATAAGATATATCCCTATGTGATTGCACATGGCTTTGAGAACAGTCCAATTGAAAACACCTTATATGTTAAGCATGCTAATGATGTGCTTTTGATCATTGTTGTCTATGTTATGACATGCTACTCACTGGTCCTATTGAGAAGCATACTGCTGATTTTAAGGCTGATTTGCATGCCTCATTTGAGATGCTTGATTTGGCATTTGCATCACTATTTGGGAATTTAGTTTATGGAAGTTGATGGTGGAATGGCTTTATGTCAAACAAAATACATTGACACATTATTGCAGCATTTTGGCCTTGAAGATTGTAAGCCTATTGCCACTCCTATGGAGACAGGTTTATGATTGAGTCTTCATGATGCTCAAGATGCATTTGATGCTGTCCTCTATCAGCAGGCTAGTCCTAATGTCCACGGATGAGTGAGCTAGCAAGAAACAAATGTGCCATCACTCTCGATAGGTAAATCTAGTAAAGCTCTATGAACTATCTGTGACATATACCAACATGACCATTATACATGTCAGAGAAATAAAAAGTGATACGTGTCATCTGCTATCATCACATGTTGAATTGGATATGTCAACTCTCCCCCTCAAGCTCAACATCATGTCTTGTAATCCAAGCATCTTCCAAAGCTTCTTCAACTTCTCAGTTCCAAGTGCTTTAGTGAAAATATTAGCAATTTGCTCATTTGTTCTCACATAAACAAGGTCAATATCACCTGCTAATACCTTTTACCTAATAAAATGATAATGCAACTCAATATGCTTTTTTTAGCATGAAAAATAGGGTTCCATGCTAGCTGCATGCTGCTAATATTATCATCATAGATGGTTATAGTCTTTTGCACTTCCACACCTAAATCTACAAGTAGCATCTCTAGCCATGATGCTTCATATGCTGCCATTGCATCACCTCTATACTCAGCCTCTATAATGGACAAAGAAATAGTGGGTTTCTTCTTACTACTCCATGTAATAGCTGCACTCCCCAGTGAGAATAGAAAGCCACTAGTAGATCTTTTATATGAAATGCTATTATCCCAATTTGTATCGGTGTATCCATGAACCTACAATTCTGCACCAACTTCATAAAACAATGCATAATCCAAAGTAGCACTCACATATTGTAGATTGTGTCTCAAAGCATCTAAGTGTGATTTCCTAAGAACTTGCATAAATTGACTTTCAAGTCCAATACTGTAGCTTAGATCAGGCCTTGTAATTATAAGATATATCAAACTTCCCACAATTTTCCCGTACATATTAGCATTTTCGAGTGCTTCACTTGATTTAGTATCCAACTTCAAATTATGATCTAATGGCATAGAAATTTGCTTACAATCAGCCATACCATACTTTTGTAGCATACTCAAGGCATATTGCCTTTGCGGCATCCATATACCTGTTTTTGTATGTATAAACTTAATGCCCAAAAAATAGCGCACCACACCAAGATCTTTCATGTCAAATTCTTGCATAAGGAGTTGCTTTACCTCTTTAATTCTTACTTCATTGTCACCTCCTACAATCAAGTCATCAACATAAATAGCTACAATTGTGATGCCATTATCAACCTTCCTTGCATATAATGATTGATTTGCAAACATACTTTGGGTGCTTTGAATCTTCATATCCTTGTGAATGGTCCATGTATACTTCTTCCTATAACTCACCATGTAGGAAAGCATTCCTTACATCCATCTTATGCAAAGTACATCCTTTTGTTGTAGCTAATGCAACAAGTGATCTGATATTAGACAATTTAGTTACAAGGCTGAACATTTCCTCATAATAGATGCCATATGTCTGTGCATATTCTTTTGCTATGAATCGTGCTTTGTACTTGCTTATGCTACCATCAGCATTGTGCTTTACCTTGTAAACCCACTTGCAACCTATGGGTTTCTTTCCTTGCGACAATGGAACTAGCTTCCATGTTTTGTTTTCATAAAGTTCAACCATCTCCTCATCCAAAGATTTCTCCCAATTTGCATTCCCAATTATCTTCAAAACATGAGGGTTCAACGTCTTATATTACATTTGTCATGTAGGTAGAATGACGAGCCATGTAAATGTCATATATCAATCACTACACTGAATTTCACATATATCCTCCTAGATCTTCTTGGTCTTGGGTCACTTATCCTTGTATCATCTACATGCGCCTTTCTTACTCCTAGAGTCTTCACGTCAAAGCGCAATCCAAATTCCTCATCAACACTGTTTTCTGAACCGCTTGAATCTCCATCAATATCTTCAAAACCTGTAGACGTTTTACTACCAGCAAAAAGCTTTTCTTTACCTTTCTTGGATGTATTTGATGAATTTGTTGGACTGAAATTTCCATGTAATCTTCCACTCCAAGGATTTGAGTTGGAACTATTGCTTGGTCAGGCATCTAGTCCACTCAAGACTTGACATTCTGCACTTGATTTTTTAGCATTTTCTTTTTTATTTCAAGATTAAGTCCTTCTTTGGCATCTGCAAAGAATCTAGACATTTCATCAAACACTACATCTCTGCTTACCTTCAGCTATCATGTGAGTGGGTATAAGCACTATGACGTGACTGTTTGATATGAGAAGAACATAGTTTTCATGTCTCAAGAGTACATAGAACCACTTGATATTCTAGATCTAGAATATGTTGGAGTTAGCTGCAGAAGCATGCGAATAGCACAAGGAAGAAGAAGAAGCTTGGAGCACAACACACAATACTGAATGTATTATTAGAGAATGTATAGAGATAAGTAGCCTATTAGGGAAATAGATGTATTTACAAACAGGGGGAAAAAACCTCCTAAAGAGGGAAAAAAGTGTCCCGGTGGTCCTAGAGTGTTCACACACATCACTACCTAAATATATCAACAAATCCCCCCTAGGAGTGATGCGGTGAACAAGTAACTGGCGCTCATGTATAAGGAAGTGCCAAGCTATGTGGAAATCACTCCACAAAAGGAAGTAAGCCCAAAGCTTTGCGGAAATCTTCAAACTTCTCCCTAGGCAAAGCCTTCGTGAAAAGGTCTGCAATGTTCTCCTGCATGGACACATATGCCAAGCTGATCTCCCTCACAGAGAACTTCTCCCTGACATAATGATAATGCACCTCAATGTGCTTAGTGCGAGCATGGAACACAGGGTTCCTCGCAACTGCCAATGCGCTCTGACTATCAGTGATGATGGTGGTGGCAGAAGACTGACCAACACCCAAATCAGCCATAAGGTGTCTGAGCCATACACACTCAACAGTCGCTGTGAAAACTGCCCTATACTTAGCCTCACAACTGGAAGTGGCCACAGTAGGCTGCTTCTTGCTCAACCAAGATATACATGAGCTACCAAGCATGAAGCAAAAGCCACTAGTGGACACACGAGTGTCATAGGAACCAGCCTAATCAGAGTCAGAAAAAGCATGCAAATCTGGCAGTAGTGATCCCCCCTTGGGATAAAACAAACCAAGTAGCCGGGTACCACTCAAGTAGTGAAAGATGCGCTTAACCGCCTGCCAATGCTTGACTCCTAGGCAATGCATAAACCTGCTCATTTGTGAGACAACAAACTGAATATCTAGCCGAGTAATGCATAAGTAAATCAGGCATAACTCAATCATAAGAACGGAGACAAATAGTCAGTACTGTCACTCTGGGTAGCACATGAAGTGAATGTGGTTGTGACATATATTGCACCTAGACAAAAATTTCAAGTAGTAGCTCTCAGCTCACAAAAGGTGAATCATGGCAGAGTATAGATTGTAGAGTGTCGGGAGTGATATCTACTTGATGCTTGCTATTTTGGCCTATTGGTGTAGTATCTACATCACCATCTTCTTTTATAAGCTTGAATGGAGTGTTGAGGGCTCTGAGCTTTCACATGAGTCATGCAACAACTCCTATAGTTCAGCATTTCCATGCAGGGCCCAAGGGTCCTATGGCCCTAAAGAGTTCTCTTTGATAGGCAAAGAGAGAGAGAGAGAGAGTTTTTTATGCTTGAACACACCTTCTCGAGTCCCTCTAGTGGCATATAAGTGATATCATGAAGAGGAGCAATATAGTGTCTAGACTTGAAACAATAGTAGAGGCTCTATAGAATCTAAAACTTGAAGAAGTTCCTCATTTTCATGTTCTATGGGAAGCACAGTTGCAAAGAAATTTACAATGGTGGAACAGGAGTCGTGCCTAGGCCTTAGAAGGACATCACCAAGGATCTCCCATATTTGCAGGCAGAACTATCTTGTGCGACACGATTAGCTCTATGCCACATAGAGAGAAGGCACCAATTTTTCTTTTCTCCATATAGAGCAATCCTATGATCCATGGTTATTCAGGTCAAATGCCATCATATATGATGTCAATTAGTTTTGGTTCATTCAGAGTAAGAGTCGACAGAGACTCAATAAAAAAGAGAGAAAAAACTGACCTTATTTTTGTCCATTAGTGTCCAAGTGATGGCATGAGTACTTATGATTTTGTTCACTATTGTTTTCACTGGCATTGTTCATATGAAATCATTAGTGATATCATGATGGTTCATTCTCTTTAGCATGTGTATTCAATAAGTCCATAGAAGTCCAACCAAGGACATAAATTATCCCTCTAAAGATCAAAGAAGTTTCAATATCTCATCTTGTTCAATTTTTGTCAAGGCATCTGTTTTTGAGTTTCTCACCCTTCTTAGATAGAAAAATCTATTTTTCAGGTCATGAATCTTGAATTTATTTTCCAAAAGGATATACTTTTTTCGAAGATCCCAATGTTTTTATTTTTGAAAGATTTTGGGCAATAAAGGCATACCAAATCCAAGCCTTACTATTTTATATCCTTGAAGGTATTTTGACCCTCAATTGAGTTTTGTTTTGTATTATCCATGGGGTTTAACCTTCATGTTTGGCACACCATTTGGCACTAAGTTCCAAGTGTTGCCGAAACTCTGATACCTTGTTTACTGACTTTTAGTTGTGTCATGATAAAGGTTAGATTAATTACCATGCACATATCAGTACCAATGTGAAACTCCAATAAGGGGCAATTGTCATCAACTACTTCCAAATAGTCATGGAATTGCTAAATGAATGAATTCATTATAGGGTGGTTGTGTAGAGTAGTCCAAGGTTTCTATGCATACTCCAATAGTCCATGTTGTTGGAACCATTCAACATGGGTTTGCATAAGGTGATCAGGAATCACCCAAGGGCTCGTGTTGGTTAGTTTCAGCATCTTAGGTAGCACAGTGCCTGTCATGGTTGTAGAAATACAGAGTATGTGAGCGTAAAAAGTAGAGGGTTGCAAGGTAAAAAGTAATTAGTAAAAGAATAATTTGGTTGACCCATCGGCTTTAGTAGGAAAATATCAAAGGTGTTGCAATTTTTCATGTGCGTGAATAGCATGCATGTGCTTGAATCCATGTACATGGCATTGAATAGTGCATCCTCATGTCCAATGATTACAAATCTATCCATTATGATCTCGAGTTGCCATCATTGATACTCTAGTAATCATGTAGAGTTGCGAGAAAATCTTTATTCATGTCGTTTCCTCTTATTAAGAAAAGAAAATTATATACATTATAATACAGTAAATGCTATGACACTACATACACTATGGTTCACACTACATACGGTATGGTTGAAGCTTGGACACATTGATCGGAGTCCATAAAATTTTATCACTTAAAGTTGCTAACTGAAAAGTAGCTAAACCAATTTCTGCATGAATGCGAAATGGACTTGTCCACCGAAGATTGAATTTTCCTTCTTTCCTCCTCATTTTAGAATTACAAAATAAGAATAAATCTCCAAGACAAAAAACAAGTGTCCATAAATGTCAATCATGCCAATGACATTATGGATAATGGACATCTTGCATAGGTAGAAAACTATTGTGGCGATGTTCTTCCAGTTGTCGTAAAGTATCCTTCCAAAATATCAGCCATTCTTTTGGTAATTAGCAATTCTATAGTGCAATACGTAAACTAGGAATCGTAAATTCCATAGGAGCGATAGCTTCCATATCATAAACTAATTTGAAAGGTGTAAATGCGGTTGAAACTTTGTATGAGGTATGATAAGCCCAAAGAACCAAGGGTAAATACTATTCTCACTTAGTTGGATATTCACGAAGAAATTTTTGAAGCATTTTAAGTAAAACCTTATTAGTAATTTTTGCCAAACCATTTTCCCAAGGATAATATGAGGAGCCAAAATTATGCTCAATATGAAAATAATCACTGATAGACTTCATAAGTTGATTAAAAAAATTAGTGCCTATGTCAGAAACTAATTCTAGTGGGAGTCTGAAATGAGAAAATAATTCAGTGATTAAAAATATAGTGACACTACAAGCTATTCAAACTCCAAGCTTCCACCCATGTGAAATAATAATCAGTATAGGTTAAGACAAAGATTTTACCAGAATTTGCTGGAGGAGGAATAGGACTAATAAAGTCCAAACCCCACTCCTAGAAAGGTTCGAGAGGAAGAATAGGTTGCAGATGAAATCTGTGAATATCCTGAGGTTCAATTGTAGATTGAAAAGGATCACAAAGCCATACATGATCATGAACATCCTTGTGAATATTTGGAAACCATAACCCACTCTGAAAAATTTGCTTTAGTGTTAAATTAGTTCTATGATGACCACCAAAAATCCCAAAATTAGCTTCTGAAATGATAACTGTTGTTTTAGGAGATGGCACACAAAAACACCAAATTCTGGTAATATCCCTATAATAGAGATGATTGAGGATATTAGAAAATTGTCCCCTCAATAAAGATAGCTTTTTTTGGGTTGTTGTTTGTAAATGGGAAGGAGCCTAAAGCAAGAGCATCCTACCTTTTGCATTAAAACTAAACCAATAACAATATCTAGAGCATCTACAAAGACATGGAAAAGTTGGGGCCAATCTAGAGCTTAAAGTACAGGTGCCTATGTGAGTAAGGTTTTTAATCTACATAATGCTAGATCACACTCCAAAGTCCATTTGAAAGTTGTGGGCTTCACATGAGCAGTAGCATTTAATGGCATAGCAATATGAGCTAAACAACATAAATGCCACCCTTGCTAGTGAATTTGGCCTAAAAAATGTAATTCCTCCTTAGGAGAACGTGGTGGTGGTACTTCAAAGATCACCTTAACTTTTATCCAGTCTATTGCAATTTCGGTACTGGAATGACATGGCCAAGCAATTTTCCACATTTTACTTTGAAAATCCAAGGAAAAGTTCATAGTCATTACTCTTACCAATTAACTCAATGACTATAAAAGTTACTTTAAAAGGAATATTTTGTATTTTAATAGTGATGTCTTTGATGAGACTAATAGGCTCCATGGGAGATTGATCTGCCATACAAATATAAAATGGTGTAGGTTGGATATCATTCCATCCCACTTTTCTACAAATAGGCAAAGTAGTAATATTTACTCTAGATCCACCATCCATCAAAACTCTGGAAATCTGCTTGCTTGTGTACCATACCAAAATGAGAGGTATTGCATAATATATCATTTCATCTTGAGCTCTGTCCACCATATTGACTTGAGCTCGTTCTTCATTCGCATCATTTTGGTTTCATTTCAACACCTCATCCACTAGAGTATCTTGAAATGCAAGGACTAATTCCAATAGATCACCAAAAGATAACTGTATTGTAGATTTACAAAATATCTACAAAGGATCTAGTGTATTATTGCTAGCTTCTGGAGTATTAGATTCCATTACTTGATTGACTGGTGTAGAATCTGGAATAGGGTTATCTACAAGTATCATTCGTTGCATTGCTACATTACCTATGATTATTGGTTCTGTTACCTAATTATCTTTTTGCAATCCCATCATGTATAGTGGAACTTGCTACTAGAAATTCAACACACAGTGCTTGTTTAGCCCATCCAACTACTTGATTATAAATTCGGTGAAGTGAATTAACATCCGGAGCCACCATGGAATTAATGCTCATATGTAATTTTTTGAATCTAATTGAGCTACTAAATCTTAGAAAGTTAAAGTTACCATGTTAGTCATTGGAGCCTTAAGTCTAGCTTCTTGTTTTCTCCTATTGTATTCTTGAGCATATGGACAATCAACATGAATATGACCAAATTCCAAAAAAAATCAGCATTGTGGACCTTTACATTCCTTTTGATAATATCCTTCATCCCTACATTATCGATTGAAGGGTCTATGTCCTCGCCCGTAGCCTTCATAATTTGACCGATTTTGTCCCTATTAACACAAGAACCTAGTTCTAGCATATTTCAAGGATTCCCTGAATCCTTTAACTAGACATTATGTACAGAGGGTGACGAAACCCATTGCCCATTATGTCTGGGTTCTAGTTGAATATGACTAGTAGCTATGACTTAATTATGAGTATTGTATCTACAATGATCTATGCTATGATCCATACAGTTACAAATGGCACGCTATATCTGATTTAATGCACAATTGGTCGCTACATGGCCGAGATTCCTACATTTTATGCAATATAAGTGGCTATACAGATCAATCACTACCAACGTATTTGAGTTTTTTGTTTGTATGGCATTTGGAGAACCTTTCCAAATATGATTTGCAACCGTCAAATTCCATTCCAATCATTCTGTAGTATCTACGATATGATCGAATGTTCTAGTACCATCTTAAGCAAAAGGAGAGATTTTTCTTTTAGTAACAGAGTCAAACCATCCATAAATTAGACACGTACCACATCGTCTAAAGGGCACGCAAAGTTTTGAAATTTTTCACGGAGTACTTTGGAATAGGAAAGCATATTTTGCAATTGTTTGAGTTGGTTGTTGCCCCATATACTGTCCAGGGAGCACTAGATTGTGCTCTCTGACTACAATAGACAAGATTTTGGAAATACACTTCTGATTACAAGAACACCCACAAAGGGAAACGATACAAGAATACCTGACTGGTACAAGGTGTCCCACAACCCAAGACTGTTAGGTATGAATAACTCGACTAGAGATGATACAGGAGATCCCACAACCCGGGAACGTAAGTATCCAACAAGATATCTAGATTACAAGAACTCCCTTCTGGGAGAGGAACTAGGTACAAGAAAGAACTTGACAAGATCTCTTACTATGAGATTACAAGAGGACAAGACAGGATGTCCCATAACTAGACTAGACAAGACTGGACAAGGAACAAGACAAGAATTGTAACTGGAACTTGGAAAGTACTTACTTGGTGGTCACGACTCCTTGAGCTCCCAAGACTGGTATTGGCAAGACTGATTATGGATGTGGCCAGCCCCTCCTTATATAGGTTTTCAAGGGGGGTTCATGAAAGGCGGTTATGAATTGATGATGTCATCAATTAGAAACATGAGCTCTGGATATCCGAATCAGGCAAGTAGACAGTCGATCTTAGGGTTTTGGCATGTTTCGGATGCAATTGGTTTCTCCTAATTCTGAACCAATCATGAGATATAGGATCCACATGGAATCTAAGGTTTAGGATGGTTTCCTTTGTCCATGACATCACCTCCCCCTCAAATGACGAGTTCCATGAGGAGCGGTCATGTTATCTGGTCTCAGCTTCGTTGGATTTCTCTTATGGAATTCTCAAACTTTGATTGGTGCTCTCTGAAGGTTTTCTATAGGTTCCCAAGTACGATCACTGATGTCATACCCTTTCCAATGAATAAGGTATTCCAATCTTCCTTGGGATATTCTCGAATCTACGACATGCTCGACTTCAAGTTCTTCATGATCATCAATCCGGATAGGTGGTGAAGGACTAGGTCTCTCCCCCCTCAATGGTGAAATCTGATATGGTTCCAACATGGATACATGGAAAACTAGATGTATTCTCATGGTGCTTGGTAGTTGGAGCTTGAAGGTGATTGGATTGAACTTGGCCAAGATGGTGAATGTACCAAATCTTTGATGATCTAATTTTGCATAGGGCTTTGAAGTTTGCAAATTGTTTCTGAGTAACCATACTTTATCTCCAATTCGATACGATGGATTCTGGACACGATGTTGATCTGCATAGTACTTATATTGTTCTTGAGCCTTATGGATCTCTTCCTTGAGTTCTTTGTGAATGTCCATCAGGCTTTGGGGCTTGTCTTTGACAGCTGGGTTCTTGACATGATTTGAGAGTTGTATATCCATCCTTGGATGTTGTCCATAGTTTGCAAAGAAGCGAGTTTACTTAGTAGATGCATGAACACTATTGTTATAGGCAAACTCTACAAAGGGTAACAACTCAAACCAATCATTTTGGTGATAGTTGCTAGTGCAACGTAGATATTGCTCTAGGACTTGATTCACCTGTTCTGTTTGTCCATTAGTCTGTGGATGATTTGCTATAGATAATTTAATTTGAACACCAAGGAGTTTGCAAAGACTGTTCCAAAAGCTGGATATGAACTGTGGACCTCGATCACTGACAATATCATCAGGTAATCCATGAAGCCTAAAGATGTATCTGAGAAAAAGCCTAGCAGTGGTTGAACCTGTGATTGCCTTGGTAGTTGGAATGAAGTGTGCCATCTTTGTAAATATATCCACAATAATAAGAATGACATCATACTTATCTGACTTTGGTAGATCTATGATGAAATCCATAGACAATGAAGCCCATGGCCTTTCTGGAATAGGTAAACGTTGCAAGAGGCCATGAGGTTTATGTTGGGGTGCCTTAGATCTATTGCAAGTGTCACATGTTCAGATATATTCTTTGACTTCCTTCCACATTTGAGGCCACCAAAAATCCCTTGATATGAGTTCTATTGTTTTATTCACTCCAAAATGTCCTGCTGCAAGGTTGTCATGATGTTGTTGAAGTACCTGGATCCTGGGCTTTCCTGGAGGCACATACAATAGGTTCTTATAGAGTAGTAATCCATCTTTTTCCTAAAATTCGTTTACCTCTTGGACTTTTCCTTCTTGAGCTTTCTGCTTGACGTTACAAAACAATTCATCTTGTGGTAGATTCTCACGGATCAAATGATTCAAGGTTGAATCTTCATGATGGCTTGAAGAGATAGCTATTAACTAGAGATGCTCAGGCTTGAGTAATACACTCTCCTGTTGATCAAAGGCCTCTTCACCCGTCTTTGGTGCAAGGTAAGATCCCTGACTGACATTGTTGACGTCATGGACAATATGTGGGATGACAAAGTTGAATCTAGATAGAAAGTTACTCCATCAAGATTGTCTTCTATTGAGAATGTGGGTGGCCATAAAATACTCTAGGTTCTTGTGATCTGTATACAGAGTGACTTTATGAGTTGCTCCTTCTAGATGGTGATGCCAGGTATCAAATGCATCCACTATGCCAAGAAGTTCTTTATCATGAATTTCATAATTAATTTCTGGAGGGGAGAATTTCCTTGAATGATATGGAACTGGATTTAGGTGTCCATCATCTCCATATTGGGAAAGAATGGTCCCTAGAGCAAAGTCTGATGCATCTATCTCTAGGAAGAAGGGCTTACTAGAATCAGGATGAACTAGATTTGGAGCGGTAGTGAATGCTGACTTCAAGGTTTGAAAGGCTTTTTCTGCTTCTTTGGTCCATGAGAATTTGGATTTCCCTCTAAGCTTGGTAAGAGGAGTCACAATCTTGGAGTAATCTCTGATGAATATCCTATAGAAATTGGACAACCCCAAAAAAATTGTACATCTCGAACACACGAACGTGGTTGCCAATCAAGGATTGTCTCAATCTTCTTACGGTCCATAAAAATTCCTTTATCTGATATAATGTACCCTAAAAATTCCACTTCTGACTTATGGAAAGAGCACTTTTCCAATTTTGCAAATAATCCTTTTTCTCTTAGTTTCTCTCGGACTATCTTTACATGACATTCATGATCCTCTATATTTTTGGAGAATATCAAGATATCATCAAGGTATATTACAACAAAATCATCTAGATATTCTTGAAAGATATCATTCATCATATGTTGGAAAATAGCTGGAGCATTTGTGAGACCAAATGGTATAACTACATATTCAAAATGGCCATACCTTGTTCGAAATGTTGTCTTCCATTCGTCCCCTTCTTTGATCCTAACAAGGTTGTAAGCTCCTCGAAGGTCAATCTTTGTGAAGAATTTTGCTTTTCCAAGACGTTCCAAGAGCTCTGATATGAGTGGTAGAGGTTATCTGTTCTTTATAGTGACTTTATTCAATCCACGATAGTCTACACACATCTGGAGAGTCCCATCCTTCTTCTTTACAAATAAAATAGGAGCTCCTGTTGGAGACTTTGAGTGCTTGATAAACCCCTTTGCTAGATTCTCATTAATGTTCTTGTAAAGTTCTGTAAGTTCTTCTGGGGATAGTCTGTAGATTGGTTAAAAGGGCGGTTGCGCTCCCTCTTGAAGTTCTATGGCACAATCATAAGGTCTATGCTCTCAAAGGATATCTGCATTCTTCTTTTCAAAAACACCTTCAAAGCCTTTATACTGATTGGGTAGCTGCACCGGATCATCTTTCTTGGATTCTTCAGCTAGTATGGCATAGATCATATATGTAGGTTCCTTGCTTACTGCATGTAGGAAGGCTTTGGCTCCGATATATGTTGGGTTCTTTTGGATATCTCGATGGGTGATTTTATTCTTTTCCCAGTTAGTGTCTCGATTATGCTTCTTTAACCAGGGCATTCCAATGATAACTAGATGTACTGGGCTCAATATTACATTGAAACATATGTGGGATTCATGGTCACCAAGGTGTACTCTTAATGGTGTGGTTTCCATGGTTATATTCCCAGATGCTAGAGGTCGCCCATCTACTACTTTAGCTACTACTGGTTTGTTCTTTCGAAGTACAGGAATTCCATGTTTCTTGACCAATCCTTCATCGATGAAACATGAGGAGGCTCCTGAATCTACTAGGGCTATAAGGGAAAGGGTCGTCTTGGGCATGATTAACTTGATAGGTGCAAGACATGTTTCTATGGGTGTGGCTGGAATCATGAGACCCTTTCTTATATCATGGTCCGGCTGCACGGTCTCTTTTACAACTGGACTTCCTCGTTTCCCTGCTCTACAAGGGTGACTGCAACTCTGGAGTTTGTTCTCTTGTTCGGGCAATTAATTGCAATATGTCCAGGGTTTCCACAATAGACACATAACTTATTAACTCTCCTTCTTTGTTTCTCTTCTGGTGTTAGAGGTTGAAACCTAGTTACATCTATTTGCATAGGTTCACGCATAGACTCATCTTTAGGAGTGGGCTGGAAGGGTTTCCATTGGCGAGGTCTTCCTTCTACTTGTTTTTCTTGTTTCCTTTCAAAAAGTTGGTTATCACATTGAGTAGCTTGCATGATATATGCATTCAATGTTTTAACCTTTGGCATCGTGAGCAAAAGGTCCTTCACATCATCTGTTAAACCCCATCTAAATTGGCTTATGAAATAATCTTCATGCCAAGTGAGATCACATATCAACTGCCTAAATTTAGATGCATAAGTAGGAGCAGGGCAGTTACCTTGATGTAGCTTCCGAAGTTTTGTTTCTACCACCCGACTTGTGTCTACATCTCCAAATGTGGCGGTGAGTTCTCGAAGAAACCCCTCATAATAAGCATTGTCCATGATGACTGGTCTTGGATAGAAGCTAGTCTTGCCAAAATGTCAGGGAGCACTAGATTGTGCTCTCTGACTACAGTAAACAAGATTTTGGAAATACACTTCTGATTACAAGAACACCCACGAAGGGAAATGATACAAGAATATGTGACTGATACAAGGTGTCCCACAACCCGGGACTGTTAGGTATGAATAACTCGACTAGAGATGATACAAGAGATCCCACAACCTGGGATCGTAAGTATGCAACAAGATATCTGGATTACAAGAACTCCCTTCTGGGAGATGAATTAGGTACAAGAAAGAACTCGACAAGATCTCGTACTATGAGATTACAAGAGAACAAGACAAGATGTCCCAGAACTAGACTAGACAAGACTGGACAAGGAACAAGAGACTTGGAAAGTACTTACTTTGCGGTCAGGACTCCTTGAGCTCCCAAGATTGGTATTGCCAAGACTGATTATGAATGTGGCCAACCCCTCCTTATATAGGTTTTCAAGGGTGGTTCATGAAAGGCGGTTATGAAAATGATGTCATTGATGTTATCATCAATTTGAAACATGAGCTCTGGATATTGGAATCAGGCAAGTAGACAATCGATCTTAGGGTTTTGGCATGTTCTGGATGCAATGGAAGCATTGGTTTCTCCTAATTCTGAACCAATCATAAGATACAAGATTCACATGGAATCTAAGGTTCATGATGGTTTCCTTTGTCCATGACATATACTGCAAGTTGATAAACAAGTGACCTATGTATTTAGCTTTTGGGAATCACCTTAGGAATGTTGGAAGTGGGATGTGCCTCAATAACAATTAATCATAGGTTAATAGGATCTTCCAACACATGAATCTTAGCATACACACCTTAAGACTAAAAAATAGATGAGTGAGAGATAGACAACTTATCAAAGTTTAATGGTAATCTAGAACACTCAGCTACACTAACTGATATTTGAATGTCAAATTACAATGTGCGAATATGATACAAACTAATAATACCTAAATCTAGGCAAAAATAGGAACTAGATACAAGAGATTATGTGCAAAGTGCCTAAGAGCTATGAAGAGTGTGGGTGAGAATATGGAGAATATGAATAGTTTAGAATTGTTTCACAACAAACCCAAATTCTAACTATCTAAATCAAAAACTAGTGAACAAGCAAGTGAGAATGAAAATAGACTTATTACTCACAATAAGTCAACAAGTGATGCTGATGGTTGGTTGACACAGACTCCTCAAGATACTCTAAATGTAGAGCACACCTCCTCCAAGAGTATAACAACTCTCCTCCTAGTGATATCCTCCAAGGTTTGCTCCTTGAGTTGATTGAGTAGACTTGAGAAGATGACTTAACAAGAGACAATTCCTCTATTATACATGACTTAACCTCTTGAAAAGAAATCTTTCGAAAAGCATGTTCCCAAGCATAATCACATTGGTCACAATGATACAAATGTGGTATTTGAACTCATGACCTATGAGCTAGGAGTATGATGGGCTAACCACTTGCCCCAGAAGCCATGGTTGAGGATTACTTCCTAATCCTCCCTCTTAGGGTGTGGTTCAACCATCTCCTACTTGTCATTTCTTGAGTCTAACACTCTCTTTCCCTTCTAGAGATCATTCTCCTCAATGATCAATCCTTGATCTCCCCTTGATTGATGTCCTCAACCTTGCATAGCCTCTTGAACCATCTTGTTCTCAACCTTGGTCTCTTGAACCCTTGCTCTCAACCTTGGTCTCTAGAACCTCGCCTTTCCACTTCTTGGCCACTTGCCTATGGACTTTCCTTGTTTCCAACCTCGGTCTCTTGAGCCCCTTGTTCTCAACCTCAGTATCTTGCACCTAGTTCTCACCCATGCTAGGTATTCTGAATCCTCAATCTATCGATTTCATTTGAACGGTCATTTTGAGATCTTTCCAAGGGTATATTACATGTCTAAATCTGACCTACGGATTGGGAGATACACTCAAATCTTTTTTAAACTCACCTTTGAAATCGATGCGCGCGCCTTCCATATGCCTTGCCGAAGTCTACTTCCTTAGCTCTGATACCAAATGTGGGATTTGAACTCATGATCTACTAGCTAAGAGTATGATGGGCTAACCACTTGCCCCAAAAGCCATGGTTGAGGATTACTTCCTAATCCTCCCTCTTAGGGTGTGGTTCAACCATCTCTTGATTGTCATTTCTTGAGTCTAACAACAAAGATTTGTTTTGCAAAAAAATTTCCTGCCAAACTAGCTTTTTATGCCAAAAAATCTATTTGCGGTGCATGCTATCAATGGTGGGATTTGAACCCGGATGGGCTCTTTACAAGGTGTTTGTTGTAGACAATCTTTTGAGATCCTTTTTCTTGTGGTAAGTCTACTAAAGAAGACTACATATGCTAGGGAGAGAATTTCAGGCAATTTTTGGACTATGTTGACATTGTTTCCAAGAATTCCCCCTTCAATGTCATAATGGTACAAGGTTCAATAACCTACAAAATTTTATATCTCTTAATTGATTTCCACTGAATCTTGAGCTGATTTTGTATGAATGTAGATACTTGAGAAATTGCAAACTGAATGTATGGACATGTATTACATAGCTATAACAAGCAACCAACTGCTTGAATATATAATATAGAATCACATGGTTCTTAATCTACTTCCAACTATAATGATACATTGACATAGGTGTTTGAATAGGCTTGGAATTTATCATCTCAAACCTTTTCAATAATTTTTGAATTCCTTTCTATTGTGTCATGTAGATCATGTAGATCCTTTCTATTGTGTCATGTAGATACACTCATCTCTATATATGAATCCAATCCCAAGATAATAATGCAAAATACCTAAGTCATTTAAATCAAATTTATGCTTAAGCTGTGATATGATCATGACAGGTCATTTGAATTCCTTTCTATTGTGTCATGTAGATACACTCATCTCTATATATGAATCCAATCCCAAGATAATAATGCAAAATACCTAAGTCATTTAAATCAAATTTATGCTTAAGTTATGATATGATCATGACAGGTCCCAAGGATTCAAGCCTTTAGTTGTTAGGTTCATGTGTTGAAGATCTTGTAAACCTCTGATTAATTGTTATTGAGGCACAACCTGTTGAGATATCAAGCTCAACATGTGATGATCCAAGATGACTCGTACTAGTTTTTTGTTTCTTTGACATGTATAGTGGTCACGCTGGTATATGTCAAGGATACTTCATTGAGCTTTATTAGATTTATCTACTGAGAGTAATGGCACATTTGTTCCTTGCTAGCTCACTCATTCGTGGACATTAGGTTTTTCCTTATGTACTGATCTTTATATATTACACTTGTTGTATTCTTGTTTTTAGGTCATTCTTGTACATTCCTTTTTATGTAATAGAAGAAGAAGAAGAAGATCATTCTTCCTTACCTCAATCTGTGTGTGTTCTTCTCCTAGAGAGTGAGTGTGTGTGTGTGAGCTCTCTTCCTTATCTCCTTCCTCGTGACATGGTATCAAAGCCAGCGTGGCTGTAGAGAGCTCGTGGAGTGGAGACGATGAAGAGTATGTAGCAAGGCATGAGAAAATGGGATTCACAAACGACCTCCATTTGCTACGAAAATTGGCATGAAGATAGAAGACCTCAAAATATTTTTGATAGTTACCCCTATAGGGTCATTTGTTTTTGTCAGATTGAAGTTTCGGAGCCATCTCGACCTCTCTTTCGAGCCCCCAAGGTTGGGCTCACAGAAAAACCAAGTCAGTTTCAGAAATTGTAACTTGCGTTGTGTTCGGCAATACTCAAATATTCCAGATCTTGAATTTCAAGCAATTCCGTGTACTATTGATACGCAAAAACTGTGTTTTTCTGAGATTGAACTGTCACGTCATAGTGCAACAGTGTTCAAGCGAATGAGTCAGTGTATGAGCGATAAGCTGGACAAGAACAACTTCCATTGTCAGATATTGGTCTACAGAGACCATTCCATGTGTGTGTGGGACGAGGGCTAGTTAGCCAAGGTCCTAAGCTCGGGGGTATATCCTAAGGTATTTGATGGTTAGTGGGGATGAGTGTTGCATGCTGGCCATATGGCGATGCTAGAACATTCCAGATCACTGCTATTTTAGATACAAGAGGATATAAATGGATGGGAGAAGAGTGGCACACACATCATTCACATGTCTTTTGAGGAAAGCCTCACACTTGGTCTCAGAACAAGATTTTTGTTGAGGTAAAATTAGCAGAAATTTTGAGTAATGGACGCATGCGTGCATGTTTTTTTTTTTCGGTCGCGAGCATTTCTGGGGTTGGGTGTCTTCTTCGTCGTCGTTGGGATTCTCAATGGAAGCTCTCTTCTGTAGCTAGAGAAGGAGAGGACGTGCTCTGTGACTCGCGCGCAGGCGTCGGCTCCACAGTCCCGGGTGTCATCATTTGCAGGCAGTCCAGAGACAGCCGCTTACACAAATTGCCCAGACCATTTGTTTGTATTTTCAAGATTGATTTGACAGGCGCCTTCGTACTTACACGTCTATATGAGCCTCTGCGCATGCGGTTCAGTTTGAAGAAAACAAAGGCACCCGCTCTATATATATGTTTCCTGGAGTGGGATTATTATATATCTTATTAGCATATGTGGGATTATTGAGGCTTGTGCGTACGTTGGCTCCAGAGGACCATCTTGTGTCATGGCTGCTTATGGGATATCTTGGTAGATGCGCGTGTGCATCCACAGAGAAGAGGAAATCGATTTCTTTTGTGAAGAAATATACATTTTTTTTCAGAGTTTGAGTTATCAAAACCTCACCAAAATATCCAAATTGGTCATAACTTGGGCAAATCATATCCAAATTTGGAGTTCTTGGGCTTGTTAGAAAGCTCTCTCAGAGATCTTTCCAGGGAGTGGCTATAAGCCATACTTTGGGTTCAGATATTTCCTGCAACAGAGGTTAGAAGTGGATTGTTCTTCATTGAATACCTTCAACGAAGCACTTTTTGAAGATTTGTGCGATCTACAAGCAAAAGGGAGTCGATACTCTACCCGTAGCTTTTCAATTGGATGCTTCAAGAATATCAAAGAAAATCGGAGATAAGTACTTAGTCAATATTTGGTTGGTTATTCTCTTGATTGTGCATATTAGAACTATTCTTGCATACGTGTAGAATGACGTAAATAGAAATGTATGTGCGGTGCTTGATCTTTTCTTACACGTGGTAAGTATCGGCAGGTATCGACAAGATAAATATTTTGATTGAGGGCCTGTAGCGCCCAACAGTATATTTGGAAAAATTTTCAATTGCAGGTGTTCGTTGAGAATATAAAAAAGAATAGATCGTGCTTGCCGGCACATGATTTATGCTTGACGATTGTTATTTTCTTCGAAATTATTTCGGATTTCAAAGTGATGCCGTTAGGCTGCCGAAATTTCTAATATATTAGCATGCATGTGCATCAAAGTTTAGAAAGTATATTAAAGTTTCTTTCTATTATCTTTTTCTATTTAGCAAAAGCTTTGACTGGTTCTTTTTCCGCTTGCCAGTAGTATTTACGTTTGTTTAGTCTTAAAAAAAAAAAGGGAAGAAAACCAAAAGAAAAAGTTTCTTGCCTAGCATGGAACCCAAACCTTCATCACCTGCTAGGACAGATACCATTATGCCTGAACCTCCAGTTGATCTAATTTAAGCTATGAACAATAGAATTTCAGACTTAGAAAGTTCTCTTCATGATATCTTGGAACACGTGCATGGTTCTAAGAAAGATGAAGAGCCGCTTGATTTTGATCTGCCAGAGATGGAGGTAGATGCTCCAGATGAGCATCAAACTTCAAAAGTCCTTAAAGATAGCGTCTTAGTTAGAGACGCCAGATGGCAACTTAAGGATCTTAAGCTGCCAAGATATCATGGCTCAACTAGAGCTAGGACTGCTGACGCGGTTGAGCAGTGGCTCAGCAAGTGGGAACAGTGTTTCCACTTGTGTCATATCACTGATGATAGGCACAAGATTCAGCAGGCCACTTATAACCTTATGGATGTCGCACATAGGTGGTGGCGTAAGATAGAGCAGGATAAGAAGGAGCCCACGACATGGGATCAATTCAAAATCTTGTTTTATAATAATTTTGTACCAACTGATGAGAGGTCTAGGGCACTAGACACTTGGTTCTTCATCAGTCAGAAGAATCAGTCAGTTCAGGAATACGCAGATAGGTATAGAGAGGTACTTCTTAAAGTACCTGATACCATTCCAGAGTTTCTTCAAGTCCACAAGTTTGTCTTGGGACTTAGAGAAACTATCCGACCTTTAGTAAGGAAAGAGCCCCTCAGCAGAAAGAGAAGGCAATGAAAGAGGGTTTGTGCTATGGTTGCTTAGGACAACACTTATATAAGGATTGTCCTACAAAGAAAAAGATAGCAGCCACCATAGTCATAAATCCTACTCACGCAGGGGGTGGGAGTGATGATGAGTTTGGGGATTCCCCATCTCCATTATCATCTCCCATAGTGGCTATGACGGTCACTAAAAAGGTTCCGACTGTGCCAGATGTTGTGCTCTCGCCAGTGGCACAGAAAGGATACCGGTTGCCAGTACTGAGCTTATTGTTATGAGAGGAGTCATGGCAGGACAGCCTGTCAAGGTACTCTTCGACACAGGTTCGACACATAATGTTATTAGTTCCCGATTAGTCAAGAGATTATGCTTAGATACGGTACAGTCAGATTATACTTACACCGTAGAGCTAGCTGACAGGAAGGGAACTGAGACTTGGGATAGACGAGTAGTTGATCTTCCTATTCAAATCCAGTCCTATGAGGATAGATTGGATTTTGAGATAGCGAGATTAGCTCGTTTCGACATAGTTCTTAGTAAGAAGTGGCATGCGAGGAAGACACCAATCATTGATTTTGCTTCGCATGTGTATCAGTTTGAGCATGAGGGAAGGAGATTACTGATCCGTGGAGAACTAGATCTCCAAGAGACGCGATTGGTGACTGCTATCAAGTTGCTCAAAATTGATTGTAAGTATATCTATTTTCTTTATTTCATGTATTTGTCGTATGTTGAGATGGATTCATGCAGTCATGGAGACTCAAGTTGGAATGCTCCAGTACTTTCAGCTAAAGTGAGAGCATAATTCCAAGAGTTGTTTTTAAAGGAATTACCATCAGGTTTGCCTCCTCGCAGGAATATAGAGCATAGAATCGAATTGGTACCAGGAGCGATTCCGACCGCTCGGCCACTGTTTCGAATGAGTTTGCAGGAGGAAAATGAAGTCCGCAAGGTCGTGGACGAGTATCATCAAAAAGGGTTGATTAGACCCAGCTATTCACCCTTTGCCGCACCAGTTCTTCTTGTGAAGAAGAAGGATGGATCTTATAGGATGTGTGTTGATTATCGAGCACCCAGTAAGATCACTATTAGACACAGATATCCTATGCCCCGAATTGATGATCTTTTGGATGCTCTAGGTGGAGCCATTGTATTTAGTAAGATAGACTTAAAGAGTGGCTATCATCAGATTAGAGTAAAAGATCATGATGTACATAAGACAGCTTTCAGGACCCGTTTTGATCATTATGAGTATTTGGTCATGCCTTTTGGTTTGACAAATGCTCCAGCTACGTTTATGATTTTAATGAATGATATCTTACGACCTTTCATAGGAAAGTGTGTTGTTGATTTTGTGAATGATTTCCTAGTGTATAGTAGGACTGTGCATGAACATGAAAATCATTTAAGAGTTGTGTTGAATATTTTAAAAGAAAATAAGCTGTATGTAAATCCTGAGAAGACACAATTGTTTCTTCCTAGGATAGAGTATCTAGGGCATGTGATTTTAGCCGATGGGGTTCAGATGGATCCAAAGAAGGTATCAGTTATTTTATCATGGCCTACTCCTCAGGATGAGGGGCAGTTACGGTCATTCTTAGGACTTTCCGGTTTCTATCAGAAATTCATCTCTTCATATTCGTCGATAGCAGCACCTATGACAAACTTGCTTCAAGGCAAAATTCCATTTGCATGGAAGCAAGAGTAGCAAGAGAGTTTTGATACTCTGAAACAAGCTGTTTCAGAGGCTCCTATACTCAAAGTGGTAGATCCTCAGAAACCATTTGAGTTAGAGACCGATGCTAGCGGCATAGCCATAGGCGTAGTCTTGAGTCAAGATGGCAGGCCAATAGCTTTTGAAAGTAAGAAGTTAAGTAGTGCACAACGCAATTGGCCGGTGCATGAACAAGAGTTGTATGCAGTGGTGCATGCACTTAAAGTTTGGAGACACTATCTTTATGGTGGAGACTTTAAGGTATTCACAGATCATCATACACTCAAGTATTTTTGTAGTCAGCCAGATCTTCGAGGCCGACAGGCTCGTTGGGCTGAGCTCATGCAAGAATTTCATATGGAAATCTTGTATAGAAGAGGCAAAGAAAATATAGTGGCTGATGCATTATCTCGTATAATGTATCAAATGAGCTTTACAGTTTTAGAAAGCTCATTGCTTTAAGAAATTAAGGAAGCACAAGTGGAAGATCCACATTTGTTACAGATAACTAGAGCCATTAGCGATGACTCTATTTTAGGAGACGAGACAGTTCCAGCTGTTTCTTCTTCTACTAAAGCAAATAAGTCCATTCCGTATTCTAATTTCTCACAGGAGAACGAAATACTAAAGCGGAAAGGAAAGGTTTGTGTGCCAGATTCCCAGGATTTGAGAAAGAAAGTCATGCATGATAACCATGATGTTCCCTATGCAGGACATCCTGGTGTTGACAAGACAATACAGCTTGTTAGAAGAACATTTTGGTGGCCTGGATTAGCCAGAGATATCCATACTTATGTTCAATAATGCTTTATGTGTCAAGTCAAAAAAGCAGAAAGGGTAAAGACACTAGGTCTTTTACATCCTTTACAAGTTCCAGATCATAACTGGGATAGTATATCCATGGACTTCATAGTGGGGTTACCACGGACCCAAAGGAAGCAGGATACAATCCTAGTTGTGGTAGATAGACTGAGAAAGATGGCTCATTTCATACCCACGCAGGAGACGATAGAAGCTCCACAGGTAGCGGAGTTGTTTATCCAGAATGTCCTCAGATTGTATGGGTTACCTACATCCATAGTCTCAGATAGGGATGTCAGATTCACATGACATTTTTGGAAGTTTGTATTTGACAAACTGAAAGTGTCACTAAAAATGAGTAGTGGTGATCATCCACAGACAAATGGTCAGACCGAGAGGGTCAACCAAATTCTAGAGGATATGTTGCGGGCATATGTGTTTGAGAGACAGACAGATTGGGATAGTTATTTGCCATTAGTAGAGTTTGCTTATAACAATAGACCTCACAAGATGACTGGGATGTCTCCTTTTGAGATGAACTATGGCATGAATCCCACTGCTCCCAATACCATAGGAATGCCTAAGAAATGTCCTAGTGCTTTTGAGTTCTTAGCGAATCTCCAAGCAAACCTAGAAATAGCTAAAGCTAGGATGCAGCAAGCAGTTGATAGAGCCAAAGAGTATGCTGATAGGAAAAGATCTCCTAGAAACTTTGAGGAAGGAGACCGAGTCTTCCTTCAACCGGCTAGATCTACTTCATTGTCCACAGGGAATTGTAGTAAGCTATCACCAAGGTATTGTGGACCTTGGAAGATAGTAAAGAAATTGAGTGATGTTGCATACCGATTAGAGCTTCCTCCACATTGCAGGGTCCATCCAGTATTTCATGTCAGTAAACTAAGAAAGTATATATCTAGGGAGGATAATCTAATAGAGGGTATTGTTTCTTTGCAGGAAATCGATAGAGAAGATCATTCTCCAGATAGAATACTAGATAGGAGACAGAAACGGTTAAGGAATCATGTCATCCAAGAGTATCTGGTAGCCTGGAGAGGATTACCACTTACTGGCTCTACTTGGGAATCAGTAGCTCTGGTTCGCAAGTACTTTCCCTCATTGATCATTGAGGACAATGATCTTTAGAAGGGAGAGAGAGTGTCAGACATTGGTCTACAGAGACCATTCCATGTGTGTGTGGGACGAGGGCTAGCTAGCCAAGGTTCTAAGCTCGGGGGTATATCCTAAGGTATTTGATGGTTAGTGGGGATGAGTGTTGCATGCTGGCCACATGGCGATGCTAGAACATTCTAGATCACTGCTATTTTAGATACAAGAGGATATAAATGGATGGGAGGAGAGTGGCACACACATCATTCACATGTCTTTTGAGGAAAGCCTCACATCCATGCTTGGAGATTTAGAATGAAAAATTTCCTGATGGGAAAAGGCTACTAGAAGTACATCGAAGGAGAGAATGAAAATGCTCCGCAGTTACCAGAAAGGAATCGGACTGCAGATTAGGTAAGAGCATATGAGGAATGGAATCAAGGAGCACGGAAGGTAATGTACTGGCTATCTGTTAGCATACATGATAGCATGATTGGACACATACAGGATGCCAAGACTCCAAAAGAGGCTTGGAACAGTTTGGTCACATTGTATGAGACCAATACAAAGGCACGGAAATTGCAACTCAAGAACGAGCTACATACATTGGAGAAGAAAAGCATGTCGATAAGTGACTACACCTTGAAAATCAAAAGCACATCAATTGGAGTGAATGTAGATGATGATGATAAGGTGGAAGTGTGTCTTCATGGTTTAGGAGTTGCATATAAGCAGTTCAGAACTTCTATACAGACCAATAAAAATATTCTGAATTTTGCTGATCTGGTATCTATGCTGATTATTGAAGAAAAGAATCTTGTTGAGGATTCAAACTCCCAAGGAAAATCTAGTTCTAAGCAAGTATTCTACTCTGCTAGAGGAAGAGGCAGAGGTAGAGGTTTGGAAGTGGAAGAGGAAACAATAACCAAGACCAAGGTCAACAACAGAATCATGCAAGAGGAAGAGGACAATTTCGAGGCAGGAGGATCCAAAGAGGTCGCAGAAATTTCCAAAGAAATGATTCAAGTAATGATAATAAAGGATGATGGAATTGTGGTAAACCTAGAAACTTTGAACGCGATTGTAGGTTGAAGAATCAAAATAATAGAAGGCAACAAAACAACTATGCATCCACAAGTGCAGATGATTCTGAGAAGCTGTTTATGGTTCAACATCACATGATGAATACGATGTCTGCTGGTGTTTCAAAATCGAATGATAATGTCTAGTATGTTGATTCAGGTGCTTCAAATCACATGATCAGTCATGCGGAATGGTTTAGTACTTTGCAGAAATTGCGAGTTCCTGGATATGTTGAAATAGGTGATCACACATCACATCCTATTGAGCATACAGGAAACATAGCACTATCTATGGAGGATGGAAAGGTAAAACATCTTGCTGATGTGCTGCATGTTCCAAATATAACAAAGAATCTGGTTTCTGTTGGACAAATGGTTGACCAGGGATTACAAGTCAGGTTCAATGCTGATGGATTATATGTAGAGGAGTACAAGTAGGATGGACGATTGGTTGCCAAAGGAAACAAAGTGGAGAGGATGTTCATCTCAAATGTGAAGATTCCTGAAATCAATGCAGCCATGTTTACGAAAGGTGCAGGAGTTATTGCTGATACAGAGATCTGGCACAAACAATTTGGACACGCAAATTTGCAAAGGCTGAATTTGATGCAATCAAAGGAGATTGTCCATGGACTACCAAATTTCAAAGTTGCAGAAATGCAAAAGGTATGTGCAGCATGTCAATTTGGTAAATAGTCAAGAGCATCATTTCCACATGACAAGCGCGTTAGTGAGAATGTACTAGAAGTAGTACATACAGATGTTTGGGGTCCAGCAAAGACCACATCTATGGGTGGTTGTAGGTTTTATGTTACTTTCATTGATGACCATACACGAAAAGTATGGGTATATTTCATGGAAGAGAAGAGCGAGGTGTTCACTTACTTCCAAAATTTTAAAGTTATGGGGGAAAAGCAGACAGGGAAGTACATTCAGACATTAACATCTGAGGGAGAAGGTGAATACATGTCAAATGAGTTCATCAGTTTTCTAAAAAATCATGGAATTTGGTGTCAATTTTCATGCAGGTACACAACAGAATGGCATTGCTAAATGCAAAAATAGACATATTGTAGAAATAGCAAGAGCCTTGATGGATGAGAATAATATGCCTCATTGTTATTGGGCAAAAGCTGTGCATACTGCTGTATACATCATGAACAGAACTTTGACTTCTGTTGTACATCAAGTTACACCTGAAGAGAAGTTTACAGGTAAAAAGGCAAACTTATCACATCTAAAAGTTTTTGGCTGTATTGCATATGTACATGTCCTAGATGAATTGAGGACCAAGCTTGATCCAAAAGCAAAAAAGTGTGTCTTCATTGGATACTCCCTTGAGAAAAAGGGATATAAATGTTATAACCCACTCACACGACAGGTAAAGGTGAGCAGAGATGTGGTATTTGATGAAATGTCAAGCTTCTATGCAGATGCCAAAGAAGGACTGAATCTTGAACCAAATGACAAAGAAAATGCTGAAAAATCAAGTGTAGAATCTCAAGTTTTGAGTGGACCGGATTCATCACCAAGCAATAGTTCCAACTCAAATCCATGGAGTGGAAGATTGCGTGGAAATTTTAGTCCATCAAATTCATCAAATACATCCAAGAAAGGTAAAGAAAAGCTTTCTATTGGTAGTAAAACATGTGCAGGTTTTGAAGACATTGATGGAGATTCAAGCGGTTCAGAAAAGAGTCTTGATGAGGAACTTGGATTGCCCTCTGTGAAGACTCCAGGAGTAAGAAGGGCACATGCAGATGATACAAGGAGAAGTGACCCAGGACCAAGAAGTTCTGGGAGGATGCAGAATTTAGTGCAACAATTGACGTATGATAGTTATATGGCTCATCATTGTGGCTACATGACAAAGGTTATACAAGATGCTGAACCTTCTTGCTAATTTGAAGATGCAGTTGGAATTATAGATTGGAAAAAAGCTATGGATGAGGAGATGGCTGCACTTTATGGAAATGATACATGGAAGCTGGTTCCATTGCCACAAGGAAAGAAACCCATAGGCTACAAATGGGTTTACAAGGTAAAGCATAATGCTGATGGTAGCATAAGCAAGTATAAAGTACGATTGCTAGCTAAAGGATATGCACCGACATATGGCATTGATTATGAGGAAACATTTCGCCCTATAGATAAAATGTCTGTTTTCAGAACACTTGTTGCATTAGCTACAACAAAAGGATGGACTTTGCATCAGATGGATGTGAAGAATGCTTTCCTGCATGGTGAGTTATAGGAAGAAGTAGATATGAACCAGCCACAAGGATATGAAGATTCAAAGCATCCAGAATATGTTTGGAGGTTGCAAAAGGCTTTGTATGGGCTGAGGCAATCCCCTTATGCATGGAATGCAAGGGTTGCTGATTACTTAACCAGCATTGGGTTTTCTATGTGTGATGCAGATCACTCACTATATGAAAGGAAGGCTGATGATGGCATCACTATTGTGGCTATTTATGTTGATGAACTGATTGTAGGTGGTGATAATGAAGGAAGCATCAAAGAGGTAAAGAAACTTCTTATGCAGGAATTTGACATGAAAGATCTTGGTGTGCTGCACTATTTCTTGGGCATTGAGTTTATACATACAGAAATAGGTGTATGGATGTCGCAAAGGCAATATGCCTTGAATATGCTACAAAAGTATGGTATGACTGATTGTAAGCCAATTTCTATGCCATTAGATCAAAATTTGAAGTTGGACACTACATCAAGTGAAGTATTGGAAAATGCTACTATGTACAGGAAAATTGTGGGAAGTCTTATATATCTCACAATTACAAGGCCTGATCTAAGTTATACTATTGAACTTGAAAGTCAGTTTATGCAGGTTCCTAGGAAGCCACATTTGGATGCTCTGAGGTGCACTCTACATTATGTGAGTGCTACTTTGGATTATGCATTATTTTATGAGGCTGGTGTAGATTTGCAGGCTTATGGATACACCGATGCCGATTGGGCTAGTAGCATTCCAGATAAAAATCTATTAGTGGTTTTCTATTCTCACTCGGAAGTGGAGCTATTACATGGACACCAAGAAGCAACCCATTGTTGCTTTGTCGAGTACAAAGGCTGAGTATAGAGCTGTTACAATGGAAGCATGTGATGCATCATGGCTGGAGATGCTACTTGTAGACTTAGGTGTGGAAGTTCAAAAGCCTATCACTATTTATTGTGATAATCTTAGCAGCATATAGTTAGCATGGGACCCTATTTTCCATGCTAGAACAAAGCATATCAAGGTACATTATCACTTCATCAGAGAGAAGGTATTAGCAGGTGATATTGATCTTGTTTATGTGAGAACAGATGAGCAGGTTGCTGATATTTTCACCAAAGCACTTGGAGCTGAGAAGTTGAAGAAGTTTTGAAAGATGCTTGGATTATAGGATATGGCGTTCAGCTTGAGGGGGAGTGTTGAGATATCAAGCTCAACATGTGATGATCCAGGATGACACGTACTAGTTCTTCGTTTCTCTGACATGTACAGTGGTCACACTGGTATATGTCAGGGATAATTCATTGAGCTTTATTAGATTTATCTACCGAGAGTGATGGCAAATTTGTTCCTTGTCAGCTCACTCATTCATGGACATTAGGTTTTTCCTTATGTATTGATCTTTATATATTGCACTTGTTGTATTCTTGTTTTTAGGTCATTCTTGTACATTCCTTTTTATGTAATAGAAGAAGAAGAAGAAGAAGACCATTCTTCCTTGCCTCAATTTGTATGTGTGCTTCTCCTAGAGAGTGAGAGTGTGTGTGTGAGCTCTCTTCCTTATCTCCTTCCTCGTGACACAGCCCACTTCCAACATTTGGTATCAAAGCATACACACCTTAAGACTAAAAAGTAGATGAATGAGAGATAATCAACTTGTCAAAGTGTAACCATAAGCTAGAATGCTCACCTACACTAATTGATATTGCAATGTCAAATTACAACCTCCTTGAGTTGATTGAGTGGACTTGATAAGATGACTTAACAAGAGAGCAATGCCTCTATAATATAAGAATTATCCTCTTGCGAGCATAATCTTGTTTGTCACAATGGCACAAAGATTTGTTTTGTGAAAAAATTTCACACTGAACTAGCTTTTTTATGCCAAAAAAATCTATTTTCATTGCATGTTATCGATAGTGGATTTGAACATGGATAAGTTCTTTGCAAGGCATTTGTTGTAGACCATCTTTTCATCACCTTTTTCTTGTGGTTAGTCTACTAAAGAAGTCTACATATTCTGGAAGCTTCATAATTTTGGGCAATTTTTGGACTATGTTGACATTGTTTCCAACAACGAATGTTGTCTTCAAAGCATCATACATAGCGAAATGATTTGGGGCAAATTCACTTAGCCAGTGAACGGCCTCTCCTCCAAATCTAGCCTGGAACACTTGACATTTTCTTGCATCATCATATTGTGCATAAAAAAGACAAACATGCACATCAGGGTAATCATCAATTTTTCTACTAAACCAATTGAATTGCATTCCACTAATTGGGTGCATTGGGACCACCATATGAATCTGAAATTGCCAATTCTTCCACTCTTCATTAGCAAGTATCCATAGAAAGCTGTCATCTTCTTCAATGTTTATTCCTACCTAGGACTTCATCTCAAATACTACAACAAATTTCCTTCATAGTATGGTCTAATTTTCTTAAAGCTGCTCCATCCAAACAAAAAACAAAAGGTTCGGCATCACACTTGAATCCTAGGATCATTTGTCTTGTTCCCTATCTAATTCCTCTTTGGCCCCCCATCTTTGTACATTGTCTGTTTGCAATTTGGCCACCTTGAAAGCCACCTATAACTCCAAAAGTTGTGTGAGGAATAGGTATGATATTACCCCTTTGTCCATTAAGGCAACCAATTGTTTGGATACGTGGGTACTTCCCAAACTTTCTCCTCCAATAGTTTCCATATGCTCTGATGTAGATGATTCTACCACTCCAAGCATTTACTACAATTCTTGGTATTTCGAGAACCACTTACCCAATCGTGTTGGCATTCTCCCTCTCCATTGCCAAGAATTCTTCCATTCCTCTCCTTATTGCATCAGTAATTACTTCACCTTACTGAATATTGTTGATGACACCCCATCCCATGGTGGTCGCCAAATGTTTGTCGATATTCTCTTCATTGTAAATAGGGTTTCGGGAATGAGGATTACCAGAAATAGATTCCAATTCATTTCTATTCACTAATTATCATTTCAAAATAGTTCTTGAAAATAATAAATTCTTATAGGAAGAACGTAGAATAATGTAAGATAGAGTATATGCCAGAGAAAAGGTTTTTGCATTCCAATAATGAAAACAATACAACAGATTACGTGGTTAACTTTTGGCTTCGACATTACTTTCGTCCTATCTCTGGTTCTTTCTAACCCTCTCACATGTGTTTCAAAATAGGGGGCTGAATCACTTTAACCTCCCTTGCTCGGTTATAGAACATTGAATGATGGTTAACATTCCTGGGAGTTCTAAGGGACAACTACAATTAGAATTTATAGAATAACTAAAATTCAGATAATCATAAAATTTTGGGTAGCCATATGGGGGCAAGCCTAATATCTTACACCAATATCTGATTAGTGGCTAGAATTATGATTGGATATGGCATACCTTTTTAGAATGGGATAAATTAAAACTTAAGTTTGAGCTTCTCGTGAAAATTGGGAAATTGTCTCCAAATCTTGGGAAAAAGATCAGACTTTGAGGGGTAAACTAAGGAATGCCGACAAGAGCTATGGCGGAGAGCGACGCAGACTGTTGTCTTCAACAAACTTAACCTGTGCTGTAGCTGATGGAGGCACTCTAGCTAACAATTTGAAGAGTGGTGCTGACAGAGGAGCTTACTGCAACACAATCAGGATCCACAAAGACAAGGAGTAAACTCATCTAGACACGGAGAAACTTGACAGCGATGGAAAAGGGAGGCAGAGTGAGTTGAATTGCTGTGGCGATTCTCCGATCATCATTAATCTTCCTTTATCTTTGCAGCAGACATAGCCAGAGGCAATTTTGAAGAAGTCGAGGTTTAGACTCCAGCAACTCGAGTTGCGCAATGGCTTCAGGCTGGCGGAGTAGACTGTAGGAGTTTTAAGCGCAAGCTGCGCAATAAGGAAAGTCGTCCATTGTTGCTCCTGCTGGCGAGGGAATGAGAAATCCGCGTGAAGCTGAAGATGGAGTCCCCCGCGATTGACGGTTGCTTCTGCGATCGACGGCTGTTTTCACGATTGATGGTTTTTTCATGCGATTGATGGTTTGGACCCCATTTTTTCGCCGCGATCGATGGTATTCTCAGCTTTGGCGATTGATGGTTTCATGTGCGGTTTGCTCCCCAAGATAGACGGGGCTCCGCACGATTGATGGTATATTCCCCTGGTTTCCACGATTCATGGTATTCGTGATTGATGGTATTTGCGATTGATGGTATCTGCTCCTTGTTGGCGCCAACGCTGCCGAGAGTTCATTAAAGCACAATTTTAAGTTTGCGAAGAGTGGAACTTGGCAGGCGCATTCGTCCTCGAACTAGGAGATCGAGGGGTCGTCAGAAGGACGATTGACTAAAGCAACTAAGCCATTTCTTTTCTTTTTCAAGGATATACTGAAGGGTCTGCAGAAAGGATTCTCTCCCTTTTCGAGGCCTTTCTCTGTGTTATTGGGAGCCTTGAGTTCGCATTACTCCTGGCTTTTAACTCTAAAGCAAATTGAATGCTACAACTTAAGAATTTAAAGTAGGCTTCTTTTGGCATCAAGTTTGTAAGCCCAATTTCGTTCTTCGCGGAGCTCTTTGCTGTCCATCGTGGGTGGCCATCGCGGGCGGCTACTCTGCCCTTCGCGGGGAAAATCCTTTTAACTTGGTCATGGATGTGGCGACCCCCTCACTTGTGAGAAGTAACCTGGCCCCTCCTCTGGGGGAGATCGGTAACCTGGCCTCTCTGTTGGAGGGGGGGTCTTGTGCCGCCCCCGGGGCCTCCGAGAGTGTTGAACCCCCCGTGGTCTCCCTCAGCAGATCCGCAATTCTGTCAGCTCAGGAGGAGCTCAAGAAAGTTTGCCTCGTCGCCCAAATGTTTGGCCCTATGCCCCTGCTCGAAACTGTGTGACAGTGGCTCTGAAACGAGTGGTTCCCTCGTGGACTAATTGTTTGTAAGTGTCAGTTCTTACCGGCTAGCCACTTGTTGCTAGTCTTTGAAAATGAAGATATGGCGTTCCGAGCCCTAAGCGTCGGCACCTGGCAACTTGGCCGGGCGACCCTCTGCCTATTCAGATGGTCCCCTGACTTTACTCCCGACAAATCGAAATCGCTTCGGTACCCTCTCTGGGTTGAGCTCCCTAACCTGTTGGATGTGATGGCTGGGTACAATCAGAAGATCAAGTTGGTGCTGCTAGACCTGCTTCACACCTGCCCTCTTTTCTTTTCAGATATAGTTAGGAGACTCCTTGAGCTTCCAAATGACACCAAGAAACTATATATGTGCTTTACAAAATGATTGAGTAATGACCAAATCAAAACAGATGATTTTGAACCTTCACAACTCCAAAAAACTTTCTATTCCTGTATTGATACCTGCTCAGTCCTAAGTTCAGTGTGACCAGCACACTTGCAATTGGTTTAATTCCTTCTGGGAGTATTAAATTAACTTAACAAGCTACCATTAGCAAGTTAAATCACTCCAATTAACAAACTATACACTGAGCATGATCTTTAGCAAAATCAGAGACACCCCCGACTTTTTAGGAACTACTCAGAAAAAATACCAGTGTCTGCTTCGACTGCGATTTCTCCCAATTGGCTGAATAGAATCACTTGAAATTTTGTAGTGTTGTAGAATGCTTTGAGCTGGTTCCAATGAGCCCTGGATCATCGAATTTGGTTCAGTAGATCTTGAGATATGCCCTGTTGAAGTTGACAGACTTGGAGGTAGTCACTCAGAGAAAACAGTGATAATGAATATGAGTATATGTATTGAATCTATCAAATGTACATTCCCATTGGCAAGATATGTAATGCCCAATGGTACTCAGAGGTGTAGGCTAATGAGTAGCTCTCACACACTCAGTGATTTTGCTTGGAATTGCCTCGGGGAGTGAGCCACTAACCCGCGACTTTTACATAGCTCTTTTATAGGAATTTTGAACAAATTTGAATTTGAATTCAAATTAAAGTTCCCTTGATTCTCTCCACTAGACTTAGGGAGATATTCCCTCAACTAGATCATCTACTTTTTCCACGACTCTAGTCTAGTAGGTGTGATTACATAATTGATTAAGTCATATTGACTTTTACATTGGGTAAAGAGTAACAATCAATTAAGCATCTGTTTCTATGGTTCAAATGTATCCTTCATGGGTTCAAACTTTATCTTTCCAAGGTTCTAATTGTCCAAGCTTTATGTTGAGTCTTCAAGGCACAAATCAAAGCCAAGTGTGAAGGCTTGTTTGCACCAACAGCTCCCCCTCAAGCCAAACACTTGCTTGAGTTTTCATCTTTAGTCTTCAATGATATCCTGTAATCCAATCATGGATTTAAACCTGCATAGTTTGCTCCCATCCAAAGCTTTTGTAAGCAAATCTGCACATTGAATATTAGTAGACACATATGATAATTGGATTTCCTTGCTAAGTAATTTCTCCCTCACATAGTGGTAATGCACTTCTATGTGTTTTGTTCTAGCATGATACACAGGATTAGCTGCTAGGTGAAGTGAACTTGTGTTATCACCAAATATGATTGGTGGCCTTGTGTATAGGCCCAATTCTGAATAGAGTAACTTCAACCATATTGCTTCTTGAGTAGCATTGGCTAGCCCTCTGTACTCTGCCTCAGTAGATGATAGGGCTACTGTGGGTTGTTTCTTGGATGACCAAGAAATTGATTTATCACCTGCAAAGCATATGTAACCAGATGTACTCCTCCTGTCATCCTTGCAACCTACCCAATCTGCATTATCTTCTTGGCTGCCTCCAAATGTGGTACTCTTGGCTTATGCATAAATTGGCTAAGTACACTAACACCATATGAGATATCAATCCTAGTTAAGGTAGCATAATTAAGACTACCTACCAACCTTTGGTAACCTGTAATATCCTTGAGTTCTTCTCCTTCATGTGCACTGAGTTTGTGGTTGACCTCCATAGGAATGTTTGAGACTTTAGCTTCCTGCAAATTAAACTTCTTGACCATGTCCTGAATGTACTTCTTCTGAGTAATGAATATACCTGAATTTGTGTAGACCAATTCAAGCCCTAGGAAGTACTTCAATAATCCAAGATCATTGATCTTGAATTCCTTCATCATTTGACCTTTGATGTGTCTAATTCCTTGAACATCATTTCCTGTAATAATGATGTCATCAACATAGACACACAAGTATATTACCTCTGAATCGTTCTTCTTTATAAACAATGAAGTATCTGCTTTACTCATCACAAATCCTTGATCCAAGAGATAGGTTGTCAACCTGTAATTCCATGCTCTTGGTGCCTGCTTCAATCCATACAGAGCCTTCTTCAATTTGCAAACATGATTTACCTTATTGGGATCCTCATAGCCAGGTGGTTGTGACATGTAGACCTCTTCAGATATCCATCCATTCAAGAATGCATTCTTTACATCCAATTGGTACATGTTCCAATTCTTGGATGCAGCTACACTCACCATAATTCTGATAGTTGGCATCTTTGCCACAGGAGAAAAAGTCTCCTCATAATCAATGCCTTGGGTTTGTGCAAAACCCTTGGCTACCAACCTAGCTTTGTACCTGCTTATTGTACCATCTGAGTTTCTTTTGAGTTTGTAGATCCATCTGGATCCTATCACCTTCATGGAGTCCTTCTTGGGTACCAAGTCCCAAGTATCACTCTCCTTGAGAGCCTCCATTTCTTCATCCATTGCTTCCTTCCATTCTGGTTTAGTAATAGCTTCCTCAAATGTACCTGGTTCTTCACTTAAGATATCCTTTGCAAGATATACAGAGTGCTTGGTTACAAGTGAAGTATCATACCCATACCTAATAGGTTTCTTCTTTTCCCTTGAAGATCTCCTCATAGCTTGAGTTGAGGATTCTGGATTGTCTTCAAGTTGCTTCATCTTCATCTTCCCTTTGGATTTCCAAGCTTTGAATTCTTCAATGTTGATGGTGTCTTCATCATCTGAGCTTGTGTCCTCATTCTGAATTGGTTCTTGCCTGACAAGCTTTGGAAAGTCTTCTTCCATATCATAAGGTAGGCTAACTTTCCTGCACTCATTATCATACCATGAATCATTTTCATCAAAGATTACATCTCTGCTTACCTTGAAGCCTTTGTTTGAGGGGTTATAGAACCTGTATCCTTTCTGATTCAAATCATAACCAATAAAGATACACTTTTCAGCCTTAGGGTCTAGCTTTCCCCTTACCTGTGAGGGAATATGCACATATGCAACACACCCAAAGATCTTGCAATGATCCAGAGATGGTCTCTTACCATGCCAAGCCTCATAGGGTGTCATTCCATCAAGTGTCTTTGATGGCAACCTGTTGATTAAGTATGTGGCAGTAGATACACTTTCTGCCCAAAGATAATTTGGTAGTTTTTTTTCATTAAGCATAGATCTAGCTGTCTCCACAATGAGTCTATTCCTCCTTTCAGCTACCCCATTTTGTTCAGGTGAGTACCTTGTGGTAATCTCCCTCTTGATGCCTCTTTCCTGCAAGAAGTCTTCAAAGTCATTGGAGAAGTATTCTCCACCACCATCAGACCTTAACCTCTTCAAATGTCTACCTGTTTGATTCTCTACTAATGCAAGATACCTTTTGAAACAATTAAATACTTCATCTTTATGTTTCATGAAGTACAAAACAGTCCATCTGCTATAGTCATCAATAAAAGATACATAGTACCTTGATCCAGATATGGATGGCTCCTTGCTTGGTCCCCAAACATCTGTATGCACCAATTCCAAGTAATCTTCATGCATAAATCCTTTTTTGGTGTATGGCAACCTGTGTGACTTACCAAATTGACAAGCCCCACACTTGTATATCATGTGTTGCTTGGATACATTAGGTATCCCAAGCACACATTGATCTCTGCTCATTTGCTTTATGGTTCTCTCTCCAATGTGACCTAATCTTTTGTGCCAAATCTCCAATTCTGATAGGGTTTGGTCCTTATAGTTGTACAAAGCAATATTCTTAGTGTCTTCAAGTTCAAAGGTGAACAATCTACCTGATTTTTCTCCCTTGGCTATCCTTCTGAATCCATGTCTTGGATCCTCCACATATGCACCATGTTGAGTGAACCTGACCTGTAGACCTTTTTCAACAATCTGACCTACACTCATCAGATTCTTGGTGATTGTTGGGACATACAATACTCTGCTTAGCAAATTCTGATTACCATCACTTGTTTTGACATTACCTACTTTAACCACTGAATGTTTAGTGTCATCACCTGTCTGCACTTGGTGCTTGCCTTTAGGTTCTTCCAAATCAGAGAGTAAGGCAACATTCCCAGCTACATGGTTAGAGCAACCTGAATCAATATAGAACAAATGATCATCATTGATACCTGATTTAGATGTCATGTTCATAATCAACAAGGAATCATCTTGATCCTCTGCATAATTGTTGTAATCCTTTCTGTTCCTGTATCCTCCTTGATAATTGCCATTGTGATTGTAGCTATTGTTGTAGTTATTGTTGTAATTATTGTTGTAGCCATGGTAGCCTTGAGATTGATTGAATCTGCCTCTGCCTTGAGAGTATCCTCCTCTTTGGTGACCTCTTCCTCTTTGGTTCTTGTAGTTTTTGTAGCATTCATCTATAGTATGATTAGACAAGCCACAAATATTGCATGGAGATTGATTATAGGGTCTCCCCCTACCTGACTTACCTCCTCTGCCCCTACCTCTAGATGATCTACCTCTCCCTGCATAGTTTGCTTGGGAGGTAGAGCCTTCTTCATCAACCTTCTTACTTTTACCCTTATCTTTAGACTTCTTATCTGTATATAGGGCAGAGGGATTGTTACCTTTTGATTGCTCTCCATTCTTTGTGATCTTTGCTTCATGTGTAAAGAGTTGTCCAATCAGAGTTGTTAGATCAGGTGCTTGGATGTCCATGTACAAGTCCATTGCAGTGGTAAAGCTCTCCCACTTGTCATCTGCTTTGAGTCCATTGATCACTTGTCTGACTATTTGCTCTTCTTCAATCTCTTCTCCAACACTTGCAAGTTGGTCTGCAATGTCTTTGACCTTGGTGACAAAATCTGAGACACATTGTTTTGATTGTTTCCTAAGAGTTGTAAACTCAATCCATAGCTGATTCTTTCTGGCCCTTGTGCTTGATGAGAAGTATGTTGACAAGGTCTCCCAAGTCTCTTGGGAAGTCTTACAGTTCCTAACATGAGGTAGAAGGAAATCAGAGATAGAGTTTAGAAGATATGACCTTGCCAAAGCATCTTTAGCACACCATTGATTAAGTCTCTCATGCTCATCCTTTGTAGGTAGGCCTCTGGTTTTGAATGAGGGCAACTCCTCATCTCCTGATATGTATCCATACAAGCTTCTCCCTTGTAGATAGGTCTTCATTCTTAATGACCATGCCTGGTAGTTATTTCTATCCAATTTGTCAATGAAGGAAGGGAAACCATCACCCATGATTACCTTGTTTTGCTCTGATACCACTGTTGGATGTGATGGCTGGGTACAATCAGAAGATCAAGTTGGTGCTGCTAGACCTGCTTCACACCTGCCCTCTTTTCTTTTCAGATATAGTTAGGAGACTCCTTGAGCTTCCAAATGACACCAAGAAACTATATATGTGCTTTACAAAATGATTGAGTAATGACCAAATCAAAACAGATGATTTTGAACCTTCACAACTCCAAAAAACTTTCTATTCCTGTATTGATACCTGCTCAGTCCTAAGTTCAGTGTGACCAGCACACTTGCAATTGGTTTAATTCCTTCTGGGAGTATTAAATTAACTTAACAAGCTACCATTAGCAAGTTAAATCACTCCAATTAACAAACTATACACTGAGCATGATCTTTAGCAAAATCAAAGACACCCCCGACTTTTTAGGAACTACTCAGAAAAAATACCAGTGTCTGCTTCGACTGAGATTTCTCCCAATTGGCTGAATAGAATCACTTGAAATTTTGTAGTGTTGTAGAATGCTTTGAGCTGGTTCCAATGAGCCCTGGATCATCCAATTTGGTTCAGTAGATCTTGAGATATGCCCTGTTGAAGTTGACAGACTTGGAGGTAGTCACTTAGAGAAAACAGTGATAATGAATATGAGTATATGTATTGAATCTATCAAATGTACATTCCCATTGGCAAGATATGTAATGCCCAATGGTACTCAGAGGTGTAGGCTAATGAGTAGCTCTCACACACTCAATGATTTTGCTTGGAATTGCCTCAGGGAGTGAGCCACTAACCCGCGACTTTTACATAGCTCTTTTATAGGAATTTTGAACAAATTTGAATTTGAATTCAAATTAAAGTTCCCTTGATTCTCTCCACTAGACTTAGGGAGATATTCCCTCAACTAGATCATCTACTTTTTCCACGACTCTAGTCTAGTAGGTGTGATTACATAATTGATTAAGTCATATTGACTTTTACATTGGGTAAAGAGTAACAATCAATTAAGCATCTGTTTCTATGGTTCAAATGTATCCTTCATGGGTTCAAACTTTATCTTTCCAAGGTTCTAATTGTCCAAGCTTTATGTTGAGTCTTCAAGGCACAAATCAAAGCCAAGTGTGAAGGCTTGTTTGCACCAACATAACCTTCCTTACTTTTTGTACAACTTTGTGTGGGACATTGTTTCTCCTATCGGCAAGTCGTTGGCCTCACGCGAGGACATTGGTGGTCTCATCTATGAAGGTGCAAGACACTCGTTCAACGCTCGGTGGCACCCTCAAATCTGTGTCGAGGCTGACATCAGCATGCCGCTCCCATCGAAGATCAAAGTGGACTTGGGCGAAGGGGATGTATGGGAGCAAGACATCAACTACAAAAACCTTCCCAACGCGTGCTTTCATTGTGGCCAACAAGGTCATAGGATTAAAGATTGCCCTTTGAGACAAAAAAGCAAGCAAAATCAAGAAGCCTCCAAAAACGCTCAAGACAACAAAGGCGCTTTGACCCACTCGATGAAGGAAGAGGAAGGAAAGGGCCCCCTTAATCGAGAAGCTGATGCGGATGGGTTCATCGAAGTCAGAAGAAGAAGGAAAAGAAGCCCTAGGGCGACTTCTAAGCGAAACAACTTGTCAATTACCCCCTCTAGCAATTGTATTGCAATCTGGAAAAGGAGATCAATGAGTTTGACTACCCAGGTGGGAACCTACTTGAGGTGGACACCAACGACAAAGCCCTAGAGATCCCTGACAATAAAGAAACCTCCGAGGAGGGCTACACTACAAGCAAAGAAGACGGCTTTACCACTAGTAATGAAGATAACATGGATAGTGAAAGTTCCATCATCGGATCGACAATTTTGGAAACGGTGCCAAAAATGGTGCCCAAGTCTTCCCAGCAGGAGGCATCCCGCAAAGGAAAACAACCTATGGAGTTACCCTGGAAAAGCCCCCACAAAAACCTATTGCTAATTCGGGATCCAATCCCAACTAAAAAGAAAGATGAATCCAAGAAAAGAAAGGACAAAGCTCCCTCCCGCAAAGACGGCTCACTACGATAATGATCATCATCTCGTTAAATGCTAGAGGGCTAACCGACCCCTCAAGAGCGACCATCATTGGTCAATGGCTTCGCGACGTTAGCATAAACCCATATTTTATATGTATTCAAGAGACTAAAATTGACGGAGAAGACCTCCAAAAACGGCTTAGACAGGTCTCCTCGACCCATGTTTGGATTTCAACGGCGCACCAGAGGGGGTCCGGTGGAACGGTAATCGGTATTAATCAACTTTGGTTTGAAAAGCTTGAGAACTCCATTGAAGATGAAAGCCACTGATGGATTGCTGTTTCTTTTGGTGCTCCTCTTTGTTTTACTCTGGTTTCTTTGTACACCCCTAACGGGGAATTAGAGAGACGGAACACATGGGCCTCCTTGGATTCGGTCCCCCACAACGTGCTTATCTGTGGAGACTTCAACATGGTGGAGGACCCTATGGACAGATGGATGGGCAAGGGCAGGGTCATCGACAGTCGGGAGAAAGAAACATGGGACAAGACCAAACTTCACTTGGATTTGGTTGAATTCAAAGACTCGAATGGCTTTTCTTGGTCAAATCTCCAAGCGGGCGAGGACCTGAGGAAAGCTAGACTTGATAGATGTTACATCTCTCAGAGTTTTACCCATCAATGGGGCCACCCGTCCCTCGCGCAACGCACCGACCTCACCATCTCTGATCACTACCCGATCGTTATCACTTTCCAACCTTCCAACAAGATCCGCAAGGCGCCTTGGTTCCATGCCAGTGTGCCCACCTTATGCCAGTGTGCCCACCTTCTCTCTCCCCTCTGTACATCAAGAGATTGCTGATGTGTGGAAGGAGGCATTTGCCTCCGGCTTGTCCCCAGCCAAGTGCTAGAGAAGTGCAGTCGATAAGTCTCGAAAGATCATGATTAGAACCAAGAAGATGCTAGAGACTGTGCGGCGGGCTCGTAGGGAAGCTCTTTACCACAGACTCTGGAGGCTCGAGGAGGAAGTGAACAAAGGAAAACCTCAAGCCCAAAAAGGTCTTCAAAAAATCAAAGCGCTGTTGAGACACGAGGAAGAAATACAAAGGAAAAACTTGCAAATTTTCTTCAAGGAGTGGTGGGCTAGCAAAGCCGACAAACCCACCAAAGAGATGTGCCGTATCCTTAAAAGGAAACATAATAGAGAATCGATTCCCCTATTGCTAGACTTAAATGGCAATGTATGCATTTCGGAAGAAGATAATCTTGGGATCATTGAAGGGCACTTCACGAGACTCCTGGGGACCTCAAACCCCCTCTCCCACCATAGAAGGGACTGTATGGCAGCCATATCTAGGGTTTCCCCCCACAGGATACCACCCAACCTTCGCTCCCTACTACATGCCCCTATCTCTGAAGCAGAAATCATTGAGGTCATTGATGCGCTCCCTCTCGGTAAAAGCCCGGGACCGGACGGGCTCACTAACCAGTTCTTTAAATCCTTCAAGTTGGTGGTTGCCACCCCTCTTTGTCTGGTTTGGCAGGAGGCGCTCAGGTTCGGTGCACTTCCTTCTTGTCTCAACAATGGTATTATCAAGTTAATTCACAAAAAAAGGGGAAAAGAACAGAATAGAGAACTGGCGTCCTATTACGATGCTCCAAACAGGATACAAGATCATCGCCAAAGTCATTGCCAATAGAATCTCTTGCCACTTGAGAGCGTGGCTAAGCGAGGACCAAAAAGGTTTCATCAAAGGCAGGTCAATTTTGGAAACCATTATTGATATTTGGGAAGGACTTGAATTTGCAAATGAGTCTAAACAAGATGTGGTCTTCCTCAAGATTGACTTTGATAAAGCCTACGACATGCTTGAATGGGACTATATTCTGCAGTCGCTCCAAGATCTTGGATGTAGTCATAAATTCACCAAGATGATCGCGACCCTTCTCGGAAATGCATAGACCCAAATTAACATTAATGGCAAACTTTTCGAAGGTGATCAATCTTAGAAGATCTATCAGACAAGGGTGCCCATTGGCTCCCCTTCTCTTTGCCATCGCCACGGAGGGGCTTAGCAGGCTTGTGGCGCACCAGGTGGAAGTTGGTACTATCAAAGGCCTCCGTTTGCCTCACGACCACAATCATATCACCATGAGACTTTTTGCCGATGATATGAACGCGTTTCTTCACAATGATAGTGCCAGCCTTGAGACGTTCTGGAGGTTTCTTGCTACCTTTTGTGAAGCCTCTAGATCCATAATCAACCACTCTAAGACCGCCTTTAGAGCTATTGTGGGGTCTCAGCCCGGCCTTCTCATTGATCATGGCTGTCAAATCATTCCGCAGGGCCAAATTTTTTGGCTTCTTGGGATCCCTTTGGGGTTTGGCGTCTCTATGGAACAGCGGTGGAACTAGGTGTTGGCCAAACTCGAAAAGAAGCTTAACTATTGGAGAGGTATGCAAATCAATCTTGCTGGTCGTGCGATGGTTATCAACATGTTCCTCCTTTCTTCTACCATTTATTTCCTTTCATGTTGGAGACCGAAAGAGCAAGATCTGTCCAAATTTGGACGGGTGATCACAATAGAAGGGGGGTGCCTAAAATCAAATGGTCCATCTGCACTAGCCCTAGAGATAGTGGGGGACTTGGTATCCTGGACATTGGGCGCATGGCTAACAAACTGGCAACCAAATGGATAATTAAGGCTTGGAGCAATGGGGAGGCCTCGTGGGCCAAGTTGATCTTTAGAAACAAGAACGAGTTGGCTCTCATGGGTTTCCCAAACTGGAAAAATCTCGACATCTTGACCCTGCTGTTTTCCCCAGTCCCCATCTTCCCGAAAGGCTCTAATCTCGTATGCTCCCTATGGAAGAGTTGGAATAAAGTCAAAAGCTACACAAGAATTAGTGAAGACTGGAAGTGGGCAGCCGGTATCAGACAAAACGACTCTATCTGGTTTCCGATCCATGGCATCCGGAGCGTGGAACCTTGGAACATTCAAAATGCCAAGAAATTATGAAAGAAAGGCTTCAAAAAATGGAAACATCTCTGGAAACATGACACCAACCGCTGGATCAACTTCGAGGATATTGACCCTCACGTCAACATTTCGTACGAAGAATGGAACACTTTGCAAAGCAGATGTCTCGCCTGGGATCGACACAAAACTCGCCTTCTCATGGGACAAGACACATCAAGCTCGCTTGGTCTCAAATGGCACAATGGGAATAGCCTATCAAAGATCCCGAACATCAAAGAAACGATTGACTATCAAGTTAACCTCAACAAGAAGTGGTGCCTGTCATGGATGCGGCTTCGGTGGGACATGAAGTTCATGGCTATCTGGCACCCCCTCATAGAAATCAAAAAGTTTGTCCTCTTATGGCAAATTCTTCATCATGGAATCTGGACCAACCTTAAGGCTAGCAAACTTTGTGGGATTTCTCCTTGGTGCAAACGCTACTACCGGTCTATCGAAGATGTCCCACACATCTTCTTTACTTGCCCCAACTCCAACAGACTCTAGCAGACGGTTGGAATGAAAATTAGACTTCAGAAATATCTCAGTTGGCAGCAAGCCCTGCTGGGAGAGGTGATCGGCTGCTCCGCAACCCTCTGGAATGCCATCAGAGGGGAGGTCCTATGGAAAATCTGGTGGGAAAGATGTGCTCTCAACTTTGGTGACTCCCCCAAGGAGTGGTCAATTGAGAAATCATTATTCCTCCTTGGCAAAAGGATTGTTAACTGCAAGAAATCTCCCCCCTTCAGGCATCATCAAGTTCTCCTTTTGATCAATAACAAGCTTAAACCCAAGTGGGCCCCGCATGAGGGTGAAGAGAGGGTGATTAACCTTCTTTGTAATGCCATCTAAGCTTTGTTAAAGCTTCCCCTGCTTTGTGGGATTTGGGGGGTCCCGTGGGCACTAGTCCCCTTCTCTTGTACTTTTCTTTCTCTATTTAATTCAAGTCCGGGAGAGTAGGCTAATGCTGAACTTCCTTTATATTAAAAAAAAAATTGGGAAATTGTTTTGTAAGTGTAATATCATTTATGTGACATAAGTCCATATGATGCTTCCTTTGTGGAGCAATAATACGAAAGACAAGTATGTCTATGGAGAAAATAAAATTCCAATAGAAAAAATGATAACAAACCCTTTTGGAAACAATATGAAAGACTTTTACCCATCAAATAATAGGTGTTCTTAACCTTGAGTGTACTCACACATTAATGGTTTTCCCCTAAACTATCCCTGCATCTAATGAAAATCCAACATCCTACCTCATAACTCCTTAGTTTTTCATCCATATATAAATTGGGCTAGGCTCTACTCATAGAGTGATGTAGACACTAGTCTTTCTATTCCCTTAAGTTTTTTATAGAAATGCATAAGAAATATTCTATAATATTAAGATAATACATAAGTACCAACCTTCCTAATTGGTTCTAGTCATCATCTAGATGACTTACAAAAAATAAGACATTGATTTTTCTATGAGTCCAATTTGGCACGATCACTTACAACTCTAATTGAAAATTCATTATTGAATTCAAGTCTCTCTAATGCTAACATCTAGATCTTCCTCATCTATTCAAAGACCATCACTAGAAAAAGACATTAACTTCTCATCTAGAATTTTAAGGTGAGACTCAATCGAACCATTATGAGTATATGACATACCTTTTTAGATGGAATAAAATAAGACTTAAGTTTGAGCTTCTCGTGAAAATGGAGAGTCCTCTTATGGAATAGGAGAGTCTATAAAATCTACGTGGAAAAACCTTCTAGCCATCCCCTTATTGTCACTCTACCCAACCTACCAGAAGCAATATTCCAGGCACATGTTTAGACATCTCCTTCATATTACACAAGATATAGAAGGATATTCCCTACACAAGAGAATCTAGTATGTGAGGTGAAGAGTGGTTTACATGCTAATACAATGTTTGATGAAGGAAACAATAATTTGAAAATAAATGATTTTTTGCTAAGTCATATCCAAAGCATTTCATAGAACTTCCAATGCCACAATAGAGAAAAACGCATTCACTTTGATGATGGAAATGTGGTTGGAGCACAGGATCATCATAAAAGTTTCTAATATTACACCAATCACGAGCAGAGCACAATACTAAGGAATATGTCCTCATGAACAATAGTCAAAACTCCTTTGACTCTAGCAAACTTTATTTCGTTGAAAAAGTCACAAAAGAAGCTTCCAAAGAAAATAATCCTTGAAATCTAGCACTCAAGCAAAGAGCAACGTGTGTTCAAATTTGATTGGGCACTTGACATGCACCACATGGAAAGCATGTTTTGAGATGCCACTTTGCAAACCCACCCAATGTTATTTGTAGATACTCTCTCAACTTTGAAGCTCTAGACCTCTAGTAACATTGCCCAAAAATATAATGGTTTACCATGAAGATCAATAGAGGGCTTATTTTTATGTCTTTTAATGTAATGATTTATCATGAAGATCAATAGAGGGCTTATTTTCATAGACAATTCACGTAATACCTCTAAGCTGTTGAAATGGTTTTTAATGCTTCGGTAAGTAGCCTGGCCTAACGGTCATCGACCATTTCTTTTTTTTTTTTTTGAGAGAACAGAAAATTTAAAATTGATGCAAGTCAAATAAAAAATACACAGGACCTTCCAAGAGAAAGGGGCTTCGGACCTTTACATCTTATAGCCATCAATATGCAGCTTGATAAAGCTAGACATAATGACTCTAGATGCAGAATGATTTTGGAGCATTTTGGATCTCCACAGGTTACAAGGGTACTTTTTTACAATAAAAAAGGGGCTATCATCAATTGAGGGGGCACAGCAAGAAGATTGTAAACAATGATCAAGAAGTCTTACAATGCCCATCATACAAGGGAGAAAATTATCTTTACAGTACTTGTCATAGTTTTTGCTCTTCCTATCTTTCCAGATAGCCCATAGAATATGAGCCCTCAACCATTGCCAGAGAACTATGTCCATTTTTTTGGCTTCACCAATAAGAAGCACTCTAAAGTCTGGGGACCTTACTCCATAAGTTTGGCAGTACAGAGAAAAGACCCTCCAGTATTTGGAAGAGTTCTTACACTTGAAAAACAGATGTTCCAAATCTTCATCCATTCCAGAAAAGTGACATTGACCTGCATCAATTTTAAATTTTCTGGCCTTGCTGCCAGTCCAAACACCTTTATGCAGAATCAACCATAGTAAGTAGGAGTGCTTAATGGCAACAAGGAAGGACCAGGTGCATTGAAACCTATATCTCCATTGTTGAGTAGACCATGAGAGATTCCATTTTCTGTTAAGCCTTCCAACAATCAATCTGATGCTGCAGAAAGATCTTTTGAAGTTATTGAATATGTCTTGAGCAACTCTCCCGAGACTGACATTCTTCTGCCAAAGGTTGTGATCCAAATTTCCAACAGCTTGTTCTTCTTTTCCCTGAGAATCTGTTTGCAAGCAATTGACAAGGAATCAATATTCATTAAATGCCAGTCATCAAGCACATTACCATTATTAAACATATCATGCCAATTGTTAAAGCCATTCCTTCTACATTTGTTCCATCTAATGGGAAGGGGGTGATAAAATCTTGAGCATGTCACCCAAACCACAGGGAGTCCTGCAATAGAAAAGAGTAATTATACTGAAACCAGACAGGTAATTTGTACTCCCTTTTTATAGTCATCCAAGCTTTCTAGAAGTTGCAAACCAGGACACTTCCTTTGGTCACAAATATAGTAGGAGAGACTATAACATCCCAAACATAAAATTTAGTCCAACTCTTATTATCTTTAATCCAAAATTTTGAAATATTCCTTTTGATTAGGCATGCCCAAAAATCCTCAGAAGAGATAGCCCTAAGGATCCATTTAGCAGCCAGTAGCCATCTTGGTAGGACAAATCAAGCCCAGCCCACCTTCAGACTTCTTCATACAACAGATTTTCCATGCCACCTAGGGGATTTTACTTCCTCCCCACAAAAATCTTATGGCCAGAGATATGGTCTGAGACACTTGTTTCTTAGTAGGATGCTCGCAAGACAAAAAGTAAGTCAGGCAAGGTAGAATATAGTGCTTTAGGACAAAGGTTCTTTGAGAAATATTAGACTGAAAGTCAATCCATTTAAAAACTTTATCTCTGAACTTGTCTAAGACCCAACTCCACCTTTGATCATTGGTGACTTCAAAGCCCATGGGGATGCCCAGTAATCTGAAAACAGAACCTTTTTTTATCACCTCACAGCTTGCATTCTTAACACAATCTGGAATCAAGTTATTAGTGGAATAAAAACCAGTCTTAGAATGATTAACAACCGAGCCACTGGCTAAACAAAAAATATTAAGACAATTGAGAAAATCAGCAGCAAAAGAGTCATCAGCTTTCATAAGCAGGTTAGTATCATCAACAAACATTTGAAGAAAAAGTTGGGACTGAGCTTGAGGGATCTCAATACCCTTAATAGAGCTTTGATTGATAGAGTCTTTAACCAGCCATCCTAAAGCATCTGAAGTGATAGCAAAGAGGAGAGGAGCCAAAGGACAACCCTGATGAATAGATCTACAAATCTTGAAGGGGGAGGACAAATGACCATTCATAGCAACTTTAGACTGAGCATTACCAAAAAAGATACTAGTAAACTTAATAAAGCTTTTACCCAAACCAATATCATGCAAAGACTGGAGAATAAAATCCCATTCAATCCTATCATAGGCCTTGTCAAAATCAATTTTGAAGAAGAAGGTATCAATGTTCAACTCTTTGGTATACTCATACCCTTCCCAAATGGAAATAATAGCATCAAGAATGAATCTACCTTTAATAAAACCTTTTTGTTCAAGAAGGATGATACTATCCATCAAGGGACTCAACCTTCTAGCTAAGGAGGAGGCAAATATTTTATATAAAGAAGTCAGACAAGAGATAGGTCTCCAGTTGTTAAGATCGTCTTTAGATCCTCTTTTGTGAATCAATTTAATGACACCAGTATTAATGAAGGTAGAAAGGGAACCTCTTCTCAAGGCTTCTTGCCAAATCCAAAGAATAATGGGCACCAAAACTTCTTTGAATTCTTGAAAAAGTTCATTAGGGATTCCATCATGACCAGGAGACTTGCCGGGCCTTAATTTACTAATGGTTTCTCTAACCTCACCAGCAGAAAGGGGGAGATCAAGGAGGGAGACCAAGCCAGGAGGAATCATTTTCTTCCTTTTCTGGGCAATGGCAGCTCTTGCACTCCAGATGTGGTCCCCTCTCTTGGGAGGCATAGAGAAAACATTGGTAAAGAAACAAACAGCCTCCTGGAGGTTCTCTTCCATACAAGAAGCAAATTGACCATTACTTTTTTTAACCAGGGGGATGAAGTCCCTAGTTTTTTTCTTCCTCATGATCTCAAACATATGCTTGTTAGATTGATCAATTTTTCCAGCCCAAAATTCTCTAGACGTGGCAAGGGCACCACGAGCAAGAAGATAATCTTCATACTTCACTTTTTCCTGGGACTCAAGGATCTTCCGATTCTTAACATGGTCAGAGAAATTAGAGTTCCTTATGTTTTCTATCTCTTTGAGAATCATCATCCTTCTATTATATCTAATGAGTCTAGCCTTTCTTTTGTAATCAATAAGCACTCCCTGCACTTCCCTGATAGCCTCCTCCTAAGCTTTGAAAGGGGAATAGCCCTTGATAAAATGCATGTTAAAGATACAAGTGATTTGCTCTTTCACAATGGGAATCCTCATAAGGGACATGTCAAGGTGAGGCCAACCAGCCCTGTACAACATTTCCAGAGGGATTGATACCTATTGGTGTTCATATAAAACCTGTCTAGCCTAGCAGACAAGTTGTTGCTAGCATTCCTATTGTTCCAAGTATGACCGGTATTAACAGATAAATCGAGGAGATTGTGGGCAAGAACCATATTAAACCAACAATTTTTTTCATTACCAGAAAGAATGTTGTTATTGTTACCATTTCTATCAACAACATTGGTAACCATATTGAAATCCCCAGTGAGGATGAGATCTCCACTCAGCTTACCAATTTCCTCCCAGCATTTGGATCTGTTGAAGGAGCAGTTAGCAGCATAGACACACACAATAGTGAGATTCAGGGTATCCTTGCATCTAAGGGCCACCCACTGGTTGGTGTCACTTACCAGCAGATCTTCAACCAAGTGCTTCAGGTTAGCATTGATACCAATCGCAGCACCACCCTTACCACAGTCGTTGGTATGAAACCAAGAGGCCCTGCTGCACACAGTCTTAAGATTAGACATAAGCTGGAAACCTCCTACTTTTATTTCCTGCAGACAGATGAAGTCAGGCATCAAGGAAGAATCATCTAACCATTTGCTAATAATTTTACCTTTGACCGGGTCAGATAGACCTTTCGTATTAAGAGAGATTATTTTGAGGCAGTCCATGACAAAACAGGAGAAAGAGAAGAGGTTACTTTTTAGGGTTCTTGAGGGGCTTGATTGCCGAGGTAGAGATTCTCACAACATCTTTCCTTTTTTATTTTTTCTTCTCCTTGGCAAGGGGGCTATCAGTAGCCATAGACACATCAGTCATGTTAGCAATTTCTATTTCTGCCTGCATAATATCTTCATCACTTTTGTTAAGTTGTTCAATAAATATTTCATCATTAGTTTTTGTATTGTTGACCTTAACAACATCTACAACAGAGGAAACAGGAAGATTACCAGAGGGCTTATGATTACCCTTCTTACCAACAATGGTCCACCCTGGTTCTTCACTAGAAATAGAGTCTTCCACAGAAGGATTGAGTCCATCACTATTTTGATGAGGGCTTGAATTGCCTGCTCCTGAATCACCATCTTTAGCATAATCTTCAAGAATTTGAAAAGGGTTGCTAATTTCTTTGACCAACACCTTAGGTTTCAACACCATATTAAAGGTTTTTCTTCTATTCTTGAGGGGAGCCTTCTTGTTCCATTGTTCTGCATGACAAGACTCTTCTTTACCATTACTAAGGCCCGACTTCTTGCTTTGGATTTAGCACTCACCAAACTTGGACAGTCTCTGATCAGATGTCCCTGATTATAACAATGAAAATAGGCATTAGGGAGGTTCTTATACAAAACCTTTTGCTCATGTAGTTTGAGCCCTTCGGAGTTCTTTAAAGTTAACACTGATTTAATACACTTAGAGATGTCTACTTCGATCAGCATTTCTGGGTCCCATTTCGGATTGAAACCACTTTTTGGCCGTTGACCCAGAACTTTGCCAATAAGATTACCCAATTGTTCTATCCAAGGATAATATTCAACGGGAAGGTCTGGTAGTTCCACCCACACTAGAACCTTAGTTGGTTTAGACCCCCTAGGGTTAAAACCAGGATACCATTTGAAAAAGGAAATAGGGGTATTCCTAATAATCCAGTGGCCTTCAGCTATAACTTGCATAGCATTATGAGCATCTTCAAAGAAGAAGAGAAAGTAATTATTGGGGAGGTATTGGATATGTTTGGCAAAAAGCCCTCTGCTTTCCCAATTAACCTTCATCCAATTTCTTAGGTTTTCTTGTGTAGGCCGAGGTCCATGACAAAGACCTATCACAACTTTCTCTGACAGATGATTATTCCATGACTCCAGGGAGGTACTTTCAATAATTAGGGTACAATCATCCCTATCTTCATCCTCAGCTTCTATATTAATAAAATGAGGAGAGCTCCTGTCCTCGGAATATTCCTCATCTATTTTCTCCTTACCTTTCCTATCATTGATATTATTAAGAGGAACGTGCATACCTGGCAAGCTTTGAGAGTTGAACATTGAGAAGGGAGCATGCAATGAGGTCTGAACAGCATTCGCGTAAGAGAGTCCACCTTGTCTCTGCGGAGACAGAATAGGGTTTCGAGTTACCTGAGAGTCACATGGAGCTGGAGCTTCCTCGGAACCAGAGGGAATTCCAGACTTAAAGTAGTTGGAGTCGAAAACAGGGTTTAGCATGGAGTTGAGCATGCCAAACGAGCCTGTAGAGCCAGCAATACCATCCCTTAGAGCCTCATGCAGCGCCATAATCTCTGAAAAAGAAGCAGACAGAACCCCCCCCCCCCCCCCCCCCAGGGGGGCAACCACGCACGAGATGCCTTTGCGATGGGGGGCACAACAATTGGAATCTCTAGGACAACAATTGACACCTTGGTTCATTTTGGTTGGGTGATCCAGACAATCGGGCAAGTTCACAAGAAGGTGCCTCTGTCGGGAGAACTAAGGTTTTTGGTTGCATCTTCTCCTATCGTCGACCATTTCGTAATTACAACCTCAAATTTAATTCCATAAAGCGTAAAATCCATCCAATGAATAGTCCCATAATATAAGCCTTTTTTTATAGAATACACTAATACATTTTTTATTTCTTTTTGTCGTGTTTTTTACTTTGTTTTAAATTTTCATTGTCGATGTTTTGCTTTTAGTTGCCTCTTTTAACTCACATGGAATCAATATTCTGTGTTGTATGATGTATCGACTCTCACAGTGATCTCATAATGAAAAAGTGTCCAAGTGCAGTGTATCCTGTCACCAATGGTATCTTTCATGCAGCACGAAGATTGCAAAATCATATGGATGCAACGTAACCGTTCGAAAGAAAAACACTTTTGCAACTAATGTGGTCTACATTCAACGTATTTGTGTGTGCGTTTGCAAAGTTTATGTCGTTAAGAAGTTAGCTCACTTTATGCCGTTTAAGAAGTTAACTAAATTTGATGCGTGCTTAAGTCCCCACCATAAGATCCGGCATATATGAACAATGAGCACAGTGCTTCCACTCCCACACAATGTTCTCGTCCAAATACAATGTATTGATGCGAGGATACCTTATGGGCAAATGAAGCTTTTGGCCAGTAACGACCATGAAAGGTTGCAAGAGAATGACCGCCACCTAACTCTTCACCTCGAGACGTGGTTTTTCTCTAGATACAACGTATTTTTGTAATAAAAAATGATTCCCCATGAAATGAAAGATTGACCATATTTCGCATCGGTGGAATGTACTATCATTAAACTTTTAGATCAAATGTATATATCCCATTTTTAGACACTACATGTACCTCGTATAAACAAAAAAAAAATCACTTTCTAAGGTGTAAGCATAGTTGAAAGATTCAATACTTTCTTTTTTTTTATAGAAGGAAGTTCGACAATAGCCTACTCTCCGAGACTTTAATTAAATAAAAAAAGGAAACAATTGTATAGGTGAATGGGTCTAGCGCCCATGGGGCTCCCCAGATCCCACAAAGCAGGGGAGCGACATAGAAAGGTAGAGGGTTTTACAAAGGAGGTTGATTACCCCTTGTCCCTTTCATGCGGGGCCCACTTGGATTTAACCTTATTGTTCTCGAGGAAGAATAGTCTATGGTGCCTAAAAGGTGGGGTCTTCTTACAATAAAAAATTCTTTTACCTAGAAGGAAACAAGATTTCTCAATAGACCATTCTTTAGGAGGGTTTCCAAAATTGGAAGCACGCCTCTCTCCAAATCTTCCAGAGGGTCTCACCTCTTATAGCATTCCATAGTGATGAGGAGCAACCTATCACCTCACCCAGTAATGCTTTACTTCCAACTGATTTGTTCGTGTAGTAGCAATATTTTTTCTAGGATCCTCTAGATCGAGATAGATTCGGGGCATGAGAAAAAATATGAGCCAAATCCTCATTGCCGTGATGGCAATGCTTGCATCATGGGGGAGCTCTACAATTTTTTCTAGCCTTTATATTGGTCCAGATTCCCCGGTGGAGGATTTGCCACATGAACACCAACTTTGTTATCTCAATAAGGGGGTGCAAGAGAGACATGAACTTCATATCCCACCGCAAGCCCATCCAAGTAAGACACCACTTCTTATTAAGCATGATATGGTAGTCCAAGTTCTACTTGATTCTAGAAATTTTGTTCACGCTATTGCCATTGTGCCATTTGAGATCCTCATGGTGTGGAGGGTCTTGCCTGATGAAGAGGTGGGTTTTAGAGCAATCCCAAGCGATGCATTTGCTGTGCAAAAGGATCCATTCTTTATAGTTCATTCTTATTTCTGGATGGATATCCTCAAATCTAATCTAGTGGCCAGTTTCTTGGTTAAGATGCTTCCAACACTCGAACCCCTTATTCCAAAGTTTCTTAGCTTCTTGAAGGCTCCAAGACTCCACGCCTCTGATGCTCTTGATAGGGAACCAGATCGAATCATTTTGTCTGATACCCACTGCCCATTTCGAATCTTCATTGATTTTGACAAACTTTTTGACCTTGTTTCAACTCTTCCACAAACAGATTCGAGACTTTAGGGAATATCGGGACTAACAAGAATAAAAGGGTGAGAAGGCCCAAGTCCTTCAACCTAGGAGTCCCGCCAATGTAAGAGCACACTTGTTCCTGAAGATAAGCATGGTGCAAGAGGCCTCATGATTGCACAAAGCTTTGATAAGCCATTTAGCCACCGGCTTATTTACCATGCCTTCGATATCCAGAATGCCTAGACCCCCATGATCCGTTTGGCTGATATAAGTAATCCATTTAATTTTGGAAATGCCCCTTCTGTTAGGGTCACGCGTCCAAAGAAAGTTTCTGTAGATTTTTTCCAATTTGATAATCTCTTGATCCTTTACTCTTCAATAAGAGACAAAGTAAATGGTCGATGAGATAAGGAACATATCAATTACCATGGCATGCCCCACAAGGTTGATGTGCATATCTTTCTAGTAGGCCTGCTTGTTGTTGAGCTTAGAAAGGACACATTCCATTGTTGGTCCATTGAAATGCCAAATCCCATTGGAGTACCTAGTAGGCAAAAGACTTGTCTCCTAGGGATCATTTGATAGCCCTGGTCAACAAGAGATCAAGGTAGAAGTCCGATAATGACTCTGAAAGTAGTTTTCGAGTGGTTTATTTTGGATCTTGATGCCACACAAAATGTGTCCATGCATCCCCAAAAGGTATCAATGCTGGTCGTATTATTATGCATGAAGACATTCGTGTGATCCACAAAATGTTTCATGATCATCTTGCCTTGACTGAGAGGAATCGAGAGACCCTTAATATGGCCTAAGTCCATATGATGCTTCACAAGGCAGCTGAGGCCTTCCGTAGCAATAGCAAAAAGTAGAGGGGCCAAAGGGCATCCTTATCTGATAGAGCGTTTTAATATGATAGCCTTCGACAACTGGCCATTGATATTTATCTACATCATTTCATTTCCCAATAGGGTAGAAATTATGTTAGTGAACTTTTGACTGCAACCGAGGTCTCTAAGAGATTGGAGAATGAAGTCCCATTCAAGCCTATCATAAGTTTTATCAAAGTCATTCTTAAGGAAGATAACATCTTGAGCAGACTCATTAGCAAAGCCCAGACCTTCCCAAATATCAATAATAACTTCTAGGAAGGATCTACCCTTTATGAAGCCTTTTTGGCCTTCACTTAACCAACTTTGTAAGTGGCAAGAAATTATGTTGGCAATAACTTTAGCAAGGATCTTGTACCCTTTTTGTAGCATCATGATTGGGTGCCAATTTTCAATCCTATTTTTGTTTCCTTTTTTGTGGATAAGCTTGATGACACCTTTGTTTAGACATTCAGGAAGCACACCAAAAGACAATGCCTCTTGCCACAGCAAGCATGTTGACTTAACTCTAGAAATGGTTGCCATGCAATCATGCCTGTGGGGAGAAAGAGGTGTCGAAACCCCAAGGAGTTGGGAAAAGTGGTAACAATCACTGAGATATTTTCTTCTTCTATCTTGCATTCGATCGCATCGATGTCCATCAAGCAAGGGATAGCATCCTTGGATTGTTTCCTTAAGATTCAATACTTTTTTAACTTTTATTGCACCTATGGTAAATGAGCAATTAGTTTTTTTTCAATGGGCATGGAGATCATTTTGATATAGCTCTAATAATCTCGATGAAGATATGAAACATGAGTCATTCAAAGGGGCCGATCAGTTGCATGGAAACTCAAGTGGTATGATTCTAAATGCGTGACATTCTATCAAATAATAACGCCTAGTCAGTGTTTTCTCATGCACCTAACTATCTTATGCTACTATGTGTCCATCCAATCTTGCATTATAAAGAGTTGATTTATAACGGTCATACGAACAAATGTTGGATCATAAACAATACAATATATACATTGACACGCTTCTTAATCGGTCATCTTCTTTAGGTTTTTCTTGTTCCAAGGTAGCTTGGAATACCAAAGATGTGTGCTTCGCATGATCCATGAGGGTTGATCGAGTCTAGTGTTCAGATTCCGTGTTGCTCTCTAGGTAGAATTTATCAGGCACTTGCTTCCATATAAGGGAGTTGATACCTTGAGTTAATAATACCTTAAGCTTACTTTTGTTGTTACCCCTTTGTGAAGCAAATAGAATACGTTGTTGCCGTAATTATATAGAAATTTCACATTCTACATAGAGCGTCTCTAAATGATAATTTTGAGCTTGTTAGATGTCGTGCTATTGATGCGTATGAAAATGAGTGCTTAAGTCATCTAAAGCTTGTGCAAAACTAATCGAGCTGAAGGAACCGAGTGGTTTTTCATGGTCTAACCTTAAGATAAGCATTAGACTTCACTTGAGACAAGCATTAGGCTTCACAAAGTGAGACTAGAGTCCTATGTCCTCGGCTACATTTCTGATCACCTTGGACTCCCACTCTCTCTCTCAACACATGGATATAACTACCTCCGATCACTTCCCTATTTTGATTTCCTTTTAACGTATCCATATTTGTGGAATGGATTCTTGGTTCCATGCAAATCTTTTAGTGTTTTTGTTCCTTTAGTCTCATGATATTTTTCATGCTTGGTGGAAGGTCTTTAGGCTCACTCCTCTCGGATTGAGTATTGGTTTACTGGAATCAATCATACCAAATTAATCTTGCACAATATGCACAAAGGGACCTACAAAATGAGAAAATAGAAGAAGACAAAATCTCTAGAGAAGGCTCATTAAAATTGAGACTTAAGTCAATAGACGCAAAAATCACATGCAAAAGGACCTCCTTAATGTAAGATGTAACCTATGATATGAAGAAAAAATTCAGAGAAACCATCATCTATTCATTAAATATTATTCGGCTAGTAAGGCGGACAAACCATCCAAATAATTGTGTGGACTCTTGGAAAAGGAGCAAATCGGCGACATTCTCTGGAGGATGATCAACAATGGATTATTGTGAAACTCAATGAACGAGAGCCATGAATTTATTATGCAAAACGTCTTGGAGAATTTGGGAGTATCCTCCCATCTCTCAACTCGAATGCAAGATTGCATGGCCTTGATCGCCAAAGTCATATCTAAAATGAGGTTTCATGACATTGATATATGCATTAGTGCACCTCTAACTAATAATGAGCTTAAATATGCGATGGATCTCCTTCAAACGAAAAACCCATCACATCCATGGTCTTACGAATATGTTTTCAGAAGGCTTTAAGGATGAGGATTTAAGCTTTGGTACCTTCTTGAGATGCTTGCACAAAGTTGTTATCAAGTTGATCCATAAGAAAGGCAACAAAACTAGACTACAGAATTGGCAGCTCATCACCATGCTTAAGATGAGATACAAATTCAATGCCATAGCCTTGGCCAATGTAACTAACCACATGAGACCTAGGATTCATGGGAACTAAAAAACCTTTATCAATTATTATTCAGTTTTTGAAGCCATTTTTTATCGTTGGGAACTTCTTTAGTATGTGAAAGAGTCTTCCCAAAACCTTTTCTTTAACACCAGTACTGTAATAGGAAACTTGAATGTCCTACTTTTACACTAACTTACTTGATTTTTCTACCGACATACTTGAGGCTTTGAGGGCATACTCACTTGGATCTGATAGCCCACGCCATGTAGTTTTTGAGAAAAAAAAAATATGAGCTTAAAAATTTTTCATCTTCATATGGGTTTCAAAATGAAAAAAGAAATTGAAATTTTAAAACCTGAACTTTTATCAGAATTGGAAAAAATAGCTCGATTAAAAAATATTGAAAAATTGGTTATGCTTTAGAAAATGGATAGTGTTTGATGGATTTGGGAAGCTCAAGAGAAGACTGAACGCTTTGAAATGTTAAAAACATGGATCGAACACTTAACTTTTCTAGATCTTCGCCATTTATTACAGGTTTTAAAGAATAGCTCACTCTACATTGTGTGCAAGTGAGATTGAAGAGAATTAGCAAGATGTTAATGGATAGCCTTCATGCTAATTGAATGCAGATTTTATTCAAAGTCAGACGTCCTCCACTTTGAGCTAGAAGCCATTGCGTTGGTGCTTACTTATGTGTTCAACAAGCAAAACATACATTTCCATGTTGTAGATTCAAATGTGATCGTTTCTATCCTCATCAAAGAAGATGTGGTAGGCAATGTTTATTGTGACGAGAATGAAAAAACGTTGGCATAAAAATTTCATTTGAAAAAACAAAGATGGCATCTATGATGGAAACAATGAAATGATTTCAATTGACGCTTATCATTTTTATGATATGAAAGAGTCGATTAAAGACTTTTGAGCATTATTTTGAGTATTCTGGATGCGTGCATGGGATTATGTGTTCGCATGCATATAACAACTAAAAAAAACTTATTTTTGTTAAGTATTGTATAGAAATTACACTTCCTTTTGATTTTATGTGTAAGTGACTCTTGTTGCTTTGTTAGAACTAATTTCTTTTAAATTTAGAATTTGGAATTATTTTGGTTTGTTGTTGACATTCATGTAAATATATTGGTTGGTGTCCACACATACATAGAATTTGTTTGTTGTACATAGATATGAAAAACTTAGTTCATTTCCACATATTGTTACTTACATTATGTCTATACTTTGTTTGGGGTCTTATTGTTTTGGTTCATGTGAACATATTCAATTTCCCTTCCATAAGTGTGCATGTTTTTTCTTGTATCCATAACCTAGTCATGATTGCATATGTTGAATTCGGTTGATGTCCACACAAATTAATACTTCTAGTGGTGCTCAAAGGTGTGAAACCTTGTGTAGATGTCCATAAATTCTTTAGACTTGTATGTGTTAGTATTGGTTTTTTCCATCATATAGTGTTTGGTGGGTAACTTGAATGTGTACATCTTGGATGATATCCATGAGTTTTTTTGAATCATATATATATATAGGCCTTATTTCTTCTTTTTCATAAATATAGTCATAGGATTTGATTTTGCATGTGTTTAGAGGCGTCCATAAGCTGAGCTATATGCTATATCAAGTGTGGATACAAGGCACACACATGTATCTATAAGTTCATTGTATTCTACGATCAATATACATTCATATTTATGATTATACAAGTTCATATCTTCATAGTTTTGTGAGTCTACTCTTCACTGTTATGCTTCTCAGATTTTTTTAGTCAAATTGCAGAGATCATTTCTCTTAGTGTGGTGCATCATTTTCAATGGTTCAACTTGCTAAAGTTTTTTCTAGAGTATTCTATATGCTCACAAAATTTCGTTGCTATTAGAGTTCTGAATCTTGAGTTATGTTCACTTGAAGTCAACCGTATCTGTTCATATTCACTTCTCTGCATATTTTCGATTTTATTCAATCAACTTGTTAGAGCTCGTTCTCCGCATGTACTTCATTAAAGTGCATGATTCAAGGCTTTTTGGGTTCACCATATTGTCTAGTATCAGCATGCAAAATTTCATAATCATTGAATATTTGAATCTTGAGTTATGATCATTTTTCTGCTCACTAGACTAAGTACTATTGAAGCCCGTGAAAATCGAGATGATATCATAACTTGTTAAACTTCATTCTCATTGTGTGATTCACTATTTCTGATGTGATTACTCTTGAAAGTTAGCTCTCTAAGTTACTTAGAGTTCCCCAAAAGGAATTAAGCTAATTGCTACTGCGCTCAGGAAATTATTCAAAACACTAGATAGATGTATGAATCAAAATAGCAAGTTTTTCACCTCTAAATTAATTCAAGCTCATCTATTTTGATCTATCTTTTTGAGATTGATTTTCCAAGGTACATAGGTTGTCTAACACATCCATTGGCAAGCTAAAAGGGCCCACCATATACTCCTAGAGTTCATTTGGCTGGTGTAGATCAAGGATTTTGCAGGACCACTTCGTCTTCAAACACATATCTATCCATCTCTTCACAGTGGTATCAGAGCAAAGATGGCAGATGGATTTCCTTCATCAATTGACAAATTGGATAGAGGTAATTATTCTGCTTGGTCATTAAGGATGGAAGATTATCTCCAAGGTAGAAGTTTATATGGTTATGTGGCTGGAGATGAAGTTATGCCAAGTTTCAAGAACAAAAGTCAACCAACACAAGAAGAGCAAGAAAGATTGAGCACATGGTGCTCCAAGGATGCACTTGCAAGGTCTTATCTCGTCAACTCTATCTCTAATTTTTTGTTGCCTCATATTAGAAGTTTTAAGACATGGTTGGAAGTGTGGGATGCACTTGAAGCCTTCTTCTCTTCAAGTACCAAAGCTAGGAAGCATCAACTATGGCTGGATTTCACAACCCTCAAGAAGGCTCCCAAACAAAATGTGACTGATTTTGTCACAAAGCCCAAGGACATAGCAGATCAATTGGGAAGCATTGGAGATGTAATAGATGAAGAGCAAATTGTAAGGTAGGTCATCAATGGCTTGAAGGCAGATGACAAGTGGGAAGCATTCACCACAGCTATGGATTTGTACATGGACATGCATGTACCTGATTTCAATACACTCATTGGACAATTACTCACTCAAGAGGCAAAGCTTATCAAGAATGGAGAAAGCTCTAAAGGTAATCAATCTTTAGCTTTATATACTGATAAAAGCAAGTCCAAAGAAAACAAAGGAAAGTCAAAGAAAGTGGATGATGAAGCAAGAACATATCAAGCTAACTATGCAGGTAGAGGAAGACATGGCAGAGGTAGAGGAAGAGGAGGTAGACAAGGCAAGGGGAGATCCCAAGACTCCAACCCATGTTCTATTTGTGGATTAGCTAATCATACAACTTAAAATTGCTTTAGGAATTCTAGGAATCAAAGAGGCAAAGGATACAATAGAGGAAGTTATGGCTACTCAAGAGGAAGGTTCAATAGTTATCATGGCAACTACAACAACTACAATCTTCAAACTATCAAGGAGGCTACAAAGGAAGGAGAGACTTCAATAACTACACAGACGACTCAAAAAAAGAGGATTCGTTATTAATCATGAATATGGCCATGCCACAAGGTAAATCTGATGAGCATGTTTTCTACATAGATTCAGGTTGTTCAAATCATGTGGTAGGAAATGTGGCCCTCCTATCAGATTTAGAAGATCCAAGGAACAAGCATGAGGTACAAACAAGAGATGACACAAGACATCTTGTGGAGAAAATAGAAAATGTCAAAGCACCTGATGGAAACATCAACTTACTCAGTAAGGTACTCTATGTCCCTACAATTACAAAGAATTTGATAAGTGTTGGACAGATAGTAGAAAAAGGATTGCAAGTCAGGTTCACAAGAGGAGGAGCATATGTGGAAGACCCTAGCTTCAACTACAGTAATCAAACACTCACAAAACTAGAGGTATGGCACAAGAGATTGGCACATATTGGTGAAAGATCATTAAAGCAAATCTACAGGGACCAAAGTGTACTTGGCCTCCCTAACTTGTCAAAACAACACATGATTTATAAATGCAGTGCATGTCAATTTGGAAAGTCTCACATGTTACCATTCATGAAGAAAGGTTATATACATGGAGATCTCTTAGAGTTGGTTCATACAGATGTATGGGGACTTAGCAAGGATGCTTCAATATTTGGATCAAGGTATTATGTCTCCTTTATTGATGATTACAGCAGATGTACTATCCTATTCTTTATGAAACACAAAGATGAAGTTTTTTCATGCTTCAAAAGATATTTGGCTCTTGTGGAGAATCAAACAGGTAAATCGCTAAAAAGGCTAAGGTCAGATGGAGGGGGAGAATACTTCTCCCATGATTTTGATTCTTTTCTTCAAGAAAGGAGAATTAAAAGAGAGGTAACTACAAGGTACACTCTTGAGCAAAATGGAGTGGCAGAAAGGAGGAATAGGACAATTGTTGAAGTTGCAAGGTCCATGTTAAATGAAAAGCATTTGCCTAATTATCTATGGGCTGAGGCTGTATCTTTACTTGATTAACAGGTTTCCTTCAAAATCCCTTGATGAGATGACTCCATATGAGGCTTGGAATGGAAGAAGACTTAGCTTAGATCATTGTAAAATTTTTGGATGTATTGCTTTTGCTCATGTTCCTTCACATGTTAGAGGCAAGATGGATCCAAAGGCAGAAGGTGTGTATTTATTGGATATGACAACAATCAAAAGGGTTACAGGTTATACAACCCTACCGAAAAAGGATTCTTGGTAAGCATCGGACCTTGAAGAAGATTTTTCAAAGCTTGGCAAAGAACATCAACCAAAGATTGAATAACAAGATACTTCAGAACATGATGAAGAAACTCAGATGGAAAAAATCAAAGCATGGAAGTCTAAAGGTAAAGCAAAATTGCAGAAACTAGGACATGAGGTAGAATCATCACAACATGGCTTAAGAAGATCTATAAGGGAAAGAAAAAGACGTGAAAGGTATGGGTTTGACACCTCATTAGTAACTAAACATTCTATTTACATAGCACATGACATAAATCAAGAGGAGCCATCATCCTCTGAAGAGGCCAAAGCAAAATCAGAATGGAAGCATGCAATGAAGGAAGAAATTGAAGCACTTGAGGAAAAAAACACTTGGGATTTGGTGCCCAAGACGTCATCTATGAAGGTAATAGGCTCAAGATGGGTCTATAAACTCAAGAAGAATTATGATGGTTCCATAAACAGGTATAAGGCAAGGCTTGTAGCAAAAGCCTTTGCACAAACTCAGGGAATCGATTATGAGGAAACCTTCTCTCCTACGGCAAAGATGCCTACTATTAGGCTTTTGCTTAGTATTGCCTCTTCCAAGAATTGGAAGATACTTCAACTAGATGTAAAGAATGCACTCTTGAATGGTTGGATAATAGAAGAGGTATATATGGCACAACCTCCTGGTTTTGAGAGTCAAGTTTATCTTGATTATGTGTGTAAACTTAACAAAGCATTGTATGGTCTCAAGCAAGCCCCAAGAGCTTGGAATTTCAGACTTGTTTCATTCTTGTAGGACAAAGGTTTTCAACCAAGCAAGGCAGATCCTTCACTCTTTATTAAAAAGAGTAATTATGAGGTCATCTACCTATGTGTATATGTAGATGATATTATATTGATAGGAAATGATGTAGATGGTATGAAGAAGATCAAAGATTAGATGAGAGAAGAATTCAAGATAAGTGATTTAGTTTCACTTGCCTACTTCCTAGGTTTGGAAGTTGTCTACAAAGATCATGGTTTATTTCTCACTCAAAGGAAGTATATCAAGGATATGTTAGAAAAATTCAAGATGGAGGATTGTAAAATTGCAGGTACTCCAATGGAGGTCAACCATAAATTTAGCTCACATGAAGGTGAACTCATAGAGGACATCACATCATATCAAAAGCCTTGTGGGTAGTCTCAACTATGCCACATTGACAAGGGTAGATATATGCTATAATGTGAGTGTGCTAAGTTAGTTCATGCACACACCAAGGAAAGCACACATGGATGCTGCTAAGAGGATACTCAAATATCTCAAAGGAACCATAAATGAAGGACTTTATTATCCTTATGTATCTAATTTAGGGTTGAAGCTATTTTTTGATGCAGATTGGGCTGGATCCAAGGAAGATAGAAGGAGCACTTTAGGTTATCTTACCTTTTGAAAGTTCAAAGCTTATTTCATGGTCATCCAAGAAGCAACCCACAATTGCTCCCTCTTCTACTGAAGCTGAATACATAGGTCTTGCCATAGCTACACAAGAAGCTATGTGGATGAAGACATTATTCAAAGATCTTGGATTGGAGTTTGGAACTCCAACTATTTTTGGTGTCAACATGAGTTCTACTCATTTAGCTACTAACCCTATTTTTAATGCAAGGAATAAACACATTGAAGTTAATTATCACTATGTAAGAGAAAATGTTATAAGCAAAGAGATTCAGATATCATATGTGTCCACTCATCAACAATGTGCAGATATTTTGACCAAAGCATTGGATGGTACAAAACTTTGCAAATTCAAGACTATGATTGGATTGTAGGTTATTCTTGATGATTCAAGACCTCAAGCATACTTGGCTTGAGGGGGAGCTGTTGGAAAAAATCCATTACAAGCCTAAGTATTGGCTTGAGTTTCTAAGAGAAGACAATGTATGGAAATCTAAGAGATCACTTGTGAACTCACCCTTGTAATTGTTTGATCATTTACTTGATGTAAAAGTTAAAGGAAGCAAAAGTGGTTGAGTCCACTTGATAAAAATAGAGAGAGAAACCACGAATTCTTGATTTGGAGATTGGAGAATCAATCAATCTCTAAAAATTAGGAAACTACCTTTCGATGAGCAAGATTCAAATTCAAATCTTGGCTCCAAAACTCTCTATATATACATGGCAGTTTGGTCGCACTTTTAGAGGCATCCATAAGCTGATCTATATGCTAGGTCAAGTGTGGAGACAAGGCACACACATGTATCTGTAAGTTCATTGTATTCTACAATCAATTTACATTCATATTTATGATCATACAAGTTCATATCTTCATAGTTATGTGAGTCTACTGTTCACTGTTATGCTTCTCAGATTTTTCAGCCAGATTGCAGAGATCATTTCTCTTAGTGTGTTGCATCATTTTCAATGACTTAACATTTTCTTTTAGAGTCTACTATATGCTCACAAAATGTCGTTGCTATTGGACCTCTCAATCTTGAGTTATGTTCAGTTGAAGTCAACCCTATCTGTTCATATTCACTTCTCTCCAGATTTTTTATTTTATTCAATCAACTTGTCAGATCTGATTCTCCACGTGTACTTCATCAAATTGCATGATTCAAGGCTTTTTGGATTCATCATACTGTCTTGTATTAGCATAAAAAATTTCATAATTCTTGAATATTTGAGTCTTGAGTTATGATCATTGTTCTGCTCACTAGACTAAGTACTATTGCAGCCCGTGAAAATCGAGATGATGTCATAACTTGTTAAACTTCATTATCATTGTGTGATTCACTATTTCTGATGAGATTACTCTTGAAAGTTAGCTCTCAAAGTTACTTAGAGTTCCCCAAAAGGAATTAAGCTAATTGCTAGTGTGCTCAGAGAACTATTCAAAACACTAGACAGATGTATGAATCAAAATAGCAAGTCTTTCACCTCTAAATTAATTCCAGCTCATCTCTTTTGATCTATCTTTTTGAGATTGATCTTCCAAGGTACATAGGTTTTCTAACACATCCATTTGCAAGCTAAAAGGGTGCACCACATACTCCTGGAGTCCATTTGGCTGGTGTAGATCAAGGATTTAGTAGCACCACTTCATCTTCAAACACATATCTATCCATCTCTTCACATTGTGTACCTTTGTGGATGCTAGTAAGTTTGTCTGAATCATATATATAGAGCTTAGTTGGTATTTTTTGTGTATAGAGTCAAAATAATTGATTTTAGTTAATTTAAAAGTGAGTTTTCCATGTGATTTCATACTATGTGCTCTATGTTGCAAGGAATGTGCATAAGTTTTTCTTTCATACAATGAATTTTTCCTTTTGATAAAAATCACATTCGATTAAGAATTTTCATCATGTTCACTAGCAAGGTATCTTAAGAGACTATTAATACAAATAAAATATATGATTTAATGTATTCTATAATTTTCCATTAACTATTGTATTATATTTAATACATATGTTAAAGGGTTTTCACAAATTCCATTTGTAGAAGTTGTGTGATGTTTTGGAAATTTTTCAAAAAACAACACTTATGTGTCTTGTTTTGGTACAAAAATAGTGTCATCCTATGGCTTGTCATTTATCAAAAAGATATTGAGTGATACATTTAATATGAAGGTTTCAGGGGATGCCAAATATATTCTTGGCATGCACATTACTCATGATAGGAGTAAAAGATGCATATAATTGTCTGAAAGTGAGTACCTATCCAAAGTACTTCACATGTTCAATATGTAGGGTGGAAAGTTATTGAGTACAACTTTACCCACATATGTGAAATTGAGCAAGGATGATTTCCCCATATTAGATGAGGAAAATGAATTCATGACCTAAATTCCTCATGAGTATGCTATTGGTAGTCTCATGTATGCTATGGTAGCTACTAGAATAGACATTGCATTTGTAGTGAGGGTTGTGAGCAGATATATATCTAGTCCTGGCAAGAAGCATTAGGAAGAGATCAAGATGAGTTTGAGATATCTGAGTTGCACTAAGGAAAAGTGTCTATGCTTAAGGTAGAGGAAAGGCATCCATAATTGGTTACACACATTCGGTTTATGTTGGTTGTGTAGACAATTAACAATCTACATCAAGGCACATTTTTCATTTTGTTGGAGGTGTTATCTCTTGGGGATCTCATCTTCACGAATGTATAATTTTTTCCACAACAAAAGCAGAGTATGTTTGCATTAAGTGAGGCATGTATGAAAGCATTGTGGCTTTTTCTTCTTGCTTGTGATATGGGTCTACCTGAGCATGTAGCTCATTTGCTCATAAAAAATCAAAGTGCCATTGCTTTGTCTAAGAATCCATTATATCATGCAAAGTCAAAGCACCTTGAGGTGAGGTATCACTTCATTTGAGATTGCTTAGCCATTGAGAAAATTATTCTTGAGAAGTCTCATAATTGAGATAACGTTATGGATGCTTTGACTAAAGCTCTACCATAGTATAGATTTTGGCACTAGTGTCACTTGATGGGGGTTACTTGATTCATGATCTTACACAGTTGTAAACTCTGTAACATGCCCATTAGGTGGGAGGTATAGTTTGTATACTTACACTCAATTATTCTTCATCATTCTTCATCTTTTCTCCCATTGTATATGTTTTATAATAAAACCTATAGTGGCCTATTCAACCATATACTATAAGTTTGATGGCATTCTTAACACCCATGAAAATTGTGTTCATGCTCTATGTGTACTGTGTGTTTTTTGCATATTCTCTAGCCCCTATGTGGAGTACTATGTAGGGCATATAGGGCTCAATTTTGTACTATAAGGGTATTTTCCTAGAGATCTTGAAAAGAGGAATCCACTATGGTACATCACCATTGCAATACTTCAGATATGAAGGTTGGTTTCCATTTAGGTACTGGAATTTGGGAATAGATCATGTTTGAGAACTGTGTACTACTCATGGATGAACTCTCCCATTCCAATGGTCCAAAGTAGAACAAACAATCTTGAGGAGATTCCAAGAATCATGAAAATGTTGGGGTCTATTGGTCTCTAAAGGAAAAATTATGCACTAGTTGGTAATAAATCAGATGGATTCTCACATTCAACAAGATGTAGCATCCATTAATTGAGAGCAAGATGGTACATTTTATCTCACAAATTGTCCAAAAATGCATATGGACCAACATCACAACCAATAAAATATGTGGAGCCCCTCCCTTGTGCAAATGATGTGTGAATTGTTGCAAAGAAACCGGTCACCTATACTTCTCTTGCCTAAAAATCACTCGAGATTTTATGAAAGTGTTGCGTGTTGATCCCATTGTCTACTCCATAACCCTCTCAAATGCCATCTAGAGTACAACTCTCTCGGAAACCTTAAATCAAAGGTATGTAACTAACTTAGACAAAACCCAAGACATGGTCCTTAGAAAATTCCCTAGATTGTCTAGGTAGAAGAATCTGGAACTAAAAGAGCTTTCCCTCTTGCAGACACCATAAGGTCTTGATTTTATTTGAAAACAAGCGGAAAATGACCATAATTTCTCCCTTGTTTCTTTTAGGCCCAACATCTTATTTTTCTCAAACATGTTAATGATTGTACCACATGGCTCCCAAGCATCATGATTCCTTTAACGATCCAAAGTGAAAAAAAATCCTAGAATGTTACCATACAGCTAAAGCTTTCCATCTCACCAATAGAAATCAGGCTCCTTGAAAGCTGAGGGAACTACAATATTTTCTTCCTAAAGAAAAACATTCCATCCAAGGCAGCAAAAGTTTTACTCTATTTTAGTAACATCTAGTTGTGTGCATATGAATTGGTCTTATACACGAAAATAAAACTTGAGTAAGGTTTCAAGTACACTGAAGTTTGTGAGCGACATATTATTGGAAATGCTCAGATTTGAATTGTATTATAGATCTTCATGTTAGGTAGTTTCCTCAGTACATGTACCTCTTTGGATTTCTGATCTTTCTTTTACACCCTCTAGAGCCTCATTCATAACTAATTTGTTAACTAAAAATTCACCATTCTAAAGTATATGCTGTTATCCTCCCACTCAAAGTCATCCAACATTATCTACTCGAAATAAGAGCATTGGTCTTGTGATCCCTTAATAATGAGAAAGGTGAAAATGTTGAGCTTCCGAATCTGAAATATTTCAAAGCATTAAATCCAAGGGCGCAAAATATACCAAACATGTTGCATGAAGAAGGCCACGAGAGGGAGAAATACAGCGATAAAGGAATTTAACTAAAATTCATTTTATGTTATGACCCTTCAAGTTAGGATACATCAGTTGATAAGAAGTTCAAAACATTAACCCACGTTTATAAGAAATTATTGTAGGGTATGAAAACATTTACCCGAAAAGTACCACCATGATGCAGGGATTATTGAGGAACTTTGATCCAAGTCCAAACAACAGATCATACACAGAAGAACGATTTAGTCTAAGAAAACATATGTAGATTGAAGTAAACAACATATGAGCTTGGATGCCCCAATCAGACTCAAAATGAATAGATGATCTTTACATGCATAAAGCTTAGGGCATACCAAATATAGTCGATTTATTCACCGATTTGTAAATATTTCCAAATAAAAATTAAGAAGTTTTCTATTTTTTGATATAAATGCTTTCGATTGAAAGTGCTTTCGTTTGAAAAGCTTTCGGTTAAAAGCGCTTTCGATCGAAAAGCGTTTAGGCAAAAGAAACATATATTTCTCCATTCAATTGAAAAGCTTCATTTGAACACATTTTTCTTAGCAAAGTCAAAGAGCTATATTATCCAAAATAGCATTCATAGAGCTACCTTCTCGAGCATAGCATTTATATATTGTTCTCTTTAAAATTTTTTTCTTTTATGTTCTTATCTTTATTGTGGTGACCATGCATATGTTATGATTCACATATGTGTTTCCTGAATATGTGTTATTTGTATTCATGTGATTATTATTTCTACTTTTTAAACATACACATGCTCGACTCAAAAAAGCAATTCTTACTTGTATACTTTGCTTAACTAGATTTTAAAACAAACAACTACTATGGTTGCCTAACTCGCTTCTTACTCTCATAGTAATCTAGGGCTATAATCACTAGATCTATTGACATTGTTTGATTCCATCCTTTGTTTCCTACTCTCTCAATAGTATATGAACTATGTAGGGACTATAGTGATTATCTCATTCTTTGACTCTTATTCTCATAATAGACACATATGATCACCTAAACATTATTATACATACTATAGGGCTTATAAAAATTATTGTGATTGTTTGATTCTTTGACTCTCACTTTCACAATAGTTATATACGTTCATTTCAAGAGCCTCATACATAGTATATGAAGTGTATATGAACAAATATGAACTTTTTATTATTTGATACTTACATTTTAAATAGTTACATAGGCTCATTTCAATATTGTAAAAAAAATTTCTCTTTATATATACACCTGTTTACCTATGTATCCTACTATTTATCTATTTTTTTATTGCATTTGTCCATTTATCGACCCATTTATTCATTTATGTATCTATCTATTTATTTATCAATCTATTCATATAACCATTCATCCATCCCCCTATCTATCACTCTATCGCTCTATCTATCTATCTATCTATCTATCTATCTATCCATATATCTATCTACCCATCTATCTATCCATCTATCTATCTATCTATCTATCTATCTATCTATCTATCTATCTATCTATCTATCTATCTATCTATTTATCTATCTATCTATCTATCTATCTATCCATCTATCTATCTATCTATCTATCTATCTATCTATCCATCTATCTATCCATCTATCTATCTATCTATCTATCTATCTATCTATCTATCTATCTATCTATCTATCTATCTATGTTGGGATAGATGGATGGATGCTCCAAGAGATTGAGTAGGTACTGCTAAACTTGCTTTGTACCAGCCCTCTTTTGCTTCACAGTTGATAAGTAGACCTTCTTAGCTTTCCAATAACACCAAAAGATAGCCTATGTACTTTGGAAGTGATGGGTGTAATGATTGAACCAAAACAGATAACTTTGAAGTTCACAAACTCAAGAAAACCTTCTATTTATGTCTTGATACCTACTGAATGTTTTGCTCAGTGTGACCAACACAGTAGAAATTGATAAAATTCCTTCTAGGGGTATTTAATTAGCTTAGCAAGCTACCATTTGCAAGTTGAATTATGTAAAAATATAAACTATGCTAAGAGAAATCAATTTAGCAAGTTTAGCTATACCCCCGACTTTTTAGGACTGTAGCAGAAAATGACCAGAGTTCACCTCGACGCAGATTTCTCTGAAATGGCTACATAGAATCACTTCAAACTTTGATAGCATGTACATGACTTTGAGCTGAATGGAACAAGCTTTAAATCACTTGATTTGGTGAAGATTTGACCGAGATATGCCCTTCACAAGTTGACAGACGTTTGAGTAGACTAACAGAGAACTCAGAGATGAATGATATAAATGTATCTATTAATGAACACTTGTATACAATCCCATTGGCATGAATAAGATTTCCTAATGGTGTAGATAGGTGTAGGATATAGTATAGTCCTCACACACACTCAAAATCAGTAGAATGAGGCTCGGGAATGATCTCTCTAACCCGCGACTTTTCATGTTCACTTTTATATGAAGTGAGTGAAGATTTGAATTCAAATTCAAATTTTGGCTCCCTATAATCAAGCTCCTAAATGCTTGGATATATTCCTTCAATCAAATGAGCTACTTTTTCCACGACTCACTTTGGTAGGTGATTACAAAAGATTCCAAGTCAATTTGACTTTTACAATGAGGTAAAGTGGTAATTAACCACTAGCATATGTTCCTATGCTTCTTCATGTATGTGTAGACTTTAATGCATCCTTTGAGCCAAATGTGTAGGCTTGCAATTTACACCAAAAGCTCCCCCTCAAGCGAAACATTTTGGCTTAAGTCTTCATCTTCAATCTTCAAGTATATCCTGCAATGCAATCATGGATTTGAACCTGCAAAGTTTTGTTCCATCCAAAGCTTTAGTCAACAAATCTACAGATTGCATGTTGGTTGATACATAGGTAAGTTGAATGTCCTTGCTTATCAACTTTTCTATCACATAATGATAATGGACCTCTATGTGTTTGGTCCTAGCATGATAGATAGGATTTGCTGCAAGGTGAAGAGAACTTGTATTATCTCCAAAGATAATTGGTGACCTAGTATACAATCCCAATTCTGTATACAAAAGTTTAATCCAAATTGCTTCTTGTGTGGCATTAGCCAGTCCTCTATACTCTGCCTCTGTAGAAGACAAAGCAACAGTAGGTTGCTTCTTTGAAGACCATGAAATTGGTTTGTCACATGCAAAGGAAATATATCCAGAAGTGCTTCTCCTATCATCCTTGCATGCTGCCCAATTTGCATCTGAATAAATTTTGATATCAATATCTGAAGTGTAAGGGAAATACAAACCATGGTTCTGTGTACCCTTGAGATACTTCAAGATTCTCTTGGCAACCTCTAAGTGAAGTATCCTTGGCTTGTGCATAAATTGACTTAGCACACTTACTCCATATGCAATATCAATTCTTGTAAGAGTAGCATAGTTCAAACTACCCACCATACTTTGATAACCTGTAATGTCTTTGACTTCATCACCTTCATGGGCACTTAGCTTTAGGTTTACCTCCATTGGAGTGCTTGCTACTTTAGCATCCTGCAAGTGAAACTTCTTCAACATATCCTGTACATACTTTTTCTGAGTAATGTATATCCCTGAATTAGTGTAAACTAATTCAAGCCCTAGAAAATACTTCAATAAACCAAGATCATTGATCTTGAACTCCTTCATCATCTGGCTTTTGATATACCTGATTCCATTAACATCATTACCTGTAATGATGATGTCATCAACAAAACGCAGAGATATATTACCTCTGAATTACTTCTCTTAATGAACAGAGAAGTGTCAGCCTTGCTCATGACAAAACCTTGGTCTTGGAGGTATGTAGTTAACCTGTAATTCCATGCCCTAGGTGCCTGCTTCAATCCATATAATGCCTTTGTTAATTTGCAAACATAAGTTACCTTCTGAGGGTCCTCATAGCCAGGAGGTTGTGACATATAAACTTCTTCTGAAATCCATCCATTCAAGAAAACATTCTTAACATCCAATTGGTACATGTTCCAATTCTTTGATGCAGCCACATTTACCAACACTCTGATTGTTGGCATCTTGGCCACAGGAGAAAATGTCTCTTCATAGTCAATGCCTTGGGTTTGTGCAAAACCCTTGGCTACCAATTTGGCTTTGTACCTATTAATTGTTCCATCAGAGTTTCTTTTCAACTTATAGATCCATCTAGATCCTATTACCTTCATAGAATCCTTCTTGGGTACTAACTCCCATGTGTCACTCTCCTTGAGTGCTTCAATCTCCTCATCCATAGCTTCTTTCCATTGTGATTTGGTTATTGCTTCTTCATATGAACCTGGTTCTTCATTTGACAAATCTTTGGCAAGATAAACTGAATGTTTAGTAACAAGAGATGTATCATACCCATTTCTGATAGGTTTCTTGCTTTCTCTTTGAGATCTTCTGATTGATTGAGCTGAAGATTCAGGTATGTCTTCAAGCTTCTTCATCTTCATTTTGCCCTTGGACTTCCATGCCTTGAATTCTTCAAGGTTGATAGTGTCTTCATCATCTGAACTTGAGTCTTCATTCTGAGTAGGTTCCTCCTTTGCAAGTTTTGGAAATTCCTCTTCCAAGTCATAGGGTAGTTTAACCTTCCTGCATTCATTCTCATACCAAGAATCATTTTCATCAAAGGTCACATCTCTGCTTACCATAAATCCCTTATTGGTAGGATTATAAAACCTGTAACCCTTTTTATTTAAATCATACCCAATAAAAATGCATTTTTCAGCCTTTGGGTCTAGCTTACCTCTTATCTGAGAAGGAATGTGCACATATGCTACACATCCAAATATTTTGCAGTGATCTAATGATGGTCTCTTACCATGCCATGCTTCATAGGGTCTCATACCATCAAGTGACTTAGATGGTAACCTGTTTATGAGGTAAGTGGCAGTGGAAACACTCTCTGCCCATAGATAGTTAGGTAACTTCTTCTCATTAAGCATAGATCTAGCTGTCTCAACAATTAACCTATTTCTTCTCTCAGCTACCCCATTCTGTTCAGGAGAATACCTTGTGGTTATCTCTCTTTTGATGCCTGTGTCGTGCAAGAAGTCTTCAAATTCATTGGAGAAGTACTCACCTCCTCCATCTGACCTTAGCCTCTTCAAATTCCTTCCTGTCTAGTTTTCAACTAATGCAAGATATTTCTTAAAACAATTAAATACCTCATCCTTGTGCTTCATGAAGTATAATAGAGCCCATCTGCTATAATCATCAATGAAAGACACATAGTACCTTGATCCTGAGACTGAGGGGTCTTTGCTAGGTCCCCATACATCTGTGTGTACAAGCTCTAGGTAGTCTTCATGCATATATCCTTTCTTGGAGAAGGGTAACCTCTGAGACTTACCAAATTGACAAGCACCACACTTGTAAATCATATGTTGCTTGGATACATTAGGTATCCCAAGCACACATTGGTCCCTACACATTTGTTTCAAGGTTCTTTCTCCTATGTGCCCTAATCTTTTGTGCCAAATCTCAAGCTCTGAAAGTGTTTGATCTTTATAACTGTATAGTGCAATATTCTTTGTATCTTCCAACTCAAAATTCTCCTATGTGCCCTAATCTTTTGTGCCAAATCTCAAGCTCTGAAAGTGTTTGATCTTTATAACTGTATAGTGCAATATTCTTTGTATCTTCCAACTCAAAAGTGAAAA
>CM035419.1:155093658-155098730 GCA_020310875.1 Ceratopteris richardii | reverse complement strand
CTTATTTTTCTATCTATCTGGCTATCTATCTTTCTTTCCTCTATCTATCCATCTGTCTATCTATCTATCTATTATCTATCTATCTATCTATCTATCTATCTATCTATCTATCTATCTATCTATCTATCTATCTATCTATCTATCTATCTATATATCTATGTATCTATCTATTTATATATCTATCTATCTATCTATCTACCTATCTATCTATCTATATATCTATCTATCTATCTATCTATCTATCTATTCTATCTATCTATCTATCTATCTATCTATCTATCTATCTATCTATCTGTTGGATGTGATGGCTGGATGCACTCAAAAGTTGAGTTGATGCTGCAAATCCTGCTTTACACCTGCCCTCTCTTGTCTTCAGATATGCTTAGTAGACTCCTTGAGCTTCCAAATAACACCAAAATATGCTATATGTACTTTGGAAAAGGTTTGAGTAATGACTTGATCAAAACAGACTACTTTGCAAATCACATGACTTGAAAAGTTTCTATTTTAGTCTTGATACCTGCTCAGTGTTATGCTCAGTATGACCAGTGTAGTTACAATTAGCAAAATTCCTTCTAGAGATATTCAATTAGCTTAGTAAGCTTCCATTTGCAAGTGGAATGAAAGAAAATGATAAACCACACTCAGAGAAATCACTTTAGCAAAATATGGTGTACCCCCGATTTTTTAGGAGACTTATAGTCACAGACCAGTGAGCACCCTGACTGAGATTTCTCTGTGATGGTAGATCCAATGGCCTTGAACTTTGTAGGTGTATAGTAGACTTTGAGCTGAATCAATGCACTTTGAATCATCCAATGTGGTTCAGTAGATCTTGAGATATGCCTCTTGGAAGTTGACAGAGTTGGAGGTAGTCACACAGAGAAAACAGAGACTATGAATATATGTATATTGATTAAATCTAATGATTGTACATTCCCATTGGCATGTAATGTGATGCTCAATGGTACTCAGAGGTGTAGGCTATGGTGTAGCTCATACACATCAACAATTCTCTCAGAAATGCCTCGGGAAGAGTGACACATACCCGCGACTTTTTACATTGCTTTTATAAGAATTTTGAAGGAGTTTGAATTTGAATTCAAGTTTTGCTCCCTTCAATCTCTCAACTAAACTTAGGGAGATATTCTCTCTATTACAACCATTCAAATTTCCACGACTTTCTCTAGTAGGTGTGATTACAAAATATTCCAAGTCACCATGACTTTTACAATTAAGTAAAAAATGAAAACTCATAAGCATGAGTTTCTATGGTTCATTCTCCAAGTGATATCTAGGCTTCCATGGTCCAAGCTTTATGTTGAGTCTTCAAGATACAATTCAAAGCCAAGTGTGAAGGCTTGATTTTACACCAACAGCTCCCCCTCAAGCCAAAACACTTTGGCTCAAGTATTCATCTCTAGTCTTCAATGATTTCCTGCAATCCAATCATGGATTTAAATCTGCATAGCTTGCTTCCATCCAGAGCTTTAGTAAGCAAATCTGCACATTGTATATTAGTAGACACATATGATAATTGAATTTCTTTGCTAAGTAACTTTTCCCTCACATAGTGGTAATGAACCTCTATGTGTTTTGTCCTAGCATGATAAATTGGATTACTGCTAGGTGAAGAGAACTTGTGTTATCACCAAATATGATTGGTGGCCTTGTGTATAGGCCCAATTCTGAATATAATAGCTTCAACCATATGGCTTCTTGAGTGGCATTGGCTAGCCCTCTATACTCTGCCTCAGTAGATGATAGAGCTACTGTGGGTTGTTTCTTGGATGACCAAGAAATTGGTTTATCACCTGCAAAGCATATGTAACAGATGTACTCCTCCTGTCATCCTTGCAACCTGCCCAATTTGCATCTGAGTATACTTAATATCAATGTCTGATGAATATGGAAAGTACAAACCATGATATTGTGTTCCCTTTAGGTACTTTACTATCTTCTTGGCTGCCTCCAAATGTGGTACTCTTGGTTTATGCATAAATTGGCTAAGTACACTAACACCATATGATATATCAATCCTGGTTAAGGTAGCATATTAAGACTACTACCAAACTTTGGTAACCTGTAATATCTTTGAGTTCTTCTCCTTCATGTGCACTGAGTTTGTGGTTGACCTCCATAGGAATGTTTGAGACTTTAGCTTCCTGCAAATTAAACTTCTTGACCATGTCCTGAATGTACTTCTTCTGAGTAATAAAGATACCTGAATTTGTGTAGACTAATTCAAGTCCTAGGAAGTACTTCAATAATCCAAGATCATTGATCTTGAATTCCTTCATCATTTGTCCTTTGATGTGTCTTATTCCCTGAACATCATTTCCGGTAATAATGATGTCATCAACATAGACACACAAGTATTACCTCTGAATTGTTCCTTTTTATAAACAATGAAGTATCTGCTTTACTCATCACAAATCCTTGATCTAGGAGATAGGTTGTCAACCTGTAATTCCATGCTCTAGGTGCCTGCTTCAATCCATACAGAGCCTTCTTCAATTACAAACATGATTTACCTTATTAGGATCCTCATAGCCAAGTGGTTGTGAGATGTAGACTTCTTCAGATATCCATCCATTCAAGAATGCATTCTTCACATCCAATTGGTACATGTTCCAATTCTTGGATGCAGCTACACTCACCATAACTCTGATAGTTGGCATCTTGGCCACAGGAGAAAATGTCTCCTCATAATCAATGCCTTGGATTTGTGCAAAACCCTTGGCTACCAACCTAGCTTTATACCTGTTTATTGTACCATCTGAGTTCCTCTTGAGTTTGTAGATCCATCTGGATCCTATCACCTTCATGGAGTCCTTCTTGGGTACCAAGTCCCAAGTATCACTCCTTGAGAGCCTCCATTTCTTCATCCATGCTTCCTTCCATTCTGGTTTAGTAATTGCTTCTTCAAATGTACCTGGTTCTTCATTCAAGATATCCTTTGCAAGATATACAGAGTGCTTGGTTACAAGTGAAGTATCATACCCATACCTAATAGGTTTCTTCTTTTCTCTTTGAGATCTCCTCATAGCTTGAGTTGAGGATTCTGGATTGTCTTCTAGTTGCTTCATCTTCATCTTCCCTTTGGATTTCCAAGCCTTGAACTCTTCAATGTTGATGGTGTCTTCATCATCTGAGCTTGTGTCCTCTTTCTGAGTTGGTTCTTGCCTCATAAGCTTTGGAAAGTCTTCTTCCATATCATAAGGTAGGCTAACTTTCCTGCACTCATTTTCATACCATGAATCATTTTCATCAAAGATGACATCTCTGCTTACCTTGAAGCCTTTTTTGAGGGGTTATAAAACCTGTATCCCTTCTGATTCAAATCATAACCAATGAAGATACACTTTTCAGCCTTAGGTCTAGCTTCCCCTTACCTGTGAGGGAATGCACATATGCAACACACCCAAAGATTTTGCAATGATCCAGAGATGGTTCATGCCAAGCCTCATAGGGTGTCATTCCATCAAGTGTCTTTGATGGCAACCTGTTGATTAAGTATGTGGCAGTAGATACACTCTCTGCCCAAAGATAATTTGGCAATTTTTTCTCATTAAGCATAGACCTAGCTGTCTCTACAATGAGTCTATTCCTCCTTTCAGCTACCCCATTTTGTTCAGGTGAGTACCTTGTAGTAATCTCCCTCTTGATGCCTCTTTCCTGCAAGAAATCTTCAAAGTCATTGGAGAAGTATTCTCCACCACCATCTGACCTTAGTTTCTTCAAATGTCTACCTGTTTGATTTTCAACTAATGCAAGATACCTTTTGAAACAATTAAATACTTCATCTTTATGTTTCATGAAATATAAGACAGTCCACCTGCTATAGTCATCAATGAAGGACACATAGTACCTTGATCCAGATATGGATGGCTCCTTGCTAGGTCCCCAAACATCTGTATGCACCAATTCCAAATAATCTTCATGCATAAAACCTTTTTGGTATAGGGCAATCTGTGTGACTTACCAAATTGACAAGCCCCACACTTGTATATCATTTGCTGCTTGGATACATTAGGTATCCCAAGCACACATTGATCCCTGCTTATTTGTTTTATGGTCCTTTCTCCAATGTGACCTAATCTCTTGTGCCAATCTCCAATTCTGATAGGGTTTGGTCCTTATAGTTGTACAAAGCAATATTCTTAGTGTCTTCAAGTTCAAAGGTAAACAATCTACCTGATTTCTCTCCCTTGGCTATCCTTCTGAATCCATGTCTTGGATCCTCCACATATGCACCATGTTGAGTGAACCTTACCTGTAGACCTTTTTCCACAATCTGACCTACACTCATCAGATTCTTGGTGATTGTTGGAACATATAACACTCTGCTCAATAGATTCTGATTACCATCACTAGTTTTGACATTGCCTACTTTAACAACTGAATGTTTAGTGTCATCACCTGTCTGCACTTGGTGCTTGCCTTTGGGTTCTTCCAAATCAGAGAGTAAGGCAACATTTCCAGCTACATGGTTAGAGCAACCTGAATCAATATAGAATAAGTGATCATCATTGATACCTGATTTAGATGTCATGTTCATGATCAACAAGGAATCATCTTGCTCCTTACATAATTGTTGTAATCCTTCCTATTCCTGTATCCACCTTGATAATTGCCATTGTGATTGTAGTTATTGTTGTAATTATTGTTGTAGCCATGGTAGCCTTGAGATTGGTTGAATCTGCCTCTGCCTTGAGAGTATCCTCCTCTTTGGTGACCTCTTCCTCTTTGGTTCTTGTAGTTTTTGTAGCATTCATCTGTAGTATGGTTAGACAAGCCACAAATATTGCATGGAGATTGGTTATAGGTCTCCCCCTACCTGACTTACCTCCTCTGCCCCTACCTCTAGATGATCTACCTCTCCTGCATAGTTTGCTTGGGAGGTAGAGCCTTCTTCATCAACCTTCTTGCTTTTACCCTTGTCTTTAGTCTTCTTATCAGTATATAGGGCAGAGGGATTTTTACCTTTTGATTGCTCTCCATTCTTTGTGATCTTTGCTTCATGTGTAAAGAGTTGTCCAATCAGAGTTGTTAGATAAGGTGCTTGGATG
>CM035419.1:155076158-155078658 GCA_020310875.1 Ceratopteris richardii | reverse complement strand
ATGCACCTACAAGGGTTGCCATTCCTCTTGGGATGGTATTACTTTCCCTCACATAGGCTTGCCATTCCTCTTTGAATGGTCTTACTTGCCATAGGCTTGCCACTCCTCTTGGGGTGTTCCTACTTGCCTTCACATAGGCTTGCCATTCCTCTTTGAATGGTCTTACTTGCCATAGGCTTGCCACTCCTCTTGGGTGGTCTTACTTGCCTTTACATTTGGCTTGCCACTCTCTTTTGGTGATCTTACTAGCCTCATCCTTTGACAATACATTCACACGAGTTTTCTTGGAACTTACCACCACACAATGTGGATTTTTCAAAACATTTACCTCAGCCCTTAACATTGCAAATGAAATTCTTTTACCTCAATCAACTTCAGCTATTTGTCACACCTCATGGGTGACTCTTTCCTCTAGCTTGCCGCTTGCTTGTTGCTCCATGCAACCTTGGGGAATGTCTTCAAGTCCTCATTGAGCCTTCAACACTTCATGGCAGCCCTTCCTTTGGAGTCTTCTACTCCTTTCACTCTTCAAGAGTCTTCATAAGGCCATCGTTGCCTTGGCCACCTTCAGCTTTGCTCCAATCTTCAAGTGTTTGACAACCTTTTAGCTTGGACTCCTTCCTTCACTTTGGCTCCAAGCTTTGTGTCCTAGCTTCATCCAAGCTTTGCCCACTTGCTTTGGCTTGTTCAAATGGGAGCATTGAGTTGATTTCCTATATCTCAACTCAAGAATCAAACACTTTTAGTTATCATAACATAAGCATACATGTTTTCTTTTGCAAATTAACCTCAATGGGTTTTATCCACAACAATACTCATCCAAACATTATCAAAAATGTGTATATAAACTCCTTGACCACATGTGCATACATTTGTGCATGTTAGACATCAGTCCACAACTTCAAATTCAAATTATATTCAGCCTAAGCATGGCTGTCCACAACTCACATTCATCTTGAGCATAAACTTCAAAAGCATGCATACATAAGCATCTCCAAATGCATAAGCATATAATGCTATTATCAAGCTTACATAAAAGCTTAAACCTTCAGCCATATACATAATCAAAACTTGCACTTCATTCACTTGAGTGAAAAACCTCAAACATGAATACAATGTTCATATACAAGTAAATCTAGTTGTGCATCCAAGATTCTTCGCTTGAATCTTCTTCTCCTTCAATAGGCTGCTCATAAATCCTCATCAAAGTGATGAGTATCACTTATAGCATGCCTAAATTATCAAACATCTTCAGTAGAGAGTAGGACAAGAGAGTGTATCACTTCAAATAGCATAAAGCTACAAAATTCTCTTACATACCAAAAGCTTCATCTCCATAGCTTTCCAATGAGCATGATAGCTCCAAGCTTTCCTTTGACACCTCTGCATCTTCTTCAAGATCTCTTTGTGCATTCATGGGCTCCACTCCCAATGCTCTGCAACCAAAGCTCTGATACCAGAATGTGGAGAAATTTCACTCCAATACACTCCAATACATATAGTGGAAGTTAGAGAACCTCTTCTAGAATCTTCCCTGCAAGACATATGCTTACTAAAACCTGCTTCAGTCACACCTCCGAGATCCAATGGCTCTGAAATTTTGTCCACACACATTAGACTCTCGTAGCTTTCTAGAAAGCTAAAGAACACTCCATTTGGAGTTCATTTGACCAGACAACCGACTGCACAAAGTTAGACTACCTATCATCTCAGGTTTAGCAGAAAACTGAGGTTCACAAGAAATGATCCCAGTAACCACTGGAGAATGATCTGACAGAGATATTTGAGATACAAAGAGAATGATAGATAAGCTTTCCAACACCATATCATATGCATTAATTGCATAAGTACATAGAGAGATATGACCTTTACAAGGTGACTCTGTATACAAAGGGTATGCGGCTGGAATACCTTTGTGCCTTCTAGCATCCAAATAAGGTACCTTCTAATATCCATTGGTGAGAGACAGACCAGCATATGCTTCTACACCATCTCCTTGTCATCTCCACAAATTTTCACGTTCAAAAGATCTCTCTATATAGAGCTATGGGTATGGGACTTTTCACCTACCCTTCATCTTCTCTCATCTCTTGACTTTCCACTTCTTGGCCTTTGTCCTTCCATTGCCTTCGCTGGCTTTTGGTGCTCCATATCACTCTATATGGATAAGGTCACGACTTTTTCTAGTATTCAATCTCTCTATTTCTATTTTTGCTTTTATATAAGCCATAAATACATTTGCCCTTTTTTATTCAACACTCTACATTAAGGTTATGAGTGTGCCCTCTATATTTTTAGGGTCATTCTTCATTTTGGGCTTACAACAAATACATAAATGATGAAGAGGTAATTAATAAGAGGTGATTATGTGTCAAGCCTTACAACTGGAGCTTGCACATGTACCATAATTTTCAACATGTATCCATCAATCAATCTATCTATCTATCTATCTATCTATCTATCTATCTATCTATCTATTTGTTGTCTATCAATCTATCTA
>CM035419.1:155068658-155071158 GCA_020310875.1 Ceratopteris richardii | reverse complement strand
TAGGGTTCCATATGTACCTATAATTACCAAGAATTTGATGAGTGTTGGACAGATTGTGGAAAAGGGTTTGCAGGTAAGATTCAACCAATATGGAGCATTTATGAAGGATCCCTAGCATGGATTCAAGAGAATTGCCAAAGGAGAAAAGACAGGTAGATTATTCACTTTTGAACTTGAGGATACAAGGAACATTGCACTTTATAGTTACAAAGATCAAACATTATCAGAGCTTGAAATTTGGCATAAGAGATTAGTGCATGTTGGTGAAAGAACCTTGAAACAAATATGTAGATACTAATGTGTGCTTGGGATACCTAATGTATCCAAGCAACACATGATTTATAAATGTGGTGCTTGTCAGTTTGGAAAGTCTCACAGGTTACCCTTCTCAAGGAAAGGCTACATGCATGAGGACTACCTAGAGCTTGTCCATACATATGTATGGGGACCAAGTAAGGATCCCTCAATCTCTGGATCAAGGTATTATATATCTTTCATTGATGATTACAGTAGGTGGACTCTATTGTACTTCATGAAGCACAAAGATGAAGTATTTAGTTGCTTTAAAAAGTATCTTGGACTTGTTGAGAATCAAACAGGGAGGAACCTAAAGAGACTAAGGTTAGATGGAGGAGGTGAGTACTTCTCAAATGATTTTGATATATTCTTGCAGGACAAAGGAATCAAGAGAGATATTACAACAAGGTATACCCTTGAGCAAAATGGGGTGGCAGAAAGGAGAAATAGATTAATTGTTGTTAAATAGCTAGGTTAATGTTAAATGAGAAAAAATTACCTAGCTACTTGTGGGTAGAAAGTGTATCTACTACCATTTATCTTGTGAACAGGTTGCCATCCAAGTCTCTTGATGTGATGACCCCATATGAATCATGGGATGGTAGAAGACCCTCACTTAATCATTGCAAGATCTTTGGATGTGTAGCTTATGTGCATATCCTTTCTCAGATAAGAGGTAAGCTAGACCCTAAGACAGAGAAGTGTATCTTCATAGGATATGACTTGAATTAGAAAGGATACATGATCAGTAGAGATGTTCTCTTTGATGAGAATGACTCTTGGTTTGATAGTGAATGCAGGAACGTAAAGCTACCTTATGACTTGGAAGAGGAGTTTCCAAGCCTCACTAAGGAGGAGCCTACTCAGAATGGAGACATCAACTCAGATGATGAGGACGTCATCAACATAGAGGACTTCAAGGCATGGAAGTCCAAAGGCAAAGTCAAGATGAAGAAATTGGAGGAGATACATGAATCATCGAATCAAGCAATCATAAGATCACAAAGGGAGAGCAAGAAGCCGATCGGATATGGGTATTACACTTCCCTAGTTACTAAGCACTCTCTTTATCTTGCAAAAGATTTGTCATTTGAAGAGCCATCATCATATGAAGAGGCAAAGACCAAGGCAGAATGGAAGGAAGCTATGGATGAGGAAATTGAAGCAGTCAAGGAGAGTGATACTTGGGAACTAGTACCAAAGAGCGATTCTATGAAGGTAATTGGTTCTAGATGGATCTATAAGATCAAAAGGAATTATGATGGATCAATAAGCATGTACAAAGCTAGACTTGTGGCTAAGGGTTTTGCACAAACCCAAGGAGTTGATTATGAAGAAACCTTCTCACTTGTGGCCAAAATGCCAACCATCAAGGTATTGGTAAGTATGGCTGCATCAAAGAATTAGAACATGTATTAGTTGGATGTAAAAAATGCATTTCTAAATGGCTGGATTTCAGAGGAGGTGTACATGTCTCAACCTTCTGGCTATGAGGACCCAAACAAGGTAACATATGTATGTAAGTTGAACAAAGCTCTTTATGGATTGAAGAGGCACCAAGGGCATGGAACCATAGGTTGACCACATACCTTCAGGATCAAGGATTTATCATGAGCAAAGCAGATACATCTCTGTTTGTGAAAAGAAATAATTCAGAGGTAATATACCTATGTGTATATGTTGATGATATCATACTCACAGATAATGATGCTAATGGCATCAAGCATATCAAGAATCAGATGATGAAGGAGTTCAAACTTAGTAACCTTGGATCACTAAAATATTTTGTTGGATTTGAGTTATTCTATACTAACTTTGGAATCTATGTTACTCAGAGAAAGTATATACAGGATATGTTAAAGAAGTTTCATTTGCAGGATGCCAAAGTTGCAAGTACTCCAATGGAGGTAAACCTAAAATTAAGTGCTCATGAAGGTGATGTACTTGAGAACATTGCAGGTTACCAAAGCATAGTGGGAAGCTTGAACTATGCTACATTAACAAGGATTGATATTGCTTATGGAGTAAGTGTTCTAAGTCAGTTTATGCACAAGCCTAGGGCACCTCATTTGGAAGCTGCCACAAGGATTTTGAAGTACCTTAAGGGAACTCAAAATCATGGATTGTATTTTCCTTATACATCAGACTTGGACATCAAGATATATTCAGATGCAGATTGGGCAGTACATCAAGATGATAGAAG
>CM035419.1:155038658-155051158 GCA_020310875.1 Ceratopteris richardii | reverse complement strand
TTTATAAGTACTTGTCTCAAAAACCGAACTAATAACATAAGGCCCGAACCAACGTCTAGTTAGTTTACGGCATGCATCGTATTGAGTATCGAACGTACTATCATATACAAGCACCCAATTACCACTCTCTATTGGTTGCGGTCTCAATCTATGTTTCTTATCAAAATATATTTTATTTTTCAATCGAGATGTTTTTATTTTTTTAATTGCTTCTTTTAGATTTTCATTTCTTTGCTTTAGTTTTTTATTCCTAAGCGTTAATAATTCCTCTCCTAAAACATTATCTTTCCTGTTGGTGATTAACTCGCTCTGATACCACTGATGGTACTGTAGCTACGACTACCACTTCCGGTATGGTAGCACAGAAATCACTGTTATGGTCGACGCGGCAAAGACTCGAACTTTGTCAAGTCTACGGAATTCACTGCGCCACAGAAGGGGGCTAAGCTAGAGTGAAAATTAGAACACCTCTATAATCAGCAGTAGCTTAGCAAAGTTACTATTACTCAAACATATAAGACTGCGTTTTGAATTTACTGAAAAATTCAATGGAACTTCACCGGACTATCACCAGACTGTCACCGTAATTATACTAGAATCTTACCGGAATCAACTCGTATTCTGTTTGTAACTACTTCGAGTGAATATACATGAAGTAATGAAGTGATGCATGAACTTCCTTCACTGAATGAACTCTTTCTGAAGTTTAAGGAAAAACTTCACCAATTCAGAATGTCTCTTTTCGGTCAGACTTTGTACTGTGTGTACATATCCAAAATCTTTGATGAGCTGATAGTAGAGATGTCTAGCTATAAGATAAGCTATCTCTCATACAAAACCTTAATTTATTCTGCGAGATATACTTCATTGTTCTACCGGAAAACACATTTCCTGAGAAGAACTGTTATTGACCGAAAATGCGTTTACTGAGACAACTATAATTGACCAAAACATTCGTTTACTGAGAAAATAACTGTTAACTAACTTTATACCGTAACATAAAAATACTCAGAGTTCTTCACATACGAATAGTGTGCACAAACTTCCACATGAACATGTGTTTTCTATTAGAGAAGATGTGTACAAACTAACTTGGCCTCTTCTTGCTCAAGCTATAGAAACTCTCCTACACTGAGTAGTTTCTTCTTACCATCTCTCTCAGATGAATACCTGACATTTCAGGTTTTTGTTATTCATCTTTACATACGCGATCTCTAGCGTCTTCTGAAAAGCTTCTCTTCTCTCTCTCTTTCTGACCTCTATATGTGCTCTATTTAAACTGTGCACTCTACTCACGCACATTCTTGTTCGCAGGCTTCCTCTATTATTCTTATGCACGTTCTCTCTTTATATACAGTTTGATTCGGTGTAACGAACTCTAACAAACTCTGATTCTGGAAGATTCTACGCTGTACATAACGGTCGTGAATTTGTCCCTTCACTAAGGCTTTGATTTTCTGAACACTTTGATTTCACTTTTCTTTACCTTTCTTTTTCCTTTATGTCTGTCTGTATGTCAAATTCATGAGTGATTCTTCAACAGCTCCCCCTCAATCACTAATTTGACTTTTCCTGTCTTTCATATATTTTCCTTTCTTTTATACCTGCCATTTCTTTGAATCTGCTTGTCTTCGTTCCATCCAAGCTCTTTGTCAGAATATTTGCAATCTGATCTTTTGTCGGAGTGTATACTATTTGTATCGCCTTCTCCATTACCTTTTCCCTCAGGAAATGATACTGAATTTCTATGTGCTTTGTTCTTGCATGAAATACTGGATTTGCTGCAAGATACAACGAGCTCATATTATCTCCATATATGATAGGTATACCTTGATCAATACCCATGCTTCTGAACAAGGTCTGCATCCATATCACTTCTTTAGCTATTTCTACAAGTCCTTTATATTTGGCTTCTATTGACGATAGAGCCACTGTGTGTTGTTTCTTCGAACACCAGCTCACTAGCTTATCTCCTAGGTATATCATATACCCATGTGTTGATCTTCTATCATCTTGACTTCCTGCCCAGTCTGAGTCACTGTATGCTCTCAGCTTTATATCTGATGTAAAAGGATAATATAATCCTTCTTTTATAGTTCTTTTGATATATCTAAGAACTCTTTGTCCTGCTGTTGGTGTAGATCAATCACCAATTGAATGTTTGAAGACTAAAGAATGAAGGATGAGATCAATTCTTGAAGCTTGGAAGGAAGATACATTCAGAGTATGTGAGGAATGTACACATATGTACATAGTTCACTTAGATCTTTGATTAGTCATAAACTTGTACAAATTTATCTATAAATACCTTGAAGTTGAGGCGTGATATGAGAGCATATGTGAGAATAGATAGAAGTCAAGAAAGATGAAGATAGATGTCATGAGACATGTGAAAAGTTAGTTGAGTTTCCTCTCATCACTCAACTGTAACTTTATGAGTAAATGAAGAAATATTGCGCCCGATCTTTTCGTGTCTGCTCCGTCTGTGTTTGATCAATTGTGAAATCCTTTTGAGGATATCTAAGTTGGTAGTTAATGAGTCTGTGACCTGAGTTTCAGAGTCTAATTGCAAACAGACTAGGAGAATTGTTAGTAGGAACATTCATATGTGTTGAGTGTTCACAGTTCTCTGAAACAGGCGCAAATTTTTGATCTTAATCTTTTGATCAGTTCTCACTCCATAGTTTAAAGTTTTGTGCAAGTAAGCACTTAATCTTTAAGTTGGAAGGTAATCTACTCGTGGCTAGAAGCATTTGCTTAAACGGGTTGTGTACTGAGAGAATTGAAGTTAAGAAGTTAGGGGTGTCTAGATTGACTTTTCAGAAGTACAGATTCAGACATAGGTAACTTGTGAAGTTGATTTCTCAAGTTATAGTAAACCTTTTGAAGAACTTTAACTTGGAGGAGGTGCGCAATCTTTAGGCCACACTCCATACAAAATTTCATAGAAAACTTTACATGTTTGATAGGTTAATGAGAAGAAATTGTGCAGCAGACTTTCTGTGTTTTATCTTCTTCACAGAATTTCTTAATTTTTGATAATTTGGAGATTGGACCTCTAATTTGGTGAAGGTTTTGACTTACTCTTGATATAGAGGTGTTCTAAACTCAAGAGTAGGTTGTTCTTTTGGAGATTAACACTCTCCATCAGTGGTATCAGAGCAGGAGACATCAAATCAAGGAAAGGAAGGTCCCGACTGCTGCAGATTCAAGAAATTCAACAATTGAAGAACTAAAAGGTGAAAGTTTGAAGGCAAAGCTTGAGGAGGAGACCATACGATATCAAGAAAGACAAAAGGAGTCTAATTCGAAGTAAAGGTACATATATTGTTCATAAAGTTTGAAGATTTCAATACACAGGTGGACACAAGATGGGAGATTCTCTACAGATAGAGAAATTGGATAGGGAAAACTATCCTGCATGGTCAATGAGGATGGAAGCTCATCTTATGAGCAAAGATTTAATTGCTTATATCACAGGAGAAGAAGAGAAGCCACAGTTCAGAGATCCTAGTGTTCCAACTAGGGAAGAGTTAGCAGATTTGAAAAATTGGATGAAGAAAGATGCTCAAGCTAGGAGCATTATATATATGGCAGTCAATGATTACTTGTTACCTCATATTCGAGGTCTTGAAAGTGCAACTGATATTTGGAATGCTTTGGAGGAGCATTTCCAGAATACTACCAAGTCAAGGAAGGCATCTTTATGGGCAGAGTTTACAACCTTCAAGAAGAAGGCCTCTCAATCTATTTCAGACTATGTAACAAGGATGAAAGACATTGCAGATGCATTAGGAGCTGTTGATGAAGACATTGAGGAGGATAAATTGGTAAGGCAAATCCTTACAGGTTTGAGAGGTGATGACAAATGGAAGCCATTCATTTTATCTACAGAATTATCACTTGACCATTTCACTCCTGATTTAAATCAGTTGTTAGGTCATATGCTAACATTTGAGCAGGATGTTAAAGGAGATGGTGACAAGAGTGCAGGTCATGCAATGTACTCAAAGGACAAGAAGAAGAATGGCAAAGGAAAGCAACAAGCAGGTGAAGATGAAGGAACAACTACTCAAGCCAACTTCCTAAGAGGAAGAGGAGGTGGCAAAAGTAGAGGAAGAGGCAAGAATAACAAAGATGGAGGCAAAGCTTGCTGGATTTGTGGTAAGACAAATCACTTAGCTAATGATTGTTGGCACAATACTCAGAGTAATAATGGATATAGTCAAAACTATAATGCAAGAGGAAGAGGTGGCAGAAATCAAAGAGGTAATTTCAGAGGCAGAGGTGGTAGGAGTTACTTTGGAAGAAATGCAGGTAGAGGATTCCAAAGTCAACAATATAACAACACCTACTACAATTATGCTTCAGATCAAAAGGAGGATTCAACATTGATGATGAATGCAACTTGTGAAAGGCAGAATGAAGATCAAAGAGTCTTCTACATTGACTCAGGGTGTAGCAATCACCTGAGTGGTAACATATCTTTGATGACTGATTTGGAGAGTAAAGTTTTTAATCATGTTGTTCAAATAGGTGACAACACAAAGCACAATGTGAAGTCAATTGGATCAGTGAAGGCCAAGGATGGTAGCACCTTATTGAGTAAGGTCTTGTATGTTCCTACAATTCCTAAGAATTTGATAAGTGTAGGACAAATTGTTGAAAAGGGATATGAAGTAAGGTTCACTAATGATGGAGTATATGTGGAAGACCCTAGCCAAGGGTATAAACAGATTGTTTCAGGGAAGAAAGAAGGAAGATTATTTACATTGAAGATTCAAGGCAATATTGGTCATGCTATGTTTACATATGGAGGACATAAGATCTCTGAGTTAGATCTTTGGCACAAGAGACTTGGACATTTCAATGAAAGAGGTATTAAAGACATGATTAATAATGGTTCAGTGCTTGGATTGCCTAATGTTGCAGGTCAACATATGACATACAAATGTGAGGCATGTCAATTAGGTAAGGCTCATAAGAATTCTTACTCCAAGCATGGTTTTATGTACTCAGAGAAGCTTGAGTTGGTACACACAGATGTGTGGGGACCATCAAAGGATTTCAGTATAAATGGGTCAAGGTATTATGTGATTTATGCTGATGATGCTACTAGATGGATCACTATCTATGTGATCAAAGATAAGTCAAAAGTGTTTAAAACATTTAAACACTATCATGCATATGCAGAAAGAATTACAGGTCATAAGTTGAAGAGATTAAGGTCAGATGGAGGGGGAGAGTATTTCTCTAATGAGTTCAGTGATTACTTATGGAATGCAGGTATAAAAAGGGAAGTTACTTGCAGGTACTCTCCTCAACAAAATGGTGTAGCAGAAAGGAGAAATAGAAAACTTGTTGAGTTTGCAAGATCCATGATGAAGGAGAAAATTGCCCTAATTATTTGTGGGCTGAGGCTGTAAATACAGCCACTTATTTGGTCAATAGGTTACCATGTAAAGCCTTGCAGGGTATGACACCATATGAGGCTTGGTGGGGTAAGAGACCTACCTTGGATCATTGCAGAGTTTTTGGATGTGTGGCATATGCATATGTGCCATCACAATTAAGGCACAAGTTGGAGCCTAAAGCTGAAAAATATGTTTTCATTGGTTATGATGATAAGCAGATGGGCTATAGATTGTGGAGTCCATCTACAAAACAATTCATGGTTTCTAAAGATGTTACATTTGATGAGCAAAGTACTTGGTATGCAGGTACAATCAATATCAATACAGGTGATGAAGAAGAAGTGAACCAAAGGAAAGGTAAATCAAAGGTTCAAATATTTGATGAACAAGAGAATAATGAAGTGCAGGTTGAAGTGGAAGAAACCCCAAGATTTGATCCTGAATATGAAGAACCAGAAACCTCAAGAAGTGGAGAGCTTAGGAGGTCTACAAGGAATAAATGGCAACCTACAAGGTATAGCTATGATACTTCATTTTTGGCCACAAAAGATTATGCTTATATGGTGAATACAGATGAAGACCCTTCTACATATGAAGAGGCAAAAGGTAAGGAAAAATGGGAGAAAGCTATGCAGGAAGAATATGATGCACTATTGGAGAATCAAACATGGGATTTGGTTCCAAAACCAAATAGTCAGAAAATCATTGGATGCAAGTGGGTTTACAAAACCAAGAGGTTTGCAGATGGAAATGTGTCTAGATACAAAGCTAGACTTGTTGTCAAAGGGTTTGCTCAGACTTATGGTGTTGACTATGATGAGACTTATAGTCCTGTGGCAAAGATGACAACTATCAGGACACTTATAGCTATTGCTGCATGTAAAGGTTGGAAGTTATGTCAACTTGATGTGAAAAATGCTTTTTTGAATGGTTATATTTCAGATGATGTGTTCATGGAGCAACCTCAAGGGTTCAGAGATAAAAGGTATCCAGATCATGTGTGCAAGCTCAAGAGAGCTTTGTATGGCTTGAAGCAGGCCCCAAGGGCATGGAACTATAGACTTGTGAAGTTCCTAAAGGAACTTGGATTTCAGGTGTCTAAAGCAGATAGTAGCTTGCTTGTCAAAGCAAGTGATAATGGTTTCATATACATGTGCATATATGTTGATGATATAATCCTTACAGGTACAGATGAAGAAGGAATACAAAGACTCAAGAAGCAAATTGAAAAGGAGTTCAAGATAAGTGACTTGGGAGACTTGTCATACTTCTTGGGCATGGAGATTACATATACTCAACATGGAGTATTTGTGACCCAAGAAAGGTATTTGAAGAATTTGTTAATCAAGTTTAAAATGCATGATTGCAGGGTAGCACCTACACCAATGGAGGTGAATCACAAATTGAGTAAGTTTGGAGGTGAAGAATTAAAGGACATGAGACAATATCAGAGTTTGGTTGGTAGCCTTATCTATGCTACTTTAACTAGACCTGATTTATCATATGCAGTGGAGTTTTGTCTCAATTTATGCATTGTCCAAGGAAAGAACATTGGATTGCAGGTCAAAGAGTGTTGAGGTACATTAAGGGTACACTCAATGAAGGTTTGTATTATGGGTTTACCTCAGATATAAATATCAAAATTTATAGTGATGCAGATTGGGCAGGTAATCCAGATGATAGAAGGTCAACTTTTGGATATATGTGTTATGTGGGAGATAAACTTATCTCATGGTGCTCCAAGAAGCAACATACAGTTGCTTTGTCTTCTACAGAAGCAGAGTATAAAGGCATGGTTGAAGCTGCAAAGGAAGTGATTTGGCTCAAGACATTGATGAAGACTTTTGACATTGTGCATGGGGTACCAATTATATATGGAGATAACATGAGTTCATTGTATTTAGCTGCTAATCCTGTTTTTCATGCCAGGACCAAACACATTGAGATACAGTATCACTTTCTAAGGGAGAAAGTGATGGATAAGGAGATTGAAGTCATACATACTTCAACAAAGGATCAGATAGCTGATATGCTTACAAAGAGCTTGGATGGACCAAAGTTACAGAAATTTAAAGACATGGCAGGTATAAAGAAGAAAGGAGAAACCTCAATTGATGATTGAGGGGGAGCTGTTGGTGTAGATCAATCACCAATTGAATGTTTGAAGACTAAAGAATGAAGGATGAGATCAATTCTTGAAGCTTGGAAGGAAGATACATTCAGAGTATGTGAGGAATGTACACATATGTACATAGTTCACTTAGATCTTTGATTAGTCATAAACTTGTACAAATTTATCTATAAATACCTTGAAAATGTCGAGGTGTGATATGAGAGCATATGTGAGAATAGATAGAAGTCAAGAAAGAGGAAGATAGATGTCATGAGACATGTGAAAAGTTAGTTGAGTTTCCTCTCATCACTCAACTATAACTTTCTGAGTAAATGAAGAAATATTGCGCCCGATCTTTTCGTGTCTGCTCCGTCTGTGTTTGATCAATTGTGAAATCCTTTTGAGGATATCTAAGTTGGTAGTTAATGAGTCTGTGACCTGAGTTTCAGAGTCTAATTGCAAACAGACTAGGAGAATTGTTAGTAGGAACATTCATATGTGTTGAGTGTTCACAGTTCTCTGAAACAGGCGCAAATTTTTGATCTTAATCTTTTGATCAGTTCTCACTCCATAGTTTAAAGTTTTGTGCAAGTAAGCACTTAATCTTTAATTTGGAAGGTAATCTACTCGTGGCTAGAAGCATTTGCTTAAACGGGTTGTGTACTGAGAGAATTGAAGTTAAGAAGTTAGGGGTGTCTAAATCGACTTTTCAGAAGTACAGATTCAGACATAGGTAACTTGTGAAGTTGATTTCTCAAGTTATACTAAACCTTTTGAAGAACTTTAACTTGGAGGAGGTGCGCAATCTTTAGGCGACACTCCATACAAAATTTCATAGAAAACTTTACATGTTTGATAGGTTAATGAGAAGAAATTGTGCAACAGACTTTCTGTGTTTTATCTTCTTCACAGAATTTCTTAATTTTTGATAATTTGGAGATTGGACCTCTAATTTGGTGAAGGTTTTGACTTACTCTTGATATAGAGGTGTTCTAAACTCAAGAGTAGGTTGTTCTTTTGGAGATTAACACTCTCCATCACCTGCAACCCAATGTTGATCCTTCGGACAATGCATGAACTGTGAGAGAACTCCCACTGCATAGTTAAGATCCGGTCGTGTTAGTGTAGCATAAATTAGGCTTCCCACTAACGACTGATACTTTCTCATATCTTTAAACTCTGCTCCATCATATTTATCGATTTTATGATTTGCTTCAAGCGGTGTTGAAGCTTCTCTGCAATTCTCCATATCAAACTTCTTCAGTAAGTTTAGGAGATACCTTTCTTGTGAAACATATACACCATGATCTGTGTATGTGATTTCCATTCCAAGAAAGTATGATAACTTTCCTAGGTCACTGATCTGAAACTCCTTTTCAAGTAATCTCTTTACTTCTTTAATTCTTTCATCTGAAGTACCTGTGATTATAATGTCATCTACATAAATGCAAATGTAGATCATACCTTCTTCTGTTCTCTTGATGAGTAGACTTGCATATGCTTTCGAACTTTGGTATCCAAGTTCATTGAGATATTTCACCAGCCTGTAATTCCAAGCTCTTGGAGCTTGCTTCAGTCCGTAAAGTGCTTTTCTTAATCTGCAAACAAAGTTTGGGTATCTGGAACTTACAAACCCTTCCGGTTGTTCCATGTAGACTTCATCTGATATATATCCATTCAGAAATGCATTCTTGATATCTAGCTGACTTAGCTTCCATCCTTTTGATGCTCCTATAGCAATCACTGTCCTTATGGTTGACATCTTTGCCACCGGACTAAACGTCTCATCATAATCTATGCCATGCTCGACTCTTCTTCATCTTTTGACTTACCTTTGTCTGCTTTCTTCTTGTTCTTCATGTACATTGCAGAACTTTGTCCTTTATCTGCATCTCCTTTCAGGTCTTGCTCATATGTGAGCATCAAACCAAGCAGCTGATTTAAATCTGGTACAAAATGATTTAAAGAGAGTTCAGTTGAGAGTACGAAAGGTTTCCACCTTTCATGTCCTCTCAAACTTGTTAGCAGTTGCGCTATCAATCTGTGATCTTCGACATCTTCATTTATGGATCCAAGACTATCTGCTAGATCCTTCATCTTAGTAACATAGTCACTAATGCTTTGATTCAACTTCTTGTTGAACGTTGTGAATTCGGACCATAAGCTAGCCTTCCTAGCTTTCGTAGTATTTTGGAAATGATCTTCCAACATAGTCCATATGTCCTCCGCTTTCTCCAGACATCTGATGTGCGGCAGTAGATGGTCTGTAACGGTATTATAAATGTAAGATCTTGCCGTTGCATCTTTCTTCTGCCATAGCTTCAAGGCTCTTAATTCTTCTTTTTCCGGTTGACTATCATCTTCGAAAGTCGGCTTCTTTTCTTCTCCGGTCACATACATCATTAAGTCCTTACTCATAAGTAAGGCTTCCATGTACATTACCCATGCGAGATAATTATCTCTGTCCAATTTATCAATTCGGACATGATCTGCCATGATCTTCTTGTTTCTGTTACTTCCGGTGACCTTTTGAGAATCTTTCTGCTCTTCAGAATCTTTCTCGTTCTAGTACCACTTCTTGGATCTCACGGATCTGATACCACTTGTTGGTGATTAACTCGCTTTGATACCACTGATGGTACTGTAGCTACGACTACCACTTCCAGTATGGTAGCACAGAAACCACTGTTATGGTTGACGCGACAAAGACTCGAACTTTGTCAAGTCTACGGAATTCACTGCGCCACCAAAGGGGGCTAAGCTAGAGTGAAAATTAGAACACCTCTATAATCAGCAGTAGCTTAGCAAAGTTACTGTTACTCAAATATATAAGACTGCGTTTTGAATTTACTGAAAAATTCAATGGAACTTCACCGGATTGTCACCAGACTGTCACTGTAATTATACCGGAATCTTATCGGAATCAACTCCTATTTTGTTTGTAACTACTTCAAGTGAATATACATGAAGTAAGGAAGTGATGCGTGAACTTCCTTCACTGAATGAACTCTTTCTGAAGTTTAAGGAAAAACTTCACCAATTCAGAATGTCTCTTTTCGGTCAGACTTTGTACTGTGTGTACATATCCATTTCACCAAAATCTTTGATGAACTAATAGTAGAGATGTCTAGCTATAAGATAAGCTATCTCTCATACAAAACCTTAATTTATTCTGTGAGATATACTTCATTGTTCTACCGGAAAACACGTTTCCTGAGAAGAACTATTATTGACCGAAAATGTGTTTACTGAGACAACTGTAATTGACGGAAGCATTTGTTTACTGAGAAAATAATTGTTAACTAACTTTATATTGTAACATGAAAATACTCAAAGTTCTTCACATACGAACAGTGTGCGCAAACTTCCACATGAACATGTGTTTTCTATTAGAGAAGATGTGTACAAACTAACTTGGCCTCTTCTTGCTCAAGCTATAGAAACTCTCCTACACTGAGTAGTTTCTTCTTACCATCTCTCTCAGATGAATACCTGACTTCAGGTTTCTGTTATTCATCTTTACATACGTGATCTCTGGCGTCTTCTGAAAAGCTTCTCTTCTCTCTCTCTTTCTGACCTCTATATGCGCTCTATTTAAACTGCGCACTCTACTCACGCATGTTCTTGTTCGCATGCTTCCTCTATTATTCTTATGCATGTTCTCTCTTTATATACAGTTTGATTCGGTGTAACGAACTCTAACAAACTCTGATTCTCGAAGATTCTGCGCTGTACATAACAGTCGTGAATTTGTCCCTTCACTAAGGCTTTGATTTTCTGAACACTTTGATTTTGCTTTTCTTTATCTTTCTTTTTCCTTTATGTCTGTCTGTATGTCAAATTCGTGAGTGATTCTTCAACATTTCCAACCTAAACTCATCCAATTAACTATCTGAGTATGTAAGGGAAATATCGGTTTCTGACAGTACATGAGTTCAGTCGGCATAAAACCGGTTGTTCTCGTGTACATCATTCTATCAGCCCAAAGAGCGAATGGGAGATATTTTGGCCATTTACCAATAACTCCATGGCAAGCTTTCAAAATAGCCTTCACTATGGAAGGATGGCCTCGTTCGTTTTTACCATTTGCTTCTGGATTATAGGCAGTCGTAAGAGACAATCGAATTCCATGTTGTGCAAAGAATTCTCTTGCCTCTCTAGCATCTAACTCACCTTGATCTGCAACTACTTTTTCTATATATCCAAATCTAGATAAAACTTCTTCTAGAAGGAATACGCATCCATTATAAGTAGTATTGGAACGAAGCACTCTACCCTCGAGGTGATTTGTCAAATCCTCTCATGCAAGAATGATGTATCCCATACCATTATTGCTTTTAGGCATGGTCACAAGGTCAACTACCCACTTGTAATGAATACAAGATGGATAGGTCGGGTGAAGGGGGTCTCTATGCTTGATAGAGGAATGTAACTGACACATACTATAAGTGCTCACAAATTCTTTAATAGTTACGTACATCCTCGGCCACCAGTAGATTTCCCTAATCTTTTCATACGTAGCAACAAAGCCTTTATGACCAGCCCAAAGGCTTTCATGCATCTCTTGCATAACTTGTACTTGAAAAACTTTTAAACCTAGTACTCTTTGAGGGTTTTGAACCTTTCCTCTAGCATGCCTCCAAAGATATCCATCTTTCAAGAAGAAGTTGAAAGACTTCTTCCTGATGTTCCGAAATCGATTTGAAGACCAACTTGTGAGATGCTGAAACAAACTCAGATACTTTCCTATATCTCGCCACTCTCCTTCGTAATCCTCTTCTCTAAATCTCTCATATGTATAGGTAGATGTTTCATAATTAATTATATTTATATGATTATCTATTGCTTCATTATCATTGTCAAACTTTGCTCTTGAAAGCATATTAGCAACGGTGTTATGTTTACCGACTATATGAACAAAATCAAGATTAATGAATTTAACAAAGGCTACCCATCGTAACATAGCTATGTCT
>CM035419.1:155013658-155016158 GCA_020310875.1 Ceratopteris richardii | reverse complement strand
AAGGCATGATGCATGTTTTCAGCATAAGAAGAGGAGTGCGGACACCGCATACCCTGGAGCCCATATTTACAGAGAAATGCCCCAAGTGTGAAGTGTCCAACAGAAACTCTCCACATTAAGATTTTCATTTTAAAAGTATACGAGTCCCAGATTGCACGAAATCTTAAACGCCACCAAGAAGCATATTTTTTAAGTTTCCATCTCTGATTACATTGATGAGCAATGCTCTCAGGAGCAATCAGTGTATGGTAATACATGTTTGATTTACCAGTCCACCATCTAGTATGTTTTGCAAGCAACCAATCCCGCCATGGGTCAGACGCATCAATCGAAAGAGGTATTTGGTATTGCTGCAATAAGGATACTATTTGAAACCATTTAGATCTATATGTTGCTCCCACTGTGTAAGTTCTCTACACCACTGGAAAAGGCAAAATCTCCCGTTCAAAATCATAGCATTTAGCAATGGTATCAATTCCTTTATTATTAAAATATCTTGTTGGAGCCCCCAAAGAGTAAGCGATAGGCGGATTTGATAAAAATGACCAGTATGGAGATAAAAAAGAAAGGGAGTTCCCTACATAACAATGTCTTCCATTCCATTTCAAGGTAGAAAGTGTAGATTTGAAATGGCTGAGTAAGAAATTGAGCGTGTGTGAAGATCCAAGCCCACCTCTATCTCTGGGCTGACATACATACTGTCCATGATGTAAGGACCAATGCCCGATTATGCTTTTTGTTCTAGAGGAAAGTCTTTACCAATCTGTCAAAGATATGCAAATGGTTCTTCTTCCAATCCAGCAGGAGTAAATAATACATAATATATGGTTGCAAAAAATTTTGCACGATCCTTATCCTGGCATGTAATGGCCATTGCGAAGCAAACCATTTGTCCATTTTGCACTTAATTCTGCGCAGTACCCACTCGACTTTATCTTTAATAGGTACATGTACGCCTAAGGGATAGCCCAAATGTCTTAAAATAGTACCTCTTTTAATTTTAGGACCTTCCCATTTTCCGAGTCGCTTCTTGATTAGATGAAGCTGTATGTTTCATCAATAATTGGGCATAAATCGATCTTTGATGTATGAACCCAATCTGTAATGGATGAACCACATTATGAATAATATATTTGAGCCTTGATGCAAAGACTTTAGCAAATATTTTATAGATAATGCTCATCATTGTGATAGGTCTCCAATCTCCAATGCGCTTAGGAACATCTAGTTAAGTTTAATCCTGCCTAGCTTGAATGTATAAGGCATCCTTTGGTCTCTTCATATTTCATTACATACGTCAAGAACGAGATTTTTAAGAAGAGGCCAAAAAGCTATCAGAAATTCTTTCGTGATACCATCCAAACCTGGTGCTTTTCCATTTTTAAAAGATTGAAGAGCCATGTGAACCCCTTCTTCTGAAATACTTTTCTCACACGCAGAAGCCATATGAGAATCAAGAAGTTGTGGAGTGTATACCAAAGATTCATGGAGCGATGTAAACCATGCATCACCTGATATATATGACGTTGCAAACAAATTCCGAAAATGTTATGAAATGAGGAATGACCTTTTGTTTACCAAATATTTGTTCCTATGGAACTAGAATTTTACTCTTAGGGTATGTGGGAATTAACTTGACCCCATCAGATTTTAGAGGAGGAGAGCTTTTGGAGTAATGATCCAAATCGCTACAATGGAAACAAAACCCAGCCATATTGGCCCATTTCAATTAGATAACAATATTCCTCACATTAGGTACATCTATACCAACGTTTTGGGAAAGGGCCTCGATGCATTCCGTATACACATACTCTATTTTTATTAGGAGCAGAAATAGATGGTGTATACAACACTTTGCCTAATACTTTAGCCACATGTCCAATGTTAGTCCATAGAAAGGATGGTAAATCCACACGCTCTACCCAGACAGTGCATTTATAAAGAAGCTCCTCTTTCATTGCTTTGGTCGGCTTCCAAGGAAACACGTGCCACTAAACCACATTAAAGAACAGTTTTCTGCTCCAAGAACTGCAATTTGACACTGTTGTCATTGAAGATAACCTCAAACAGACCATGTCCAGAGTAAAACACTTTATCAACCACATCTTTCCCAACATTTGCATTGATGGCATATGCCACATCCACCGCTAAGGGTATACGACCAGTAAAGAACAGTAGCAACCCTCTTTCATAAAACATGAGGGCTGACTCCCAAATCAGAGCAGGGTCAATATCCACCCTCAAATCCCCCTTACATTTTCATCATGGGTGAAGGCATCCTCCATCATGCATTTTAATTTATCAATATCTATTTGCTTCGACAAATGGGGTTTGAGGAATAACAACTTCATCCTCATAACCCTCCTGTAATGAAGCATTGGATAAAGGTACATTATCTTGTACATCTACACAAGAAGCTATGATAAAGTCAAGAAGCAATTATATTTTGCTAAATTCACCACTTGTGAGTTCTGTTCTGTACAAACAGCAGATATCGCTT
>CM035419.1:155003658-155006158 GCA_020310875.1 Ceratopteris richardii | reverse complement strand
GTACAACTATAAGGACCAAACCCTATCAGAATTGGAGATGTGGCACAAGAGATTGGGTCACATTGGAGAGAGGACCATAAAGCAAATGAGTAGAGATCAATGTGTGCTTGGGATACCTAATGTATCCAAGCAACACATGATATACAAGTGTGGGGCTTGTCAGTTTGGTAAGTCACACAGATTGCCATACACCAAGAAAGGATTTATGCATGAAGATTACTTGGAATTGGTGCATACAGATGTTTGGGGACCAAGCAAGGAGCCATCCATATCTGGATCAAGGTACTATGTGTCCTTTATAGATGATTATAGCAGATGGACTGTCTTGTACTTCATGAAACATAAAGATGAAGTATTTAATTGTTTCAAAAGGTATCTTGCATTAGTTGAGAATCAAACAGGTAGACATTTGAAGAGGTTAAGGTCTGATGGTGGTGGAGAATACTTCTCCAATGACTTTGAAGAATTCTTGCAGGAAAAAGGCATCAAGAGGGAGATTACCACAAGGTACTCACCTGAACAAAATGGGGTAGCTGAAAGGAGGAATAGACTCATTGTGGAGACAGCTAGGTCTATGCTTAATGAAAAAAAACTACCAAATTATCTTTGGGCAGAGAGTGTATCTACTGCCACATATTTAATCAATAGGTTGCCATCAAAGACACTTGATGGAATGACACCCTATGAGGCTTGGCATGGTAAGAGACCATCTCTGGATCATTGCAAGATCTTTGGGTGTGTTGCATATGTACATATTCCCTCACAGGTAAGGGGAAAGCTAGACCCTAAGGCTGAAAAGTGTATCTTTATTGGTTATGATTTGAATCAGAAAGGATACAGGTTCTATAACCCCTCAAACAAAGGCTTCAAGGTAAGCAGAGATGTCATATTTGATGAAAATGATTCATGGTATGAAAATGAGTGCAGGAAAGTTAGCCTACCCTATGATATGGAAGAAGACTTTCCAAAACTTATTAGACAAGAACCAACTCAGAATGAGGACACAAGCTCAGATGATGAAGAAACCATCAACATTGAAGAGTTCAAGGCTTGGAAATCCAAAGGGAAGATGAAGATGAAGCAACTTGAAGACAATCCAGAATCCTCAACTCAAGCTATGAGGAGATCTCAAAGAGAAAAGAAGAAACCAATTAGGTATGGGTATGATACTTCACTTGTAACCAAGCACTCTGTATATCTTGCAAAGGATATCTTGAATGAAGAACCAGGTACATTTGAGGAAGCTATTACTAAACCAGAATGGAAGGAAGCAATGGATGAAGAAATGGAGGCTCTCAAGGAGAGTGATACTTGGGACTTGGTACCCAAGAAGGACTCCATGAAAGTTATAGGATCCAGATGGATCTACAAACTCAAGAGGAACTCAGATGGCACAATAAATAGGTATAAAGCTAGGTTGGTAGCCAAGGGTTTTGCACAAACCCAAGGCATTGATTATGAGGAGACATTTTCTCCTGTGGCCAAGATGCCAACTATCAGAATTATGGTGAGTGTAGCTGCATCCAAGAATTGGAACATGTACCAATTGGATGTGAAGAATGCATTCTTAAATGGATGGATATCTGAAGAGGTCTACATGTCACAACCACCTGGCTATGAGGACCCCAATAAGGTAAATCATGTTTGTAAATTGAAGAAGGCTCTGTATGGATTGAAGCAGGCACCTAGAGCATGGAATTACAGGTTGACAACCTATCTCTTGGATCAAGGATTTGTGATGAGTAAAGCAGATACTTCATTGTTTATAAAGAAGAACAATTCAGAGGTAATATACTTGTGTGTCTATGTTGATGACATCATTATTACAGGAAATGATGTTCAAGGAATTAGACACATCAAAGGTCAAATGATGAAGGAATTCAAGATCAATGATCTTGGATTATTGAAGTACTTCCTAGGACTTGAATTGGTCTACACAAATTCAGGTATATTCATTACTCAAAAGAAGTACATTCAGGACATGGTCAAGAAGTTTAATTTGTAGGAAGCTAAGATCTCAAACATTCCTATGGAGATCAACCACAAACTTAGTGCACATGAAGGAGAAGAGCTTAAGGATATTACAGGTTACCAAAGTTTGGTAGGTAGTCTTAATTATGCTACCTTAACCAGGATTGATATCTCATATGGTGTTAGTGTACTTAGCCAATTTATGCATAAGCCAAGAGTACCACATTTGGAGGCAGCCAAGAAGATAATAAAGTACTTAAAGGGAACACAAAATCATGGTTTGTACTTTCCATACTCATCAGACATTGACATCAAAGTATACTCAGATGCAGATTGGGCAGGTTGCAAGGATGACAGGAGGAGTACATCTGGTTACATATGCTTTGCAGGTGATAAACCAATTTCTTGGTCATCCAAGAAACAACCCACAATAGCTCTATCATCTACTGAGGCAGAGTACAGAGGGCTAGCCAATGCCACTCAAGAAGCAATATGGTTGAAGCTACTATATTCAGAATTGGGCCTATAC
>CM035419.1:154983658-154991158 GCA_020310875.1 Ceratopteris richardii | reverse complement strand
ACTACTCACTGCCATTACTCTCAGTTTTCTCAGTCATCTTGCAGAGATGTTTTCTCTGCGCTTGGTGCAGCATTTTCAGTGATTTAACTTGATAAAGTTAGCTCTATAAGTCTACTATGTGCTCACAAATTTTCATGTCATTTGGATGTTGCAATCTTCAGTTATGTTCATTTGAAATCAACAGGGTCTGTTCATCTTCACTTCTCTGTCAGGTACCCGACTTTTTCACTCATCTTGTGAGAGCCATTTCGCAGTGGTTACTTATCCAAATTCAGTGATTTAAAGCTTGTTGGATTCAGCTTACTGTCTAGTATAATCATACAAATTTTCATAATCATTGGATTTCTATATATTGAGTTATGTTGACTTTTCTGCTCACTGGTCTATTTCAGTAGGAGCCCGTGAAAATCGGGATGATGTCATCACTTGTTAAAACTCATTCTCAGTGTGTGGTTCATTATTTTTGATGCTATTACTCTTGAAAGCTAGCTCTTTAAGTTACCTAGACTTCCCAAAGAGGAATTGAGCTAATTGCTGCTGTGCTCAGAGAATTATGTAAAACACTAGACAGGTGTATGAACCAAGAATAGCAAGTTTTCACCTCTGAGCTAACTCCAACTTATCTGTTTTGATCTATCTTTTTGAGAGTGATCTTCCAAGGTACATAGGGTGTCTAATACATCCATTGGCAAGCTAAAAGGGCCCACCATATATTCCTGGAGTTCATTTGGCTGGTGTAGATCAAGGATTTTGCAACACCTCTACATCTTCAAGCACATACCTATCCATCTCTTCACAGTGGTATCAGAGCAAGGTTGGACAACATGGCAGATGGATTTCCTTCATCAATTGACAAATTGGATAGAGGTAATTACTCAGCTTGGTCATTAAGAATGGAAGCTTATCTCCAAGGTAGAAGTTTATATGGTTATGTGGCTGGAGATGAAGTTATGCCAAGTTTCAGGAACAAAAGTCAACCAACACAAGAAGAGCAAGAAAGATTGAGCACATGGTGTTCCAAGGATGCACTTGCAAGGTCTTATCTCCTCAACTCTATCTCAGATTTTTTGTTGCCTCACATTAGAAGTTGTAAGACATCTCAGGAAGTGTGGGATGCACTTGAAGCTTTCTTTTCTTCAAGTACCAAAGCTAGGAAGCATCAACTATGGCTGGAGTTCACAACTCTCAAGAAGGCTCCCAAACAAAATGTGACTGATTTTGTCACAAAGCTCAAGGACATAGCGGATCAGTTGGGAAGCATTGGAGAGGTAATAGATGAAGAGCAAATTGTAAGGCAGGTCATCAATGGCTTGAAGGCAGATGACAAGTGGGAAGCATTCACCAATGCTATGGATTTGTACATGGACATGCATGTACCTGATTTCAACACACTCATTGGACAACTACTTACTCAAGAGGCAAAGCTTATCAAAAATGGAGAAAGCTCTAAAGGTAATCAATCTTCAGCTTTATACACGGATAAAATCAAGTCTAAAGATAACAAAGGAAAGGCAAAGAAAGTGGATGATGAAGCAGATACATATCAAGCTAACTATGTAGGTAGAGGAAGACATGGCAGAGGTAGAGGAAGAGGAGGTAGACAAGGCAGGGGGAGATCCCAAGACTCCAACTCATGTTCTATTTGTGGATTAACTAATCATACAACTGAAAATTGCTTTAGGAATTCCAGGAATCAAAGAGGCAGAGGATACAATAGAGGAAGTTATGGCTACTCAAGAGGAAGGTTCAATAACTACCATGGAAACTACAACAACTACAATCATTCAAACTATCAAGGAGGCTACAAAGGAAGGAGAGACTACAATAACTACACAGAAGACTCAAACAAAGAGGATTCATTATTGATTGAACATGGCTATGCCACAAGGTAAATCTGATGAGCATGTTTTCTACATAGATTTAGGTTGTTCAAATCATGTGGCAGGAAATGTGGCACTCCTATCAGATTTAGAAGATCCAAGGAATAAGCATGAGGTACAAACAGGAGATGATACAAAACATCCTGTGGAGAAAATAGGCAATGTCAAAGCACCTGATGGAAACATCAACCTACTCAGTAAGGTACTCTATGTCCCTACCATTACAAAGAATTTGATAAGTGTTGGGCAGATAGTAGAGAAAGGGTTGCAAGTAAGGTTCACAAAAGCAGGAGCATTTGTTGAAGATCCAAGTCAAGGATTCAGAAGAATTGCAAAAGGTCAAAAGACAGGTAGATTGTTCACATTTGAATTACAGGACACTAGAAACATTGCTCTCTTTAATTATGGTAGTCAGACACTCACAGAATTGGAAGTATGGCACAAAAGGTTAGCACATATTGGTGAAAGGTCATTAAAGCAAATCTGCAGGGACCAAAGTGTACTTGGACTTCCTAATTTGTCAAAACAACATATGATTTATAAGTGTAGTGCATGTCAATTTGGAAAGTCTCACATGTTACCATTCATGAAGAAACGTTATATGCATGGAGATCTCTTGGAGTTGGTTCATACAGATGTATGGGGACCTAGCAAGGAAGCTTCAATATCTGGATCAAGGTATTATGTTTCCTTTATTGATGATTGCAGCAGATGGACTATCCTATTCTTTATGAAACACAAAGATGAAGTTTTTTCATGTTTCAAAAGATATTTGGCTCTTGTGGAGAATCAAACAGGTAAATCACTAAAAAGGCTAAGGTCAGATGGAGGGGGAGAATACTTCTCCCATGATTTTGATTCTTTTCTTCAAGAAAGAGGAATCAAAAGAGAGGTAACTACAAGGTACACTCCTGAGCAAAATGGAGTGGCAGAAAGGAGGAATAGTACAATTGTTGAAGCTGCAAGGTCTATGTTAAATGAAAAGCATTTACCTAATTACTTATGGGCTGAGGCTGTATCTACAGCCACTTACTTGATTAACAAGTTGCCTTCAAAATCCCTTGATGGGATGACTCCATATGAGGCTTGGAATGGAAGAAGACCAAGCTTAGGTCATTGTAAAATTTTTGGATGTATTGCTTTTGCTCATGTTCCTTCACAGGTTAGAGGCAAGATGGATCCAAAGGCAGAAAGGTGTGTATTTATTGGATATGACAACAATCAAAAGGGCTACAGGTTATACAACCCTACCAACAAAGGATTCTTGGTAAGCAGAGATGTAGTTTTTGATGAGAACAATTCATGGTATGAAGATTCATGCAAGAAGATCAATTTACCATATGATCTTGAAGAAGATTTTCCAAAGCTTGGTAGAGAACAATCAAAGATTGAAGAACAAGACACCTTAGAGGATGATGAAGAATCTCACATGGAAAAGATCAAAGCATGGAAGTCTAAAGGTAAAGCAAAATTGCAGGAACTTGGACATGAGGCAGAATCATCACATCATGGCCTAAGAAGATCTATGAGGGAAAAGAAAAAACTAGAAAGGTATGGGTTTGACACCTCATTAGTAACTAAACATTCTATCTACATAGCACAGGACATAAACCAAGAGGAGCCATCATCATTTGAAGAGGCCAAAGCAAAAACAAAATGGAAGCATGCAATGAAGGAAGAGATTGAAGCACTTGAGGAAAACAACACTTGGGATTTGGTGCCCAAGACTTCATCCATGAAGGTAATAGGCTCAAGATGGGTCTATAAACTCAAGAAGAATTCTGATGGTTCCATTAACAGGTATAAGGCAAGGCTTGTAGCAAAAGGCTTTGCACAAACTCAGGGAATTGATTATGAGGAGACCTTCTCTCCTGTGGCAAAGATGCCTACTATTAGGGTTTTGCTTAGTATTGCCTCTTCCAAGAATTGGAAGATACTTCAACTAGATGTAAAGAATGCATTTTTGAATGGTTGGATAACAGAAGAGGTATATATGGCACAACCACCTGGTTTTGAGAATCAAGTTTATCCTGATTATGTGTGTAAACTTAACAAAGCATTGTATGGTCTCAGGCAAGCTCCAAGAGCTTGGAATTTCAGGCTTGTTTCATTCTTGCAGGACAAAGGCTTTCAACCAAGCAAGGCAGATCCTTCACTCTTTATTAAAAAGAGTAATTCCGAGGTCATCTACCTATGTGTATATGTAGATGATATTATATTGACAGGAAATGATGCAGATGGTATGAAGAAGATCAAAGATCATATGAGAGAAGAGTTCAAGATAAGTGATTTGGGTTCACTTACCTACTTCCTAGGTTTGGAAGTTGTCTACAAAGATCATGGTTTGTTTCTCACTCAAAGAAAGTACATTAAGGACATGTTGGCAAAATTCAAGATGCAAGATTGTAAGATTGCAGGTACTCCAATGGAGGTCAATCACAAATTGAGCTCACATGAAGGTGAACTCATAGAGGACATCACATCATATCAAAGTCTAATGGGTAGTCTCAACTATGCCACATTGACAAGAGTAGATATATGTTACAGTGTGAGTGTGCTAAGCCAATTTATGCACACACCAAGGAAACCACATATGGATGCTGCCAAAAGGATTCTCAAGTATCTCAAAGGAGCCATAAATGAAGGACTTCATTATCCTTATGTATCTGATTTAGGATTGAAGCTATTTTCAGATGCAGATTGGGCTGGCTCCAAGGAAGATAGAAGGAGCACTTCAGGTTATCTTACCTTTGCAGGTTCAAAGCTTATTTCATGGTCATCCAAGAAGCAACCCACAGTTGCTCTCTCTTCTACTGAAGCTGAATATAGATGTCACATAATCCTAGTAGGAGATGGTTGAACCACGCCTTAAGAGAGAGGATTACGAAGTAATCCTCAACCATGGCTTTTGGGCCAAGTGGTTAGCCCATCACACTCCTAACCGGGAGGTCGTGAGTTCAATTCCCAACATTGGTATCAGAGCCTAGTTGAGAAATTGGGCGAGATCGAGGTTCGCGCCTCATTCGTGGGCACTTGGAAAAAGCGCTTATCCGTGGTGAGTGTGAAACTGGCCTTGGATGAAGGCGCATGGGCATTTGGGCACCCACGGAGGGTGGGATAGGTCCAAATTTGGTCCATGTGCTGGAGTTTGAGGTTGGTGGAAGCACTCATGCATGGAAAGTGGGTCCAAGAAGGGTCCATAAGTGAGCATTGAGGACAATGCTCATTCTAAAGGGGGAAGGAATGTCACATAATCCTAGTAGGAGATGGTTGAACCACGCCTTAAGAGAGAGGATTAGGAAGTAATCCTCAACCATGGCTTTTGGGGCAAGTGGTTAGCCCATCACACTCCTAACCGGGAGGTCGTGAGTTCAATTCCCAACATTGGTATCATAGGACCTCGAATTCTGTGTAGAAGACCCCCACAAAAGTGAGGGGTATCATAGGGAAACAACATTGGTATCCGAGCCAGGAAACAGGCGACGGACGCGCCATGCAACAGGAGTAGACGACACGGACAGAGGCGTTCCAGGCGACGGGCGCACAGCAGCCGACGGGCGGCCAGAGAGAAGCCGACGGGCGGCCAGAGAGCAGCCGACGGGCGGCCAGAGAGCAGCCAACGGGCCCTTCCCTCCTCCCCTCCTCGTGGATGAAGATTACACTTACCTGCTCCTCCTTATATAGAGATGTCCTCCGGTTGCAGCGCCCCTATGTGGGATAAAGACCTCTGCCATAGCTCTTCGACGGTGGCTCCAAATTTTTCGAGTGAACAGTGACATCAACACACAACAAGAGGTAAAATTCGAGAATTTTGAGGACTTGGGATCATGAAAATGATGGTTTGGATCAAGATATTAGCTAAATGAGGATGCACATATGTAATACGGGCTGTGGAGAAGGGTTTTGGGTCTTGGGTTTTCATTGAAAAGCTTCAATCCTTCAGTTTGGAGCTCTTCAAAGTCTCTACTTCAAGAGGGTTACCTTTTCACTTCCCACCGGTGACATACCTCACTTCTCCGGACCATTTCTTCTTCATACCATATCGGATTTTAAAAATCTTGGTCACGTTTCGAAGCTACGCTTTCAAGCTTCGCTCAGAGACCATCGGTGTTGGATTTGGAAGAGATTTGCCCTATCAAAATCTCTCTGCAGTGCTTCAGTAGGAACTAGGCGGCCACTCCCGGGCCTAGTTTTTCTTCATCCGGACTCCAAATCCAATTTTTTCACTTGGGATTGTCTCAAATTCTTGAAGTGCAGGTGCTGCGCAACAATTTGTGGACTGGCGAGGATTGGAAAATCTCTGAAATTGTTCAGTTGTATTCAGTTTGCCCGTTTGAGGCTTTTCCTACGCACTTTTGGTGTTATTTTGGACGGTTTATGGTGTCTAGAACCTCCCCGGACCAAGCGGACATTTCCAATTTTTTTTCGGGACTGGCGAGGACTCAAAATCAGCGGCTTGAAGCATCAAGGACCACTTGGATTTAGCTTCCGCAACTCTACTTTGTATCAGGGAAGTGCTCTTGTGTTATATTTCTCTTCTTCTTGCATATTTAAACTCTACTTCCATTCATTTTCATACTCTCTAGTTAGCAAACGGGGGAAGGGTACTTAAACAGGGAAACAACAATAGAGGTCTTGCCATAGCTACACAAGAAGCTATGTGGATGAAGACATTATTCAAAGATCTTGGATTGGAGTTTGGAACTCCAACTATTTTTGGTGACAATATGAGTTCTATTCATTTGGCTGCTAATCCTATTTTTCATGCAAGGACTAAACATATTGAAGTTCATTATCACTATGTACGAGAAAAGGTTCTAAGCAAAGAGATTCAAATATCATATGTGTCCACTCATCAACAATGTGTAGATATTCTAACCAAAGCATTGGATGGTACAAAGCTTTGAAAATTCAAGGCTATGATTGGTTTGCAGGTAATCTTGGAAGATTGAAGACCTCAAGCATACTTGGCTTGAGGGGGAGCTGTTGGAGCAAGTCTATGACAAGCCTAAGTATTGGCTTGAGTCTCACAAAGTCTTAGAAGAAGCTTTAAAAAGAAGACTATGTAAAGTTCACTTGTAAACTACCTCTTGTAACTTTTGAAGAGTTTACTTCATGTAAAAGTAAGAGAATCTTAAGTGGTTGAGTCCACTTGATCAAGAATGGAAAGAGGAGCCACGAATTCGTGATTTGTGGTAGGTAGAGAATCAAATCAATCATTGATTGATTGGAGAGTGATTGAGGGAAGTTAGCCTCCCAAACTCAACTATAAATAGATGGCAGTTTTAGTCGTGGTTAGAGAGACCTATGTGAAGACCTCCAAGAGCTAAGCTTTATGCCATATCAAGGTGTGATTACAAGGCACACATATGTATCAGTAAGTCATTGTATTGTACAAGCAATATACTTTCATTTTCATGATTATTTGAGTTCATCTTTCCATGTTCTTGTGAAGTGTACTACTCACTGCCATTACTCTCAGTTTTCTCAGTCAGCTTGCAGACATGTTTTCTCTAAGCTTGGTGCATCATTTTCAGTAACTTGGTAAAGTTAGCTCTATAAATCTACTACGTGCTCACAAATTTTCATGTCATTTGGATGTTGCAATCTTCAGTTATGT
>CM035419.1:154951158-154956158 GCA_020310875.1 Ceratopteris richardii | reverse complement strand
AGATTGAGTTTCTTCTTGTGTAGGTCATTTGTTGAACATGCCAGTGCTTCATCAACAATACAGGATCAATTGAAGCTTCTAAATTCTTGTTTAAGCAACAAACATGTGCTTATGATTTTGGAGTCACCAATAGGAAATCACATCAAAACCCAAGTGATTAAAGATTTTTCAAGCAACTTAGAAGATATAATTACTCCTAGGGAGGTATAGATGGTATGTGATGAAGCAGGTGTTAGTACTAGAGCATACACTCCATTGTATAATCTTTTGAAGGTGGCACTACAAAACAAAGGTATTTTGCAAAGTATTTTTCCATGCCCTTACAAGGTATCTCTAACGAAGAAGATGACCAATGGGGATGTTGCTAATACTCTTGGCAATTACTTGCATATACAAGATGTTATGCCTGCATCCATTTATCATTCTGCTACATCAAAGAAAGAGTTGAAAAAATCATCTAGGAAGGCATTCATCTACACAAAGTACAACAACATATTTGTCAATTTGGAGAGGCTTCCAAAGGAAATGGTTAAATTTTACAAATCTACAATTCAAGGTATATCTATTTCTGTGAGAATGACATAACATAATGTTTCTTATCTGATGTAGATTGTGGTTCCAGACTCAAGTTTATAATGAAGCTATAATAAATCTATGTCAAATCATAAAGGGACGACGTATGGAGAGACTTAGCATGACACTCATGAATGAAGCTATGGCCCATGCCATTATTGATGAAAGTGAAAACTCTACCCATCACTTTACATACAGTGTTCAATCTGAGAAAGATATATGGTGGTTAGGCGCTATTGAGGTACCTAAAGAATCCAATGATGTTCTTTCATGGATTTTTAGTAGGACCCCATGGATCACACAGGTGATAACTTCTCAAATTCATGGTGCAAAAATCAATGTTGAAGGCCTAGGTGATTTTGAGGTAGAGTGGCACTTGGGTGGAGACTTAAAGACTATCAAATGTATATTAGGGTGCAAACAAGGTGCATCTTCTATCTATCCTTGTCCATATTGCACACAAGGTTATAAACAAAAAAAGAGAAAAGATAATAGCATAGAGGATTTAGCTGATGACATAGATGGATCTCCATCTAGTGAATGGGATGTACCTTTAATTAGGTGTCCCATGTTAGGTACACCTAATCGTGGTATATCGGATAAGTATTGGAATCCCATTATTCCATTTCCTTTAGTTAATGTTCACTTTTGCACATTGCATGGCTTCATGAGAATTTTTTATCGACTATTGAAGCTCCATATAGAATATGCATTTTCCATGAAGCCAGTTGATAAATCTATACAAGCTATAAAAAAATTGGAGGAACTCCTTAACTCAATAGGTTGTCATGGTGGGACGTAACCCTAGTTGTTAAAAACTTTCGGGGAATATCAAGAATTTTTAAACAAGTGTCAATGACCGGAAATAAAGCAAGACATTTTTTTAGAAGAGTAAGTAGCACTCAAAATAATGAACATTATGAGCTGTGGAAAGACCTATGCATGATCACAACAAACACTGATTCTCAAGTTGATCTTTGTAATAAGAGAAATAAGGTTTGTTCATGCTTAGATAAGTTGGTAGGCTTGGGCTTTTTTGACATTTTTAAGTCACTTTGAGCACACATAAGCCATTAGATGCACATAAAGAAGATAGAAAAGGTCTTTATTAAATACAAAGTGTGGAGAACATTTCATAAATTACAATGGAAAGTTAATGACATGGCCATGGTAAAGCGGGCACATATGTAAGCAAGCTCATCATATGGACTGCCTAGGTTTTCAGTGTGTACTTGGTATCTTCACTACTCACTATAGTTTGTCTCCAAATGAGTGTACTTACCATCAATAGCCTCCAATTAGTCTTCAAAATGGTAAAAAAGCCCGAGCCATAGAAACATGGGATTCAAGCCTGCAAAATTTTTCCAAGCCTGAATCCCGCGTTTCTATGGTTGGGGCTTTTTTGCCATTTATATGACTATTTGAGCACACATATGCCATTACATGCACATAGAGAAGATAAAAAAGCTCTTGATTAAGTACAAAGAGTCAAATTTTATTTATCCAAAATGTTACATCAGTTCATAGTTGCTTTTAGTATCTCAACAATTTTCTTCATTAGAGAGATTGTGGCAACTGGTAAGTTAATAGGGATTGAGATATTACATTGGGGTCTTGCATTCCAAGACCCATGGAAATACCTATTTTTCCTAGTACCTTTCCTCTAAAGTTAACTCCTAGAGTAGTTACAACTAAAGATTTTCTAACCAAAATGACACAATTAGTGCCTTTGGTAATTGTACTCAAACACAAAACTTTGCTAAGAGCCTTCAAGCAGCATGTCATGAAGTGCCCATCAGGACTATAATCTTTATGAATAATTACAAAATCATCCTTTGGAAACTTTCCAATGTAGTTTGTGAAGGATGAGCCACTTCCGCGAGAAGATCGATCCCCACCGTACCTTGCTGCAAACTTGTCCACTTCAATGGCTTCCTGTTAAGAAAGAAAATGATAATTCAAGCTCCAATTTTATTAAATTAAATTATTCAATTCTTTACTAAGCACTTACATCATGAATATTTTCTTCTTCCTCCCCTCTTCCAAGGGCATCAAGATCTATGCTAGAATGGGCCATCCCACTCTGTTCTGCTATTGAGGATGTAGGTACTTTGTTCTTCACTCATCGAGATGGAGTCTGAATGCCTTCTGAATGTCATGAAGGAAAATAAACTCCTCTCCATCGACAATGATGATGGAGAGATATTCAATTTCCACCTTTGGTAATGTGGGCTCATAGGGGTTGAAATTTGATGGTGGGGGCTCTTCCATGGTTGATTTCTCACACAGTTTGTTGTCCAAACCACTAGGGAACTCTCTATGGATTATGCCACTCTCTCTGGATAAGTCTATGACGTCTTGTTGGGGCTCATTTTTTTCATGAACCAATCCCCTCGTGATAAGGTTGGGGAGATCCATGGGTGCAAGCTTTGGTTCCTCATTGATGATAAATGTTGTTGTGGAGATGTAAGAAAGGTAACTAGTACCCATCCTCTTCTTTTTGTTAAGTTTTTTTATCAAAGGCACTGTTTCATCCAACAAATGCCCTGCATAGTCAGCAAATGCCATGAAGCGCTTAAGGCGCTTCATGAAAGCTTCATCACCTTTATGAATGTAGAGCAAAAGGTCACACGAGACCCACTTTCCCTCATAAGGTGGAATATCTATGGAATAGCACAAGATGTAGTACTCAAGCAACTCTATGATTTCTTTGAGAACATCAGAGTTGAGTTGAATTGTCTTCTCCAGATCAGGGACTCTAGAGACAAGGTCATACAAGTGTGTTTGACCTTTGTATGGAGTTGATTCCAACAACTCATCGAAGAGTTCTAGAGGACATTTGGACAGGGGGTAGTAGAGGTTGAGGTAGCCATTGTGTGTAAGGGTAGCGTGATTGTTATGGGGTGCATGCTCTTGGAGTGATTCTAGCTCTTCTTGGTTACAAAAGTGAGAAATGAGAGAATGAGACTTGCTTTTATAGTAGTTTCAATATTTTCAAGTGAATGGGACACATTTAAATCTAAAACTAATACCTAAAAGTAAAAGATTCATGCACAGAACTTTAAAAAAAAAAAGCTTATAAAAAAGATTGAACAGACAATCATTTAAAATAATAAGACATACCACATCTACACAGTAGAGAAAATAAAATTCTTGGAATTCTAAAATTGGAATATATACTGCCATGGCAAAAATCAAAGATTTGACAATTTTTACATCATATTGAGATTAAAAAGTTTTACATCTTTCATTTTTGGCATGTGCATTACATTGTAGTAGAGGAAGGAATATGAATGGAAAATGGGTGATGTGTAAACTCCATTATCAAATAGTTCTTGAGCTATGACAATGAAAGTTGAGTTCCATCTACACTCAATTCATGAAGGACTTCAGTTTTATCCTCCAACCTCTTGCCAATCTATAGAGAAATAAAAGACTTTATAATATCATATTTTAATATAATAATTTGTATAAATAAAAGAAAACATTCCATAAATTGTTTACCTTATGTCCTTGTATTCTGAACTTTGATTGATCCAGATCCTCAAATCCCATTATTACTAGATGTTCTCTCATGTTGCCAAGCATCCAATGATGATTCACTGAAATAACTTCCATTTCATTGTTGGGCATATTTATCTTAATTTCAAATGAAATTAAAAGACCCTCAAAACTTTGTAATGGTATCCATTCTCCAAGTTCACACACCCATCGATCATAGTAGAATCTTATGTACAATGAAGTACGGTGTTTCAAATATCAAAATCCTATGCATGTTGCACCAATTTTACAAAGGTATCTATCCACTTTGGTGCATCCTTCTACAAGTCCCCAATTTTCACCTAGTAAACCCTCCACCTACTCATAGGTGATATCTTTTAACATGAACATTGTTGAAGTCTCTAGAATTGTGAATATCTGAAATAGATGTACAAACAAATGAACAGGAACACACCAATACAATCCTACAGATCTACACACTCTTGTGAATTCCAAAGAGTTATGTATGTCCGTCACCATCTTATGCTTCAAAGATGTCAAGCTCCATACATCAAGTTGTGGCTACTCAAGGTTGAAAAGAGAATCTACCTTAATCATCTCTAACCTACCAAAATCATTTGATGAAGAGGGTATAACATATCTATGTGTGTAAAAGAGAACTCTCTCACGTAAAAGCTAAGCAGGATGGGCTTGTGGAAAGACTAGTGATCCAACATCTATATGCAATGCTTGAAAAGTACCTGTAAGACTATGAAGTGGTTGCTCCTCCACAAGGTAGAAGGAAATATATCTACAACAAAAAAATACATATCTGAATAAGGTATATTAAGAAATTAGAATAGGAATCAATCAGTAATACTTACAATTGATAGGATACCTCATTTTGTTTGAGTTTTCCAATTCCATGCTTGACATTGTAAAAACAT
>CM035419.1:154938658-154943658 GCA_020310875.1 Ceratopteris richardii | reverse complement strand
CTCTTCCCGAGGCTAATCCAAGCAAATTTGTGAGTGTGTGAGAGCTACTACCTAGCCTACGCCTCTGAGTACCATTGGGCATCACTCTACATGCCAATGGGAATGTACATTTGATAGTATCAATACATATACTCATAGTTCTTTACTCTGTGTTTTCTCTGAGTGACTACCTCCAAGTCTGTCAACTTCAATAGAGCATAGCTCAAGATCTACTGAACCAAATTTGATGATCAAGGGCTCATTGGAACCAGCTCAAAGCAGTCTACAACACTACAAAATTTCAAGTCATTCCATTCAGCCAGTTGGGAGAAATTGCAGTCGAGGCAGTCACTGGTATTCTCTGTGTTGTTCCTAAAAAGTCGGGGGTGTCTCTGATTTTGCTAAAGATCATGCTCAGTGTATAGTTTGTTAATTGGAGTGATTTAACTTGCTAATGGTAGCTTGTTAAGTTAATTTAATACTCCCAGAAGGAATTAAACCAATTGCAAGTGTGCTGGTCACACTGAGCTTAGGACTGAGCAGGTGTCAATACAGGAATAGAAAGTCTTTGGAGTTGTGAAGGTTCAAAATCATCTGTTTTGATTTGGTCATTACTCAATCATTTTGTAAAGCACATATATAGTTTCTTTGTGTCATTTGGAAGCTCAAGGAGTCTTCTAACCATATCTGAAGAGAAAAGAGGGCAGGTGTGAAGCAGGTCTAGCTGCACCAACTTGATCTTCTGATTGTACCCAGCCATCACATCCAACAGTGGTATCAGAGCTTTCAAGGTAATCATGGGTGATGGTTTCCCTTCCTTCATTGACAAATTGGATAGGAATAACTACCAGGCATGGTCATTAAGAATGAAGAATTATCTACAAGGGAGAAGCTTGTATGGATACATATCAGGAGATGAGGAGTTGCCCTCATTCAAAACCAGAGGCCTACCTACAAAGGATGAGCATGAGAGACTTAATCAATGGTGTGCTAAAGATGCCTTGGCAAGGTCATATCTCCTAAACTCTATCTCTGATTTTCTTCTACCTCATGTTAGGAACTGTAAGACTTCCCAAGAGACTTGGGAAACCTTGTCAACATACTTCTCATCAAGCACAAGGGCCAGAAAGAATCAGCTATGGATTGAGTTTACAACTCTCAGGAAGCAATCAAAACAATGTGTCTCAGATTTTGTCACCAAAGTCAAAGACATTGCAGATCAACTTGCAAGTGTTGGAGAAGAAATTGAAGAAGAGCAAATAGTCAGACAAGTGATCAATGGACTCAAAGCAGATGACAAGTGGGAAAGCTTTACTACTGCAATGGACTTGTACATGGACATCCAAGCACCTGATCTAACAACTCTGATTGGACAACTATTCACACATGAAGCAAAGATCACAAAGAATGGAGAGCAATCAAAAGGTAACAATCCCTCTGCCCTATATACAGATAAGAAGTCTAAAGACAAGGGTAAAAGTAAGAAAGTTGATGAAGAAGGATCCACCTCCCAAGCAAACTATGCAGGGAGAGGTAGATCATCTAGAGGTAGGGGCAGAGGAGGTAAGTCAGGTAGGGGGAGACCCTATAATCAATCTCCATGCAATATTTGTGGCTTGTCTAACCATACTACAGATGAATGCTACAAGAACTACAAGAATCAAAGAGGAAGAGGTCACCAAAGAGGAGGATACTCTCAAGGAAGAGGCAGATTCAATCAATCTCAAGGCTACCATGGTTACAACAATAATTACAACAATAACTACAACAATAGCTACAATCACAATGGCAATTATCAAGGAGGATACAGGAACAGAAAGGATTACAACAATTATGCAGAGGATCAAGATGATTCCTTGTTGATTATGAACATGACATCTAAATCAAGTATCAATGATGATCATTTGTTCTATATTGACTCAGGTTGCTCTAACCATGTAGCTAGGAATGTTGCCTTACTCTCTGATTTGGAAGAACCTAAAGGCAAGCACCAAGTGCAGACAGGTGATGACACTAAACATTCAGTGGTTAAAGTAGGTAATGTCAAAACAAGTGATGGTAATCAGAATTTGCTAAGCAGAGTATTGTATGCTCCAACAATCACCAAGAATCTGATGAGTGTAGGTCAGATTGTTGAAAAAGGTCTACAGGTCAGGTTCACTCAACATGGTGCATATGTGGAGGATCCAAGACATGGATTCAGAAGGATAGCCAAGGGAGAGAAATCAGGTAGACTATTTACCTTTGAACTTGAGGATACTAAGAATATTGCATTGTACAATTATAAGGACCAAACCCTATCAGAATTGGAGATGTGGCACAAGAGATTAGGTCACATTGGAGAAAGGACCATAAAGCAAATGAGTAGGGATCAATGTGTGCTTGGGATACCTAATGTATCCAAGCAACACATGATATACAAATGTGGGGCTTGTCAGTTTGGTAAGTCACACAGATTGCCATATACAAAAAAGGGTTTTATGCATGAAGACTACTTGGAATTGGTGCATACAGAGGTTTGGGGACCAAGCAAGGAGCCATCCATATCTGGATCAAGGTACTATGTATCTTTTATAGATGATTATAGCAGATGGACTGTCTTGTACTTCATGAAACATAAAGATGAAGTATTTAATTGTTTCAAAAGGTATCTTGCATTAGTTGAGAATCAAACAGGTAGACATTTGAAGAGGTTAAGGTCTGATGGTGGTGGAGAATACTTCTCAAATGACTTTGAAGAGTTCTTGCAGGAAAGAGGCATCAAGAGGGAGATTACCACAAGGTACTCACCTGAACAAAATGGGGTAGCAGAAAGGAGGAATAGACTCATTGTGGAGACAGCTAGGTCTATGCTTAATGAGAAAAAATTACCAAATTATCTTTGGGCAGAGAGTGTATCTACTGCCACATACTTGATCAACAGGTTGCCATCAAAGACACTTGATGGAATGACACCCTATGAGGCTTGGCATGGTAAGAGACCATCTCTGGATCATTGCAAGATCTTTGGGTGTGTTGCATATGTGCATATTCCCTCACAGGTAAGGGGAAAGCTAGACCCTAAGGCTGAAAAGTGTATCTTTATTGGTTATGATTTGAATCAGAAAGGATACAGGTTCTATAACCCCTCAAACAAAGGCTTCAAGGTAAGCAGAGATGTAATCTTTGATGAAAATGATTCATGGTATGATCATGAGTGCAGGAAAGTTAGCCTACCTTATGATATGGAGGAAGACTTTCCAAAGCTTGTCAGGCAAGAACCAACTCAGAATGAGGACACAAGCTCAGATGATGAAGACACCATCAACATTGAAGAATTCAAAGCTTGGAAATCCAAAGGGAAGATGAAGATGAAGCAACTTGAAGACAATCCAGAATCCTCAACTCAAGCTATGAGGAGATCTTCAAGAGAAAAGAAGAAACCAATTAGGTATGGTTATGATACTTCACTTGTAACCAAGCACTCTGTATATCTTGCAAAGGATATCTTAAGTGAAGAACCAGGTACATTTGAGGAAGCTATTACTAAACCAGAATGGAAGGAAGCAATGGATGAAGAAATGGAGGCTCTCAAGGAGAGTGATACTTGGGACTTGGTACCCAAGAAGGACTCCATGAAGGTGATAGGATCCAGATGGATCTACAAACTCAAAAGGAACTCAGATGGTACAATAAGCAGGTACAAAGCTAGGTTGGTAGCCAAGGGTTTTGCACAAACCCAAGGCATTGATTATGAGGAGACATTTTCTCCTGTAGCAAAGATGCCAACTATCAGAATTATGGTGAGTGTAGCTGCATCCAAGAATTGGAACATGTACCAATTGGATGTAAAGAATGCATTCTTGAATGGATGGATATCTGAAGAGGTCTACATGTCACAACCACCTGGCTATGAGGATCCCAATAAGGTAAATCATGTTTGTAAATTGAAGAAAGCTCTGTATGGATTGAAGCAGGCACCTAGAGCATGGAACTATAGGTTGACAACCTATCTCTTGGATCAAGGATTTGTGATGAGTAAAGCAGATACTTCATTGTTTATAAAGAAGAACAATTCAGAGGTAATATACTTGTGTGTCTATGTTGATGACATCATTATTACAGGAAATGATGTTCAAGGAATTAGACACATCAAAGGTCAAATGATGAAGGAATTCAAGATCAATGATCTTGGATTATTAAAGTACTTCCTAGGGCTTGAATTGGTCTACACAAATTCAGGTATATTCATTACTCAGAAGAAGTACATTCAGGACATGGTCAAGAAGTTTAATTTGCAGGAAGCTAAAGTCTCAAACATTCCTATGGAGGTCAACCACAAACTCAGTGCACATGAAGGAGAAGAACTCAAGGATATTACAAGTTATCAAAGTTTGGTAGGTAGTCTTAATTATGCTACCTTAACTAGGATTGATATCTCATATGGTGTTAGTGTACTTAGCCAATTTATGCATAAGCCAAGAGTACCACATTTGGAGGCAGCCAAGAAGATAGTAAAGTACCTAAAGGGAACACAAAATCATGGTTTGTATTATCCATATTCATCGGACATTGACATCAAGATATACTCAGATGCAGATTGGGCAGGTTGCAAGGATGACAGGAGGAGTACATCTGGTTACATATGCTTTGCAGGTGATAAACCAATTTCTTGGTCATCCAAGAAACAACCCACAGTGGCTCTATCATCTACTGAGGCAGAGTACAGAGGGCTAGCCAATGCCACTCAAGAAGCCATATGGTTGAAGCTACTATACTCAGAATTGGGTCTATATACAAGGCCACCTATCATATTTGGAGATAACACAAGTTCACTCCATCTAGCTGCTAATCCTGTGTATCATGCTAGGACAAAACACATAGAGGTTCATTACCACTATGTGAGGGAGAAATTACTTAGCAAGGAAATTCAGTTATCATATGTGTCCACTAATATTCAATGTGCAGATTTGCTTACAAAAGCTTTGGATAGAAGCAAGCTATGCAAGTTTAAATCCATGATTGGATTGCAGGATATCATT
>CM035419.1:154926158-154928658 GCA_020310875.1 Ceratopteris richardii | reverse complement strand
GCATCGACTTATGCCCCCAAGTCGATGCCAAGCATAGACTTATGCTAGGAGGTCGATGCAAGGCATCGACTTTTGGCAGCAGGTCGATGCCAGGCATCGAATTTAGCAGTAAGTCGATGCCAGGCATCGAATTCCTACTAAAAGCCTGGCATCAAATTGGTTAGGTGAATCAAGGCATTTAGACTAATAGCAAACCAGACATGATCTCTGAAAGAGAACCTACCCAATCATGAAACATGATAAAATATTCTGATAAAGCTTTGTAGGATGATGTGGTTGGATAGTCTGCTTGGACCTCTGTCCAAGAAAAGCGACCCAGCCTCTTCATCATCACCTCCTGAATCTTCATGTATACTTTATGACTACAGTCATAGAAATGAAAAAGAGACTAGTTAGACCAGAAACATGGGAGGATGGAAAAAGGATTTGAGAATAACATACATACTTATTGAGCTCAGTAACCATCTCCTCCAGGCTTAACTCCTTGGAGATTACCCTTGACAAAGTTGATATAATCAATGTATCATCCTTGATTCCTTGAAGGGCCCTCCATGGTGTCAGCTTCATGTCCTCAAGAGCCTCTTCAATTGAGAGGTCAACTTTCCTTCCCTTTCCCTTCAGATCCACCTGTGGTTCTGGCCTTGACTTTCGTTGCTTCTGGCCCTTGACCTCCTTATTCTCCCACATTGTGAAAATTTTATCCTGTAGATCCCAGATCTCACCTATTCTCAATGCCAGTTGAAACCATGGATCATATTTCCTCAAAGCATCAGACTTTCTATTCTCATCCAGTGCAATTCCAACCTCAATAAGGCATTGCTTTCATAGATTGGGATGTATTCTTCTAGCTTCCTTCACGAGACAATCTTCATATTCATGGTGGAAGAACCGAATTCTCTCTATGGAGGACATTTTTTACCTGTAGTCATTGTCATTGTTGTGATCCCAAACAAGAAGCTTGGCTTCCTCAGTTGTAAGACCAACATATATCTTGCACTCTGCATACCTAAAGAAGAATGTGGTAGGGTGCTCCTTCACTAGCTGTCTGCGGGCCTCTGCAGAGTGTGAACCTCCAATCACATTATATGTATAATCCTCAAATAAACCCTCATTGAACTCCTTCACAGAGCTGCACTCATTCGGATCCACCATGACAAGGAATGGCACAGCAGTAGCATGAGGATTTATTTTCATTTTCTTCTTAAGATTCTGCACGTGCAAATTGTGTGGCTCCCTGATCTCAAGGGGCCTCCTCCCTGTGACTGGATCTAATGGTGGCCTATGGATGATATTGATTGGCAGGTGGAACAACTGCCCCTTCTTCACAACTTTTCTTCTCGCTATGTCTTCCCTCATCTTGTTCTGCTCAGTACCAAGAACACCCAAGGCAAGCTCTCCACCAGGTGCAACTATTATATCCTCAGAGCTAGAGATTGAGTCAAAAGACTCCTCATCAGCAATTCTCTTATTTTTCTTTTGGAACTTTTTTTGCACGCTCTGCTTACCCCTTGCCTTTATAGGGGTTGTCATCTTCTGTTGTGTTGGCATGATGTTGCCTTGGATCCATGGCATCAAGTCCTCGATAAGATTCACTGAGTTCCTACATATCTATGTAAGCCCATCTCGAACACAACACTCTAGGCATAAGAAATCCATCTTGCATATAACATTTCTTAAACCTTTCGATGTCTCTACCAGGACAAGGAGATTGTTAGAATAATCCAGTTTGAACACAAGGCCATACTGAAAACCTTGTGTTGTCGTGATCTTTCCTCTCCCATACGCCCCTGCGAACACAAGGAGGACTGCATTCTTTTCTTCAACATACTGAAGGCACCACTCCAGGTTTGTCATGTCTCGGAGTGGACGATGTGTCCTTAAGACCTCTACGTCCCTCGACCTTTCCTGCCTAGTTGTATCATCCTCAACAATTTTGATGCTACTCTGTCCACCAGAGGACATTCCAACCAGATTGCTGGCCTTCTCAGAGGATAAGGATGCAATAATTTTCTTTGGTTTTGGTTGGTGACCAATGCCTCTATCACGTTGCTGGTAAGCAGAGCTCATGGTCACTCTCAGCTTCTTGAAAGGCCTCTCACTCTTGGACTCAGCATCCCTGAAGGGGCTTGGAAATATGAGCTCATATGTTGATGTGTTTTTCAAGGGTCCAAGTCGATGCCAGGCATCGACTTTGCACCCTAAAGTCTATGCCTGGCATCGACTTTCAGGCCACATTCGATGCGAGGCATCGAACTTCCAAGTCAATTCCAGGCATCAACTTGATGGTGCAAGTCGATGCCCGGCATCGACTTTGTGTGCAAGTCGATGCCTGGCATCGACTTGCACCTAAAGGTCGATGCCTGGCATCGACTTACACCATTAAGTCGATGCCTGGCATCGATTTGTACCCTCATTGGATCTATATTTTATGAGCTAAGAAAAATAAAAACCTAGAAAGCATACTATTTACTCAAACATACAAAAGGAATCTTTTAGGAAT
>CM035419.1:154793658-154923658 GCA_020310875.1 Ceratopteris richardii | reverse complement strand
TACATTTAGACATTGCAAAAAGGTGTTGATACCATTATGGTCATTGTGCACAAAAGCTTTCGTGTCATGGAAAAAGAGTCTCATTAGCATCTTTTATGACTATGAGGGAGCTGAAGACCCTAGATGTGCCCAAGAAGGGTCTGATGGTTAAGCAAGTAGCTAAGGCCATCGGTGGCAATGACAAAAAGAAGGGGATCCGGAGCACAAGCTATTTAATAGATCTCTTTAACTTTAGAGTTGACCATTGATATTAATTTGGGCCGAGGTATTCCCCATAAGCATAGAGATCATGTTGAGGATATCTTGGTAAGATTCCTTAGCAAATTTTAGGCCTTTCGAAACATCAATAATAACTGTCAAGATGGATCTACCCAATATGAAACCCTTTTGGTCCATATTGATCCATGAGCACAGATGGAAGGTAATGGGATTCACAATAATGTTAGTTAAGATCTTATAGTGAGTTTGTAGCATAGTGATGGCTTGCTAATTTTTAATCCTACTTTTTTTATATTTTTTCTTTTGAACAAGCCTAATTACATCTTCATTGAGAAATTTAGGGAGATTGCCAAAGTGGAAGGCCTCCTACCACACCGAAAGTAGCATTTTCCCAATCTTTGTCCTAAAATTCTTGAAGAACTCGTTGATGAGGACATCCCAACCCATGCTTTTACCAATAGATACAACATTAATAGTTTCAAGGAACTTTGTATAGGTGATAGGGGATTCAAGAAGATGCACGATGTTTTGAGGATTTCGTTTTGATCTAATTCTCAATATGGCAACCATGCAATCCCTTCTCTCAGAAAGTGAGCACCATGGAAACCCCCAAGAGCTGAGTGAAGTGGTTGGATATTAACTCAATATTCTCGTACACAAAAGCGCATTCCACCCCATTGTTATCTACCATATAAGGGATCTCTTCCTTGAGTTTATTCTTATTTAGGAGCTTAAACATCTGTTTCATTGGTTATTCTGCTTTGCCCAACCACCAATCTTTGAAATAAATATGCATGTTTCTTCTTTGAATTTCCTCTTCATATCTTAGTTTCCTTCTAATTTTTTGGAGTCTTGGTTACAGGTTGGAATTACCATTATTGACTTCCATCTATAGATATTGGACTCGACAATAAATATTTTCCCTTGTGATGTGCCAACTGTTAATTTCTTTTTTGGCATCAACAAGGAGAACTTAGGACACCTTAACTACTATCTTTTAGCACTTAGTTGCAAAGGTATAACATCTAAAGGCCTCACTCAAGTATGTGGAGATTGCATGCTTAACAGAAGGAAGGAAAGGGATTGAGGGATCAACATGAAATCGGGGGGCCTTCTAGTGTCTAAGATGTGGTTTGAAGGTGAGAATAATTGGGTAATTATCGAATAAAACTAAGTGAACACATTGAGAAAGGGATGGGGAACCTTGCTTATCATAATGTTATGGGAGATATAGCTTCTAACAATTATAGATTTTGGCAAATCTTTTCCTGACTCTAGTTTTGACAAATAGAAACCATCTACGCATTTGACTTTTACTAGATCATGGTATAGATTAACATTTTCCTAGGCATCTTTCTCTGTTCCATCAATAACTCGCACCTTTGGTCCCATCTATCAAATAATAATTCCACCATACCAAAGTCCCCATAAGGGATGAACTCGAAAGGTAGGGATTCCAAAGAGAGCCAAGTATCTAGTCTTTTTGTGTCTTGATTAGGAGCATAAAATGAAGCAATGGTTAGCAAAAGAGGGCCGTTAAAAGATGTGAAATCCATTGATGGTTTAGATCCATTATTGTATCCATCAATAATGAGTGCCATATTTTTTTGAAGCCAATAGATCCACCACCACTCCCATGTCAGCGTTCTATGATGATCCACACATCATGAGATTGTGAAATGTGTTTTAACCTCATTTGTAGTTTGACTCTCTCAAATTTGATCTCGAACATAGATTAATTCTAGGTTGAAATTTTTCTCTCAAAATTATGGACCAAAAATGGGCACTCTTGAGGGGAACGATAGCCCTCAAATGTTGTATGAAACAACAATCATTTAGGAAGGTGGGTATCAGCCCTCTTTTTCTTATGTTTATCTAGCTTTCTTTTTCTAGAGGTAGAGGGAACTTAGCACATGAAATGATCTTTGAGGGGGATCTTCAATGGGAATCTAGTGGGGAGCTTTTCTTTCTGAGACACTACCCCTTCCAAGGAGTCCCTCAAAACATGGACCCCATAATAGAACCTTCACTATCCAAGCTATCTTCTTTGTTGGAGGTGAGACCAAACCCATTGTTGGATGTGATTTCATCCACTTTGTTGGATGCGATTTCATCCTCTTTACTGGGTGCAATTTCTTCTTGATTACCTTGCTTGATTGTGGAAGGAGTTTCACGTGTTTCCTCTTTGTTCAAGTATCGTTTCCATTCATTTGGGTAGTCTAAAATATTGATCTCATTCTCTAGATTATAGAACATATAGTTAGTTGTAGTGAGTGAGTGAGTGGGATTTGATCCACTTCCTCCTTTAGGAATTCTTCTCCCTTTGTGCCTTACTTCCATGAAGGCCTTTGAATTATGATCCTCAACTTAAGTTCATTTCACTTTTTGGCTCTCAATCTAGGAAATTATCTTTAGGGGTCAAAATGATTTCTTCATATATATCCTAAAAATTTTCCCTAAGCATTTCCTCATTCTCTTCTGGTCAAAATGATTTTCGAACCATAGGGAATTCTTTGATCTTGTGGCCTTTGCACTCCGCAGTGAAAGCAAGCATTGGGTAAGTTTTTGTAAACTAACTCCTATTCAAGAGGGATTCCTTCAAAAATTATTATGTTGATATTGGTGGGAAGAACAAGGTTAAATTTTTCCGCAACACAAATCTATAAGTGCCATCTAGCATTGAAAGAGTGCATCACCTTCATTCGCGATGAAATCTAGATATCACTTGAAAAGACATAATATCGAGTGGCATACTTGCCAAGAGCCTATTACCAAGGCTTGGAAGGCCATATCCTCATTATCAAAGACTAGAGGCACATGGTTGGCCAACATGATTTGATACTTACACACCACCAAACAACATGCGAACAAATCTTTTTGAAACCATTGTCGGAGGGAATCTAGAGGTGGTTTCGGACGGGAAACCTAGTAAGGGAAAGAAATGTAGGCTTGACCCCAAACACACCAAGAGAGGCTCCATTGGCCTTATCCACCAAGGCCAAACCCACATTTATGACTGCTAATGAGGGAATGGGCCCCTCCATTGACTGTAGAGAGAGAAACTAAAAAGGAGGCAAGACCATGGAGGGGAACTCTTTTTTTCACTTTTCGTAGTGAGGTAATACTATTAAAAGAAAAGCTTCAAATTAAAAATTGATGGAAAAACTAATTTGTACAAGTGCACCAACTTATGAAGGCCTTAAGTCATGAGATTTCACTACAAAAAATAACCCAACCACTCCCCAAATCATTCCAATCAAGTCCTCTAAGTTAGGAGGAGGAGTTTTAGGAAAAGAGGTTCCTAGATTGAAGGAGCCTACTTGCTTTCTGTATAATAGGCTTTCATCACAAAATTTTGTGTGATCTCGTGTTTTTATTCTATGTATTTGAGTTTGCTCAAAGTGCTCAAAGTCTATAAAGAAAGCCCCTAGCTTGAGCAAGCCGCCTACTTGCTTCCATCCCAAGTTTGGGTTAGGTTATCTCACTACCTATGTGAGGAGTGACTAGTTTCTTTTTCCCTAAGTTTTATCCATTGGTTCTCCTATTGGAGTAACCCATTTGATATGAGTTCACTCTTTTAGAATAGCTAATAGAGTTTTCAAAGTTTGGTGAAATCTTGGGATCTATCACTATAGTGTGTGAGTTATTAAATCTAGAGTGAAATTATGTCCTTATACATGTGTGCGAGAGTGTGGGCCGAGTAGTCTCTTTTGCAAACATTGCCATTTTATCCATGAGCACCGACTTCGGATCAGATTTATCTTCTTAGAAAGATCTTTTAGTCTTCTTTCGGCTGATAAGAAATCTCTAGAAATCTCTACATCATCTCTAAGAAATAGCTAGAACATCAAAACAATGTCTATGTGAATGCACCTTAGGAGGTCACATTATTCTTCTAGTTGCATAGTGAGTTGCCAAATCTCCAAAAAGTGGTATCAAAGCATCTTGAAGGCATTGACTAGCTCTGAGAGTGAAAATCTTCTTATGATGCATATGTATGGAAGATCAAACAATGTAGATACGACATGGTATATCGATGGTAGTTATAGCAACCATGTCTGAGAAATAACTAGAACACCAAAAATAGTGTCTATGTGAGTGTAACTTGGGAGGTCACATTATGATTCTAATTGCAGGGGAATTTTTGAAATCTCCCAACAGTGGTATCAAAGCATCTTGAAGTTCTTGGAGGGCATTCATTACAGAATAGAGGACTTACTTGAGCTTGTGTTTCAAATGTTTCTTCACCATATGATTTGCAAAAAAACTTTGTTCAAAAATTTACATGCTCCAAGTGGTAAGGGGCATGTGGAAACAAGGGATGATAAAGCCCATGAGATCACACACATAGGTTTTGGATGACAAAGAGCAAGGAAGATGTCACAATGATTTGCTTCATGTACCTACAATCACCAAGAACTTGATGTCCCTGGGACTAATGTTGGATAGAGGTTACCAAGTGAGATTCAAAAAATAAGGATGTTTTGTGGAGAATGCCAAACAAGGCTACAAGTTGGTTCCAAGAGGAAAGAAGCAAGTAAGGTTTTTTACATTAGAGGTAAACCCAAATCCTTAATATCAAGTATACTTTACTTTTGGCAATACGTAGATTGCGGAGTTGGACTTATGGCACATAATAATTCGGCACATCAACATTCAAAGGATGAAGGAGATGCAGCAAAAGAGGTTAACAGAAGGTCTACCAAATTTTCAAGGTCAAGGAATGAAGAACTTATATCAAGGTTTCCACATGGGTAAGCAGTTGAGACTTCCCTTCAAGAAAAGTGGATACATCAATCAACATCCACTTGAATTGGTTCACACGGATGTATGTTGACCCGCCAAGGAGCCATCCCTAGGAGGGAATAGTTATTTTGTGACTCTTATAGATGATTATACTTGCATGGTTTGGATATATTTCATTAAGCAAAAGTGAAATGTGTTTCATTTCTTTAAAATGTTCAAAGCTATGGTTGAGAAGGAGACAGGTAACTATAAAAAGAAGCTAAGGTCTGATGTATGGGGAGAGTGTTGAGCTCTAAGGACTTATCATCAACTGTTGAGCTCTTGTACTATTTGTTAACACGATGAGTGAGCTTAACTAGCTAAAGCTCAACTGCAGAATTCACCACGCCACAAGAACTAAGCTAGAGTGATGTTAGAACACCTCTATAATCATCAATAGCTTAGCAAGCTTCCTGAAACAAAAAACTTTATAGCTATCTTTAGTGAAATCTGAAAATTTACTTTATAGAAAACTTTGCCTTTCCTTCAGGCTTCAATTCTGATCTGGTTTACTTCAGTCTTTATAATTCTTCGTTAGCTTACTGTTAGATAAACTTTATGTCCCTTAAATATATCAAAACTGTGTTTTGAACTCACCGGAATATCACTGGAACTTCACCGGACTCATCGTAATTGTACCGGAATGTTACCGGAATCAACAACAATTTTGTTTGTAGTTACTTCAAATGATTGTTGATGAAGTAAGGAAGTAATACCTGAGCTTCCTTCAGTGAATGAACACTATCTGAAGTTTAAGGAAAAACTTCACCAGTTCTGGATGTCTTTACTTTCAGACACAATACTGTGCGTACTTGTCCTGTTTCACAGAAGTCTTTTGATCAACTTATAGTTGAGACTATTGGCTTCAAGATGAGCTATCTCTCATGAAAAATTTTACACTATGTTGCGAGATCTAACTTGTAGATGTACCGAAAAACATTTACTGAGAAAACTGTAACTGTTAACTAACTTTCACAGAAACATGAATCACTCAGATTTTTCACATACGAAGAATGCGCCCAAACTTCCACATGAACACGTGTTTTCTATTAGAGAAGATGTGTACAAAAATAGCTTGGCCTCACTTTGCTCATAGCTATGGAAAACTCTCCTACTCTGAGTAGTTATTCCTTACCATCTCTCTCAGATGAATACCCGATAGTTCAAGGTCTATTATTCATCTCTACATACCCAATCTCTGGCGTCTTCTATATCACTATCCTCAGTTTCTACATGCGCTATTCTATTCCCGTTCTATGTGCTCTCTCTGCTCCCTTCTTCGCTCTTCTTCTCACATGTATTATGATCTTCTACCTCATATATATACATTTTGTTTTGAGATTCAAAACTCGTATTTCTAGAAGTTTCTATGAACTATATTACAGTCCTGAATTTGTCCCTTCACTAAGGCTTGATTTTCTGAATGCTTTGTTTCTGCTTCTCTTTGTCTTTCTTCGTCTTTATGTCTGTCTGTATGTCAAATTTGTGAGTGATTCTTCAACATCTCCCCCTCAATCACTAATTTGCATTCTCTGATCTTTCATATATTCTTCTTTTTTTTTATACCTGCCATTTCTTTGAATCTGCTTGTCTTTACTCCATCTAAGCTCTTTGTCAGAATATCTCCTATCTGATCTTTTGTAGATGTGTATATTGTTTCAATCTCTTTTTCCATTACCTTTTCCCTCAGGAAATGATATTGAATTTCTATGTGTTTTGTTCTTGCATGAAATAGTGGATTTGCTGCAAGATACAATGAGCTCATATTATCTCCATGTATGATAGGTATACCTTGATGAATACCCATACTTTTGAATAAGGTCTGCATCCATATCACTTCTTTTGCTGCTTCCACAAGTCCTTTATAATCTGCTTCAGTTGACGATAAAGCCACTCTGTGTTGCTTCCTTGAACACCAGCTGACAAGCTTATCTCCTAGGTATATCATATACGCATGTGTTGACCTTCTTTCATCTTGACTTACTGCCCAGTCTGAGTCACTGTATGCTCTCAGCTTTATATCTGACGTAAAAGGATAATATAATCCTCCTTTATAGTTCTTTTGATATATCTAAGAACTCTTTGTCCTGCAACCCAATGTTGATCCTTTGGACAATGCATGAACTGTGAGAGAACTCCCATTGCATAACTGAGATCAGGTCTTGTTAGTGTAGCATAAATTAAGCTTCCCACTAATGACTGATACTTCCTCATATCTTAAACTCTACACCACCATATTTGCTGAGTTTATGATTTACTTCAAGCGGCATTGAAGCTTCTCTACAATTCTTCATGTTAAACTTCTTCAGTAAGTTTAGGAGATACCTTTCTTGCGAAACATATACACCATGATTTGTATATGTGACTTCCATTCCAAGAAAGTATGATAATTTTCCTAGGTCACTGATCTTGAACTCTTTTTCAAGCAATCTTTTTACCTCCTTGATTCCTTCATCTGATGTTCCTGTGATTATTATGTCATCTACATAAATACAAATGTAGATCATACCTTCATCTGTTCTCTTAATAAGTAGACTTGCATCAGCCTTTGAGCTTTGGTATCCAAGGTCATTGAGATACTTCACAAGTCTGTAATTCCAAGCTCTTTGATCTTGCTTCAATCCATAGAGAGCTCTTCTTAATATGCAAACATGATCTGGGTAACTGGAACTTACAAACCCTTCAGGTTGTTCCATGTAGACTTCATCTGATATATATCCATTTAAAAATGCATTCTTTATATCCAGCTGACTTAGCTTCCATCCTTTTGAGGCTGCTATAGCAATCAATGTCCTTATGGTTGACATCTTTGCCACCGGACTAAAGGTCTCATCATAATCTATGCCATGTGTCTGAGCATAGCCTTTGACCACCAGTCTAGCTTTGTATCTGGCTATCCTTCCATCTACAAGTTTCTTAACTTTGTAAACCCATTTATTTCCAACCACTTTCTTACCATTTGGTTTTGGAACAAGATCCCAAGTCTTGTTCTCCTCAAGCGCTTTAAACTCCTCCTTCATTGCTTCTTCCCATTGTTTCTTACCTTTTGCCTCACTGTAATTCTGAGGTTCTTCATCTTCCTTTACTCAGTAAGCATAGTTTTTCTGAGTCAAATAAGAAGTATCATAGTGTTGGCATCATATGGGAAGAAGCCAAGTATGGACATGCATGTGGATCTAGCACTAAGGCAACCTATTAAAATTTTTCCAAACCTTACATCATTTTAAAAGTGATTCTCATCACTAGAAACCCTTATAAATACCGTTTCATCTTTTTTTAGCTCCATTTTGTACAAGCCGAGGAGTCCTCGAACTTGGGGAGCCTTAGAAGTAGTTGCCTGCCAATTTTCATATTTTTTAGATCTCGTTTGAGCCCTCAAATAAGCCCTAGAACCTAATTTTTAACTAGGCCGGACACTAGGTCTGGACAAGGCCAAAGCTAGTAAAAAACTATAAATAGAGCTAGAGAGCTCATTTTTGGGAGAGCTTCTTGTAGTTTTGAGCTTGTATGAGAACTTGGTTATAATAGAAGTGATTCCATTGTCTTACTCTCTTTGTTCTTGCCGTGTGTGCACGTGTGTGTATGTGTGTGCATGTTGGTGTGCTTCTCACTCACACACTTGTGTCTTCACTTGCTCGAGGTCTTCACACCATCCTCATGTCTTCCCGGATTGACATTAAAGGAGGTGCTACTCATCACTGAGCTACACCAAATTTTGGCGCCGTTGCCGGGGATTCGAGCTTTGAGGACGAGTGTGTGATGGTAAGACGTAGAGAGGACGCGTTGGAATGGTAAGTAGTAGATAAATTTCTTGTTACCATCTCCATCTCCATCTCCATCTCCATCTCCTTCTCCACTACATATTCCCTCTTCCTTGTCATTCTCCTCATTTGCTTTGTGCGAGTTTGAGAGAGAGTGAGTGTGTGTTCTTGTTTTTGTGTGCTTTTGCATGTTTCTTGCAGGTTTCAGCTTCATTCTCATCTCCAGCAAGCTCAGCAGGTACGGATTTTCTCTGCACAGGCCCCGAGGCATCAAGCTCGAGCTATCGTGACACACCAAAAGGTTGACCCAATCACGATTCTGAGTGCACCACGACACTGCGCAGGCCGAGAGCTCCTAGGATCACTAGACAGAACAGAAAAATTCACCATATCCCGACCTATCGCGACACCTCGAAGTATCGCGACACTCCTAGGTATCGCGACACTCCCAAGTATCGCGACACCTCGACCTATCGTGACACCTCCACCTATTGCAACACTCCCAAGTATCGCGACACCTCGACCTATCGCCACACCTCCACCTATCGCGACACTCCCAAGTATTGCGACACCTTGACCTATCGCGACACCTTGACCTATCGTGACACCTTGACCTATCGCGACACCTCGACCTATCACGACACTCCCAAGTATCGCGACACCTCGACCTATCGCGACACTCCCAAGTATTGCGACACCTTGACCTATCGCGACACCTCAACCTATCGCGACACCTCGACCTATCGGGACACCTCGATCCGACCTATCGTGATACGCGGACTTAACGCATGAATTTTTAGGGTGAATTAATTGAGTGTGTTGAGGTACTTTTAGGGCTTAATTTTGGACACATTGGGATGATATTAGAGTCTTAGAAGTGGGCAAAATACCTAGAAATCAGGGAGGAATTTCCTAAACCCTGAGAGCCTGTTTTGACCCCTAACTGCATGAATGGTCATAACTTCACCATATGAACTCCGATTGATGAGATTTTGGTCTCGTTGGAAACCTTGTTGAGAATCCTACGTGGACCTCGACTCGTTTTTGTAAGAACCATACGTGGAGTTTTAGAACATGTATTTTTAAGTTGACCTTTAGGTGGGACTAGGTGGTCATAAGATTTTGGGGGTGCAGTGAGTTACTACAAGGGGGGCCACTAATTGTTGATGTGTGTCTTTCAATCCATTGTGGTAAAGGAGCTATATTAACTTGTGAACTTTTGGAGGAACATTGTGTGCAAGCAAGGCAATTCAAAGCAAGCTAGCAAGGGTGAGTACCAAGCTTGGGAGAAGGTTTCCTGGGCTTGTGCAGCAGTCTGGTCAACAAGTGAATTAAGGTTGGAAGTTCTCTCAACCCTCCTTTGTCAATTCCTAGCTTAGGCCCTCCTTTGTCAATTCCTAGCTTAGGCTAAGTACGACTTAGGTGAGGTAATTAATTAGGGCAACGCTAGGCACACATCAAGTCCAAGAGAACTATCAACTAAGTGCAAGCATTAAGTAGGTCTTAAGTGCGAAAACCCTAAGGGACAAAAGTAAAATTTAATTGATCATTTATCAAGTGCGAAATTCACTTAAGTACTCTTGACGACGTGATATCAGACAAGATCCTAAACATAATATTCTATTAAAAAGAACAAAGAGATTGGTACAAATTGATCCGCAACGAGAGTAGACTTGGGACCAAGGGGGTAGATAAACCAGTCATATGAACCTTAGGTCAGGCAGACACTTAGGCGGAGACCGACAAAGCCTCAGATCTTCTGAAGCTAGTGTCAATCACACTGCTAGGTCTTGGGCCCACTAGTTGAGTGATTACCCATACACTCCCAGATCAAAAACAAGTGGTTCTGAGATGTCCTATAACATGGAGAGACCAATAGGTAGTTCAGGGGTGGCATACCTAGAAAAGCCAGAAGGACCTTACAAGACTCAATTGGAATACATCAGGACTAATCGTCTAGGTTCTCACATCTACGAAGACGGCCTGAGAAGATCAGTGGTCCAGATTAAGAATCCTGATCAACCCCATGGACTAGAACACTCGATAGTCAAATTCGAGAATGGAGCATACCTAGATAAAGAAGGGACTATTTATGTAGTCACCACTCTCCCAGATAGAACAGACGAGTTCGGGAATGTGATCGCAGAAACCGACATGGGTGATATAGAGCAAGGGAACTTAGAGAGAGAGCCGAGGACTCCTCGTGGTAAATAAGTCTTGACCAGGATTATGACTCGAATGGATTCCCCTAGGATAATAAAAGCATAGATTTGCTTTTAAACCGTGAAACCAATGAGGCTTTTTGGAGGTATAAGCCTACCCAGCCTCATGAAACGGAATCCCTCACAATCTATGAGTTTAAAGACCCTCATAGCCCAGGCAAAGTAACCTACCTAGACAATACATCAGAGAGGATCTTCATGGTCATTGAGCATGGCAGGCATGCCTACACATGGAAGGGTGAATTTGTTTTTCCCCAACCTCGGTCCAATGTGTCCTATAGCCACCAAGGAGCTGGGACCTCCCAAGCTCATGGAGCTCAAAGAGATAGAAGTAGAGACAGACCTGAGGTAAGCTTTGCCAACTCCCTGGGAATAGAAAGGAGGAGAACAGAGATAGATAGAGAAGAATCGAGAGACCTGGAGCCCGAAGGAACCAGAGAAATGCCGATGATTTCCCTTTGCCAAGGCCTAGAGAACACACTAGGACCCTAAGGCCAACTCAACTGGTGAAGTCCATGAAGAATTACTTCGATGGCATTGGAGACCCATACGACCATGTGGCAGAATTTAGGCAAGTCTTGAGAGCTGAACACGTTGAGGACCTATTCACGCATACAATGCTTTTGGTCTAACCCTCAGGAACACTACCCTTACATGGTTTCAACCCCTGAATGAGAGGTCGTTTAGGAGCATAGACCAACTTTTAGAGGCTTTTGTCACTGAGTTCTCTAAGAGTGGCATACGGCATAATACCTCCTCCCTAATTCATAGTTTTAGGCAAACACCCCAAGAGACGGTCAGACTTGCAGGAAGACGGTTTAGGCAATACCTAGAGAGGTGCCCAATGCCTGAGTTACCCACACCAACCAAGCAAGTGGCTTTGTTCTTAGATGGATTGTTGAGCACCAAGCTCAGGTCATGTGTATCTGAAGGACCCCAGAACTATAGAAAAGTGCGTGCGCATGTGCATAGACATTGAGGATAATCTAGGTGAGGAGTTAGAACTATCAAAAATCTATAAGGATTCGGATAGCTCTAGTAGCCTCACATCTGGTCAAACCACATCCATTGAGGAACGTGCAGAGAAGGTAGCTCAAAAATTAGGTGTCTCTAGCAAACAAATTCCAAGATTTACCCCAGTCAAGAGGTGCTATACGTGTGGAGGTGACCATATGGCGAGTGTTTGTCCTATTATGGCCCAACCCCAAGTGAATCCTAGTAGCCAGTACTGCACCATAGAGCGAAGGTACACCAACCACACCACACAAGACTGCCCTTATAACAAACAAACTATCAGGCAAAATTACCCTCAGCCATATCCACAATAGGGTAGATACCAGAATCAGTACCCACCACAACAATACGTCAGACCACAACAATACGTCAGACCACAACAATCTTATCAACCACCTTATCAAGGGCAACAGAGACCTCAACCAGTCCTAGCGTAGCAACCCCCTGCTCCAACCAATGTGATCCCAGTGAAATATGCATCTGTTGAAGAAAATCTGAATAGAGCCATAGTCCCAGTCACACCGTTGCTATCAGACAGTGATCCCAGTGACCATAGTTTTGACTCCACACATATTGATAGCCCACAGGATTACTACATGCAGTTACCCGAGCATAACGAGACCCAAGTGAAAATAGTGGGGAGCCTGAGTATGCTAATGTCATGTACACAAACCCCAACTCTAGACCTCAACCTAGGCAGGTACGGCCCCCATTTCCTAGAGAACCATGCTTCAGATGTTAGGGAGATCACCTTATACGTGATTTCCCACTACCGGCCCCTACACAACCCCAACCAGTGACAATTCAGGGCTTCTGTCAAGATTGCGAAAAAGAGCATCTCTTAGGAGATTGTCTGAAGAATCCCAATAACCTGCCTAAAATCACTCCTATCAACGTCATTGGACTAGTAGTAGACTCTACAGGAAGTGTAACTTCCACTGCCCTAGTGGATGCGGTCACTAGAGCTCAAGCCTTGCAGCAAACTCAAGGAGTAGGCTTGGGAAAGAATTCTGAGGTTAGTGAGACAGAGAGTATAACTAAGAAAAGGACAAGAGCTTGGAGAGATAGCTGGGAAAGAATGAAAAGACAATGGTCACAGAAAATGAGCGAACTTGAAGAAAGCTTGAGAGAAACCAAAGCAAAGATAAGTGAACTCGCATCTCAAAACCACTCTCACACCACCCCTCCACCACCGTTTCCATCTCCCTCCAACCCATCACCTTCCATTCCCCAACATTCTAATCCACCACACATAACCCACCCACCACCCAGAGTAGGATCAGTCCTAGCGGATCCCACTCCTGAGGATCTAGACATGATGCTTAAAGCATAACAGGCCAGAATCCAGGAAGGGCCCAACGTGACAGATCATGAAAAATGTTACCCTAGATCCGATCTAGAAATAGAGAGAACAAAGCTTTGTGCTAAGATGGTCGAATTGGCGTAAGCCATGTTTGAAGCCAGTCGCTTGTTCAATGGCTCTAGCGCCACTAGAACACCATTGCATTTTGACGGTCTATTAGATAGATTGGAAAGGCTACTTGCAAAGTCTGGGAAAGGAGCCTCCTCCCAGCTTGAGGGGAGCGCAAGAGATAGAATAATCTTTCCTCCCCAGGAAGCTTATGTCCCTAACTCCACTGAACATAACACTTCTTCTTCTATGAATAGGTATTCACCAGAGTTCCTGAGAGAGATTCAAGAAGAGAAGTGGGCAAAGGAAAGTGAAGTCCCTCCTCCCATTGAACTTGTGGATGACGCACATGATCAATTCCCACAGGACATCCCTTCTATCTATGAAGAACAGGAAAGTGCCCACCCTCATGAGAGGTTAGACTTTGAGTTTAATTCCTTGCAAGAGTTACCACATTTCACAGGCCCATGGGAAACCAAGTCAACTTGCATGAGAGCACCCACGATCATGATAAGAAACAAAGATTCGATCATACCTAGGAATACTGAGGTAGTAAAGAACACTAAAGTGTAGTGCAACCTCACTTTAGAAGAGCTACTCAAAGTTAAGCCAGAAGTGTGGAAACACGTAGCCAAACAAGTGCCGAAAATAGCAAAATCGCGTTCCCAAGTAGGATCACATAGAACAGTGCCAGAAATACCATTGGATAAGATAGGAGATATGAGTGAAGGAGAAGAAGGAAATACCTATCTCCCAGTTACCCATCAGGAATACACAACCAAAGCAATTTTGGACTCAGGTGCAGGAGTTGCAATTGCTACCACTTCCCTATGGAAGCGTTGGGGCAAACCAGCACTCAGGCCAACGAGAATGACATTGCAGATGGCCGATGGTCATATTGAAAGGCCCTTAGGATTGCTAGAAGGAATAACTCTCACTACATGTGGTGTTGAGTTTGAGCATACTTTTGCTATATGCGACTTTAGCAAAAACCAAGCCTACGAGATGATTTTGGGAAGGCCATTTATGCGGCAATTGCAAGTGGTACAAGATTGGGGAACCAATTCCTTGTATTTTCAACATCTAGGTGTTACAACCAAAGTCAATCTCAAGGATTACTCTCATAGAGACGTACCGCCTATTCAATGGAATCCCATCCATAGAGCCAAAGATGAGACTGAGTCTGTGCATTCCATAGGATCCGGATCCTCATGGATGCATGAAGACACTCACTTATGGATGTGTAAGGTAGCAATAGAAGAAGAGAAGAGAGAGAAAGCCAGAGGTAGGTGCAAAAGAAACCCATAGATCAATTCAAGACCCAGCCTATGCACCCGTAGTTTTTCCTGACGAAGAATTTGAGCCTCACGGTTGGGCTAAAATTTTAGCAACAATGGATGTAGCCATCAATGAAGAACAATGGACACCCCACTGTGATGAGGATGGCTATGACATTTCAGTCTTTTCAATAGAACCGATCATGGAAGATGCAGTGTTAGAAGAATGCGAACCTAGCCATGATGCATTTAAGGATGCAAGTGACTCCGACCTAGAGTCAATCATCATGGACCCACCGTTTGCATAAGAGGGAGAATACTTCTATGAGGTAAAAGTTTGCCCTCAGAGACATGAAGAGCTCATGAATGAGGTGAGATTAACCACACAAGTGACCACCAAGAGTGAAGGAAAGAAAAGAAAGAAGAAAGAAGCCACACCGGAGGAAGAGGAGTCCTTGTTTGAGGTGCCGAAAAATTTCAAAAAGTATGAGATAGAAGATAGAAGAGTCATGGTAAGAATGCCTAAACGTGAGGCACAATCAGGAGAGGCCTATGATAGCAAGGAAACTACTAAGAAAATAGTTGTAGCTGTAGAAGAAGGAGAAGAAAGATGCACCTACATAGGACATGACCTGATGGAAGAAGAAGAGCAGGAGTTGATAGCTTTGCTAAGGGAGTATCGAGATGTATTCGCTTGGAGCTACAAGGACCTGAAAGGTGTAGACCCTGACATATGCTCACATACGATCCCCATGACTTCAGAGGCTAGGCCCTATAAGCAAAAGCCATACACATACAATGACAACTATGCGGCCAAGATCAAGGAAGAGATAGATCGCTTGGTCGAAGCTGGATTTATCTATGAAATTGAGCATACTGAATGGGTATCCCCCATTGTAGTGGTGCCCAAAAAGAATGGCAAATTACATGTATGCATTAACTTGAAAAAGGTTAACGGAGCCACTATCAGGGATAGTTATCCGCTTCCTATCACTGAACATCTATTAGAAAGGGTAGCAGGCAAGGAAGTGTACAGCTTCCTAGATGGGTTCTCTGGCTACAATCAAGTAGCCATTGCACCAGAAGATCAGCATAAGACGGCTTTTGCCACAGAGTGGGGCGTATTTGCCTTTTAGGTAATGCCATTTGGGCTTACCAATGCACCTGCTACCTTTCAAAGATTGATGTGTCACGTGTTTAAAGAGTTCTTGAGAAAGAATTTGGAAGTCTATGTTGATGATCTCTGCGCTCATTCCAACATTAGACAGACTCATATTGGTTAGTGGTTAGTGTCATTCTAGATGCATACTTTGGATATGCATGGTACTCCGAATGCATTTACTTCAGAGTGGATGGATTTACAAAATTGGGTCTGGGGGTTTGATACAAGGTTTAATTCTCCAGACTTTGTTTGAAGATTCATGGCTCCTTGAGTTGATGACGGTTAAAGGTTTATAGACTAGATTGTGCTGGATTTGGGACCTTTTGGGTACCCATTTCCAGACATTCCTAGGTTTGACCGAGTGCGTGTTAGTGTGGGATGTAAGTAGAGTTCTTGAGTTGTTTGCCAAGAGGACTTGTGAGTGTTGAATTATGCTAGTGACTAGAGTTGGAGCTATTTGGGCTCGTAAGCAGGCCTTGGGCACCCATATCTGTCTAGCATTGAGGCTAGCCTTCATTGACCGCTTAGGGACCCAAATAGACATAGTATGCCTAGTGTTGACTAGGGATCTCCTTCGCTTTAGTCCTTGATAGTGTGGCTTGCTTGATGCTCTTTTGAGACCCTCTCTTTGGGGCCGTTATTTTTTCCCCTTGCGTATCCATATCTGTTTCATGCCACGAGGCACTTCATACTGCCGAAGTTGGTGCTCATGCTTCTTGTTCATCGGTCTCCTCAGTGTCGGGTGTTGTTGAGCCTTCCCCTTTAGATTCTTCTCTAGAACAGATGGGAGTTCCTCTTCGACTTCTGTACCTTTAGCAAGAGTGACAATCCTTTGCACCATAGAACTTTGGACAAAAGGAACATTATCTTCATGTGGGTTCCTGGAGGGACCAGGAGTTGCTGCTTGTTCTAATGGTTGGAGTGCTTGATTTTCTAATTCAATCATAAGGCGGCTTTGGCCTACCCAAGCCTGAAGAAGTCCACTTCTTAGGTTGAGGTTGACTGCGTGATCATAGATCCAGTCTTGGCCCAAGACGAGAGGTTTGGTAAGATCCTCGTCTTCACGTACTAGTACTTTTGCTGGCATGAGGACCTCTTGAATGTAGAGGGGAAGTTCCACCTCTCCCATGCAAGGGGTTTCAACACCTCTTAATCCTATCAGATATGCTTCTAGGCGTTTTACCTCCAATTGCAATTGTTGGCAATAAGAAAGCCGAACTGCACTAGTGGCCGCTCCTGAATCAATTAAAGCTCTCACGGTCCTTGCACTCTCTCCTTGTCCTACTTCTAGGATCACAAAAGGTCGTCGATCAACTATCTTACGGGCCAGTTCACTTGAAGCCTCGCACATGGCCATGTGATAACCTAGAGCTTCATGAGCGTCAGTCATGGGTTGATCTCTACCTTGCCTTCTCAATTTCATTCGTCGAATGCATTCTAAAGCTTCAGCCTGTGCTTCTTCTTGAATTCTCTTTTCTTCTTCCTTGCGTTTCTTGGCAGTGTTGAGTCGATTTAGCATCTCTTCAGTCAGTGGCTCTTGATATAATTTGACTCTGCATCCACTTATGTAACTAGGGAGAACATCACCCTCTAAAGTGGCGAGTTGTACTGCTCCACTAGTTGAAATCCTATTTATGATCATAGGTCCATAGCCACGCTTCTCTAACTTTCTTGCATGTTGCTTCAATGTGTACACTAGGACTAGGTCTCCTACCTTCAAGCCTTTCTCCTTCCCATGTGTATCAAAATACGCCTTTTGCCTTTTCTTGGCTGCATAGATTCCTGCTGCAGCTCTCAATCGTGTCTCCCCTAAACGTTCAAGATCAAAGATTTTAGAGGAGAGTTCATGGCCTGTCCAGTCATGCTCTTGTGCTACTTTCAATGTAGGTATCAAAAAGTCCAAAGGTAGCACCGCGTTCTGGCCGAACACCATCTGAAAGGGTGTGACTTGGAGTACCATTTTATAGGCAACTTGGTATGCCCAAATAGCGTGGTGTAGCTATTTATCCCAATCAGAGTGTTTGTTATACACCAATTTAGTCAGCAGATTGCATAAGATCTTATTTGTGCTTTGAGCCTAACCATTAGCTTGTGGATGATAGGGAGCAGACTTCTTATGTATCACCAAGAATTCTTGGAGAAGGTTTTCAATGACTTCATTTAAGAAGTGAGTCCCTCTATCACTAACTAACTCTATAGGTAGTCCGTATCTAGTGAACACATTTTCAAATAGGAACTTTGCTGTTGTCTGAGCATCGTTCTTCGTAGTGGCTTTCACTTCTACCCACTTGGTTAGATAGTCTGTGGCCCCAATGATATACTCAGCTTGTGAACCCTTCGTTGGGGGATTAATGTTGGAATCAATATCCTATTGGTCAAACAATGTCTCAATAATTCTTTTTTGGTCAAATTGTACTCCATTTATAAGAGCTCACTCTTAGTCCTTCTTAAAGGAAACGGGCGCGCACATAATGTCTACAGTTCCTCTTCACTCCTTGTACAAGAAAGGACGACGGGCAGCGTGGTTACTTCGTCAACCTCTCATCCTGCCCGCTCGGGTTCAAATCCCATTAACAGCACGTTCGCGAAAGTATCCTTTTATTGTGTCTCAAAAAGCATACGATAGCTTTACAAGGAGCGATAGCGTACAACGTTTTACGATAGCTTTTATTTTCTGAATTGATCTACAATCACAGATTTTACGAAGTGCTTTATTAGTGCTTTTGAAGGATCAAGAGTACTATATAACAAGAGCTTGGGTTCATTGTATGTATCCTTCACCTAGGATCAACACAAGCTTTCTAGAGCTTGGACCTCACTAGAGGTAGTGTTTCTTCTAGCACATGGGGCAGCCATGGTGCTAACTTGAAGCATGTTGAGGAGCAGCTATGGAGTTCTTCTTGGTGATTCTTCTTGGGGAAGATGAAGGGTGTGCTCATACTCTAGCTCATGGAGAGGAGGTTATCTCTTGTTCATGGCAAGAAGACTTGGTCATTAGCAGCTTAATGGTGAGGATCGACCATCTACATGATTTTGAAGATTATCTTCTACAGGAAGATATTAGGTTGAAGATTGTCTTCTACAAGAAGATGTCGGGCTACTTCAAAGACATTAGATGGTGATTAACATAAGATTCACATCTTATGTTAAGTATTCAGGTACATATTCTCTTTATGCACACAGGTACTACTTGAAGTTTATGGAGGCTGTGGCGTTCATATCAGGAGGAGTCCTATTCGGCATAGGTACAAGAGAATCAGTACTTATATGTTTTATGCATATTTTTATGAGGTGTTTGAGAAGGTGTGTTCACATGAGTTTGAGGATTTCCGGCAACAATCTTGTTAGCATTCTATGCTACTTTATAAGTATGTGATCTTTTCACACACGTATCTGACTTAGGGTCTTCCATAGCCTAAGTTTAGATGTAGGTTTGTTGACCATCAGTTTCACACTAATCCTTCCTCATTCAGTCACTCATATTCACTCTTCTATAACCTATAAGGTCACACATCTCATGTATATTCAAATTACTGCCCACACATCTGAATATGTTTGTTACATTGTACATTCACTCATTCATCTCTTTCTCATCACATAGAATGGTTGAGAATTTTGCTCCCACATTGTACATTGAACATTGGTATATACGATACTATAAGTAAGCGATGGCTTACGTAACACCTTACACATGACGTCTATTCTTTCTCTATCTTTGTCTCATCATTTGTATGATTAAGTTGTGATATGTTCATGTTTTGTCAATATGGAAGATTGCTGGAATTAATGTTTTACATGACTGGAACTATGGAACCATGGACCTGTGACATGAGCCTAAGGGCCTACCTCACTTCCAACATTTGGTATCAGAGCACTAAGGTTTTGGTTACAGAACTTTAGATCTTTGGCATCAATGCATTAAGGCTCATTCATATCCCAGGTTCCTAGAATTCCAGATTTACAACATATGATTTAAAGGCATATTCTAATATTTGACATTTGACATACACACTTAATCTAGATGAGTAGAGATTTGAGAATTAGACACTTCATATGTATTCATCAGTGTGGAGTATGAAGTTGTGGAGTATGAAGTTGATGATCTATTAGCAGCCGAATATTTTTGGAAGAGTATGCAAATACTTTACAAAAGTATTGTTTGAAGACCCAGACTTGATGAAGAGAAGACTACTTCAAATTCAAGGAAGAACAATGGTTTAGAGAAGATGAAGAAATCAGATCAACATCAAATCACAGGTATCAGTTTCTACTATCAGATTATCATTTGTAGGTCATATCTTAGAAGAGCAGTTATGAAGAGATTTGAAGAAATTCAAGGATTGCTTTTATACGCTTTCATCATCTGAAAGTTAAAGGCTACATCGAAACAGGTATCTAGAGGTTTTTCTAGAGAGTTTTTGAGAAATCTCTTTCATGGCAAGAAAGTTCATCTAAGAAGACAAGCGCAGAGATGAGATGACTTTTGTTTTCAGCCAATTTTTTGTTGTAAGTTGGTTGGATATCAAGGTACAAATGTATCTAGAGAAGGTAACTCTAGAAGGGCAATTCATCATTCAGACAACGATTGGTGAATAGTCGTTTCAGACATTTGAAGCAGAATTTTTATTCAGAGATATGAGGAGATGATAAAACATGATTCTATATTCACTTCCATTTATATACCATGTTTGTTTTATCTCTTACTCTTAGCATTAGAGGAAGAGAAAAGTTCATTCGAAGAAATCAAGAGTGTTTGCTACTTGAAGATGAAGATAACAAAAGGTATGGAAGAGACGTTTGAAGATGTTGATATCATCAGGTGGAAGAAAGATGCAGAAGAAGAAAGTCCATCATTTCCAAAAGAAAAGTAAGACTTCCTTTTCTCATATATTTTCCATATACTTTTCCTATTTTATCCTCTACATCCAAAGACAAGTCTATGAGAACATCTTGTTTAAAGAAGAAGCAGTTTCTTGTTTTGCATTACACTTGGTCATGATTTAGTAGATTTGACAAAGAATTGCATCGAGAGAAACAAAAGCACTCATATGTGTATGAGTTATGATGAAGCTTTTGAACAGGCAGCTTATATGTTCCCTCAAAGAATTCTTGGAGTGTCAATACAAAGCTACTTGGTATATGATAAGTTGCAGAGAAGTATATTTCTTCTTTATCTAACTCTTGAGGTAAAAGAGTTTTTCTGTAGCAGATGTTGAAGACTTGGGTTGAGGTTTTATGTGTGGAAAATATTACCTCATATTCAGTATTTTCAGAAAACTTCAGAAAATTCAGAATCTTGTTGATGTACCAGTCAGTTGAAGAATCTACTTTCTATGATTGTCTTGATTTTTTGGATACATGCTTGTATTCAAAAAGGTGTTCCATTAGATCCTATCACTTGATTGAAAAGTGGAGTTAGCCAAAAGAAAATCAAGTAGGTACTATCACATTTCACCCGGGTAAAATATGAAAGTTATGAAGTATCAACTTGCAGCTTTTGGAGTTCTCAAGGTGAGAAGTTTGTCCACTTATGTTTCAAGTAGGAATTGCAAATTCCTTGAAGGATTTGTTTGAAGAAAAGTTTTACAACTTTGTAAGAAGCATGGACACTTTGAGACATTCAGGTAAACAAATCAAACATTCAGTCTTGAAGGTTTGATAAGAGCAGATTCTACACAAGAGAGATCATTGATCTTGAATAGATCTTGTATGATCTTGAGTATTTATGATTCAGTTGTCTATCCTTTGTTTGTGAAGATTCTTAACATTGGAGAAGTAAGTCAAAGATTCAGATTCTATCAGATTTGTGTTGCAAAGAGATAGAAATACTTGTTATGTGCAGAAGGGTATGAATCCTAAAATGCTTTCAGCAAGGTTTTATCAGCTAACCTTATTCTATAATATGGGAAGCTGAAGACTTACAGTATAAAGCTATTAGCAACTGCAGTGCTAATAAAAAAAAAGGGTTCAGAGATTTTGTTTCAGATACAGGTATTGATCACTAAAGATCAGATTTATTGAAAGAAGGAAGACGTTTCACATTTCATAAAGTCTGATATATTTGAAGAATTTTGGATACTAGTGTTAAGTCATCCAGGGGGGTGATGAAACATGAAGACTTATTTTCAGCCATATGTAAAAGAATGCAGATTCATACTTTCAGGTATTCCTATTTCAGGTATTCCTATATTTCCTTTGTCAGATTCTCTTTATGTTCCAGCTTTGTAAGAAGAAGGAAGAAGAAGAATGTTTGGAGAAAGTTCCTGTTAGGATGTTCCTATTCAGGAGAAGGTTCCAGAGTTCTATTGAGGAGAAACTTGATATTTCAAAAAGGTGTATTTCAGAAGTGCGCACATATATGTTTATACCAAGTTCTGAAGGAAAGAGGTATGAAGGATTTAAAGGATGAAGACATGATGACATCATAGATTTTTTTGACTCATATTGACTTGAGTACAGTGAGAGATGAACCAACAGTGTTCATAATACACTAAGTTGTGAGTTGACAATCACAGGTTCCAGGATTCAGTTCTTGTTTAGTGTATTTACATGACGCAGCAGAAGTACGTTGAGAAATCCTTTTGGAAGGTAAATGCAAATATATGGATCCTAGTGTATGTTTTCACGTTTTTGAAGACAGGAGATAGCAGGTTCAGAAATAGTTCATGCTACATTTGTCAAGCAATGGTTGTTTGATGTATACACATTGGATATCTAGTTTGCATATTTTCTCAAGTATTATGGTTCATATTTAGCAAGTTCAAGTTTTTTGAAGGAAAGTCAATTTCAGTTTTGAAGAAGACTTTTTCTGAAGTATCGGAAGTACAAGCTTGAAGCTTGTGGTAATTTGCAGTTTGTGACAGATTGCAGATCCAGTCCAGATTGTACCAATATGACATTGCACGGGGGATTGTTGGAATCAATATCCTATTGGTCAAACAATGTCTCAATAATTCTTTTTTGGTCAAATTGTACTCCATTTATAAGAGCTCACCCTTAGTCCTTCTTAAAGGAAACGGGCGCGCACATAATGTCTACAGTTCCTCTTCACTCCTTGTACAAGAAAGGACGACGAGCAGCGTGGTTACTTTGTCAACCTCTCATCCTGCCCGCTCGGGTTCAAATCCCATTAACAGCACGTTCGCGAAAGTATCCTTTTATTGTATCTCAAAAAGCATACGATAGCTTTACAAGGAGCGATAGCGTACAACGTTTTACGATAGCTTTTATTTTCTGAATTGATCTACAATCACAGATTTTACGAAGTGCTTTATTAGTGATTTTGAAGGATCAAGAGTACTATATAACAAGAGCTTGGGTTCATTGTATGTATCCTTCACCTAGGATCAACACAAGCTTTCTAGAGCTTGGACCTCACTAGAGGTAGTGTTTCTTCTAGCACATGGGGCAGCCATGGTGCTAACTTGAAGCATGTTGAGGAGCAGCTATGGAGTTCTTCTTGATGATTCTTCTTGGGGAAGATGAAGGGTGTGCTCACACTCTAGCTCATGGAGAGGAGGTTATCTCTTGTTCATGGCAAGAAGACTTGGTCATTAGTAGCTTAATGGTGAGGATCGACCATCTACATGATTTTGAAGATTATCTTCTACAGGAAGATATTAGGTTGAAGATTGTCTTCTACAAGAAGATGTCGGGCTACTTCAAAGACATTAGATGGTGATTAACATAAGATTCACATCTTATGTTAAGTATTCAGGTACATATTCTCTTTATGCACACAGGTACTACTTGAAGTTTATGGAGGCTGTGGCGTTCATATCAGGAGGAGTCCTATTCGGCATAGGTACAAGAGAATCAGTACTTATATGCTTTATGCATATTTTTATGAGGTGTTTGAGAAGGTGTGTTCACATGAGTTTGAGGATTTCCGGCAACAATCTTGTTAGCATTCTATGCTACTTTATAAGTATGTGATCTTTTCACACACGTATCTGACTTAGGGTCTTCCATAGCCTAAGTTTAGATGTAGGTTTGTTGACCATCAGTTTCACACTGATCCTTCCTCATTCAGTCACTCATATTCACTCTTCTATAACCTATAAGGTCACACATCTCATGTATATTCAGATTACTGCCCACACATCTGAATATGTTTGTTACATTGTACATTCACTCATTCATCGATTTCTCATCACATAGAATGGTTGAGAATTTTGCTTCCACATTGTACATTGAACATTGGTATATACGATACTATGAGTAAGCGATGGCTTACGTAACACCTTACACATGACGTCTATTCTTTCTCTATCTTTGTCTCATCATTTGTATGATTAAGTTGTGATATGTTCATGTTTTGTCAATATGGAAGATTGCTGGAATTAATGTTTTACATGACTGGAACTATGGAACCATGGACCTGTGACATGAGCCTAAGGGCCTACCTCACTTCCAACAATTAATAGGACCCACAAAGCCTATTCCCCACTTAGAGAATGCACGTCCACCCATCATAGGCTTCAATGGCATCTCATCCTTGCGTATGGGATACTGGGTTCGCTGACAAACCTCACACCTCTTCACATAGGTATGAGCATCCATGTGAAGGGTTGGCCACCAAAACCCTGCAAATAGTATTGCCTTGATCACCCTATTTGGGCCGAAGTGTCCTCCTCCTACACCTTGGTGAGCAGTCTCTAATATCTTGAGGTATTCGCTCTCATGGACTCACAGTCTTAGGTAACCATCTTTACCACGTTTGTATAAATTATCACCAATGATTGTGTAATCTAAGGCTTCTTGTTCCAAACTCGTTTTTCTAGCCAAAGTCATATCTTGAGGGAATGTTTTCGTCCTCAAGAAGGCTACTAATGGTTCACTCCAATCTGGCACTAAAGACACTCGACAAAGAGTGGCATGTTCCACTAGTGGTTTAGTGCAACAGATTAGGCATTCTTTGCACATTCTATGGACATCAACTTCCATGGTTGGCCAATGCACTCCTAGTCTCCTCAGGGTCTGTAGGGTTTGTTGTTTTGAGTAGTGTTGCTCTAATGCACCTACATGTGCTAATTGCGACCACTTAGCGTACTTGTCCTCTTCCACACAACAGGCTAATACTCCTTGCTCCGTATGTTTGTACATACTTCCTGCCAAGATATGATACTTTTGAGCTCTTACTATCTCTCTATCTTCTGTGTGCATTACCGGGTGATTAGGACCGTATGTCAATACTGGCACTAATGGCTTAGCCCACTGCGGTACAACTTCCAAATTAAACAAGTAAGCATCAGGTAGGTCATCTGACACTCCTTGTGGGGCCTCTCTTGATGTGAGCCTTGAGAGATGATCTGCTCTGAAATGAGTCTTTCCCTTTCTCACCACTACCTCAAGTCGTATTCCATTAGTAAGAGGAACCATCTTACTAATCTTCCTGTATTGCATGGCTTGTTTACCAAGTACAACAGAGCTTGATGGTCAGTAAAAAATTTAAACTTATTTGCAAGCAAATAGTGTCTAAACTTTTTAATTGCATATACCATGCCTAACCCTTCTTGTTCAGTGGTGGTATAATTTCGTTCAACTGCATTCAACTGTCTACTGGCATAGGCAATTGGAAGATCCATGTTACCTTCACATGTAGGTTGTGCTAGCACACATCCAATAGCATAATTGGATGCATCCACATGGACATGGAATGGCCTGTTCCAATCTGGTGTGGTCAAGATTGGTGCTGAACATAATCTTCGTTTGAGCTCCTTGAAAGAGTTCTCACATTCCTCAGTCCACTCAAAGTTAGTTAGAAGAGCATATAGAGGCTTTGCAATGATGGCATACATGTGAATGAAACGACGGTAGTAACCACAATGCCCCATGAAGGCCTCTACCTCCTTGGCATTCCTTGGCCTAGGTAGTTCTGCAATGGCTCTCACTTTCTCTTCGTCAGTGGATATGCCGTTCTTTGACACTATGTGTCCTAGGATCTTTCCTTGCCTGACCATGAAAACACACTTTTCTAGGTTCAAGCAGACACAAACACTTCACCTCTAACCACTAACCATCTCGATTGTCATGTTAGTATTGTGGAGGGAACACTATTACATCCTGTTTCCTATGCAACACTAATGTGCCTCTCTTCTGCTAGTAGATAAGCATCAACTGCTGTAAGGAGTCTCATGGCAACAGCAGTAGGAACAAGCTCCCAAGCAGGCACTAGCACTCAAAGTAATTGGGATACCATGCCCGTGGAAGCTCCACTGACAACAAGGCTTGAATGTGAGAAGAATTCCTATCTCGGATCCTCCAAGTGGCCTAACAGAAAGAGTGAAGGGGCATTCTCATTGGTTCAACGAGATGCCAGGAGATTTGGGAGATGCAGACCACATATGGGAGTCCAAGTTGGAATTCGGAGGAGTATGGTTGACATTTCAATTCTTCTCGAGAGAATTTGAAACATTACAAAATGCAGCTCCTCTTCAAGATATTTGGTTGAAAGCGGGATTGCAAGATTATTTTAGTGCAGCTTTACCTAAACCTGATTTTCTTCGGTGCTACTACTTGATTGCCACACTGAAGGCGACAGGAGATAAAGATCATTCAGGCACATTCCTGGTGCCCTCTCTATCAAACCAGGAGGAAATGAAGAAGTTTGAGTTGAATATTACTTTAATCAGGGAAGCCCTTCAGATGTATGGCATCCACATACCTTCCGATCGAGATCCTTTGATACCAGAGTCTATGAAGAACAATAAAATCAAGAAGTTGAAAGAAATGTGTGCCCTCACCCCCAACATCGCCATACCATTACGGATGTGCCTTCAACACTTCGCATTTCTAGCGCAAGACCGGTTCACCCAACCACATAAGAAAATCTGGTATGGATTATACCTAGCAGAGATTGGGAGCTTACCAATTAAAATGCTCGTATGGATCCTGGACCAGTTATATGAAGCAGGCAAACGAGGCGTGAGGAAGCCTACCTTGAATGGTTGCTGTGCGATTACAAGAATTATCTACAGATGCCTTGCCTATGATGTGCCGATCGCAAGGGCTCTTAAGTACTCACAACTGGAATTCTTCAAGGGGTGGAAGTCAGGCGTTCAACCCGCAAGAAGAATGCATGGTTCGCTTTCACAGGTTCTAATCCCTTGTGAGGCCACCACAGAAGCTTCCCTCAGAGAAGAGGAACAAGTAGCCCCTTTCACTATCCATCTCCAAGGACCACAATCAGGGGGCATGGTACAGCCCACTCCATCAGCCCCTCTACTACCCACAGATGCTGAGTTTGCATCCATGGCTACTTTGGCAGAAGATACCTCTTTTGACTTTGAAAGCTTCTTGCAGACAGCCCACTTATCTGAGAGTGAATTCTTCTCAGACACGGACGGCCCGGAATCATCATCCCAGAGAGGACGGACACATAGTGAAACCCGAAGAGTGCATTGGGAAGATGAGGCACAACATACTCACGCGGAAGGCACACATGAACAAGAGGAGAGTGAGGAAGAAGCCCCTGCCTACACTGCACAACTCAAACGACTCTACAAAACGATCAAGCAAGTGCAGAAAAGGCATAAGTTGTCAGAGGAGGCAAATAGAGCACTGGTGAACCAGATGCTGCAGGCAGAGAATGTAGACCCTCAATTTGTAGAATCATTGAACCTTTTAGCAGATACCTGCGGAATAGTGGAAGCCATGAGGACCATGGTATATCGTAATACCCCTCAATATGACCAACGAAGGATCGATACAAGACCACGATGGGGAAAGATGATTCAGATGGAAGTCTCTACCTCACTCCCTACAAACACTCAGGAAGATGTTCACATGGCAAGCCCATCGAATAGTGATGAACCAGATGTACATATCCAGATACCATCTCCACCATCACCTCCCATCGAGCCCTCAGAACCCCTCACCACTAGCCATCCTGAACAACCAGTATCCACCCATAGTGAACCCGTTCTACACACCACCATTTCTCCATCCTTCCCTTTACCTACATCCACCACTTCCAACCTATTTTCCGAACCCCAGATAGATCATCCGATCACCGATCATACCATAATAGGTCACCCATCGTCTCTCCCACCTCTCGGACATCCACATGACCCTACCCAAACATTAACACAACCAATTCCCTTCACACATACTTTTCCTCTCTCCCAACCCCAACCCATTGGGCCACTCCTAACCTCCTCAGAGCCTACACAAGTCACCCTATCTCCATTCTTGGCAAACCTTGTGGAGCAAATTGAGAATTATAGGAGACAATCCCATTCGCACCCCACCTCCCCCACATTCACGGCAACCACTAACACCACCTACCATTCCTGTGTTCACGATTCACACTTCACACACCATCATGTCCGATCCGATGGACATTTCACCATCCACAGGAGCACCCACCACCACATTTGTTCCAAGATCCTCATATTTCACTTCACTCATAGGCACATCATCCACTTTTCCCTTCCCCATTTCCCAACCATTTGCATTTTCCACCTCTACCCCTGCATCCACATCATTTAGTCATGCACTAGACACCATGTTCGAAGCAGCCACTCAACTTAACCAAGAGTATAGATTAGTGGAAGAAAATAACACAGAGTTGTGCAATCTCTCGGCTCAAGTCCAGGCACGTGTCAATGCCTTGGAGCTAAGTAGTACAACACTACAACATGAAGTGACCACCCTCCAACAATCCCAAGTGGAGCTCGAAGCCAAACATACAGAGACGACTAGGGCAACGGAAGAACAACTCCGAGATCAGCTAGCCTGTAATGCTAGACTACAACGAAACATGGCTCTACTCCGACGCCACCTAGCGGCTGCACAAGAAGAAAACAGGAGATTACAGCAACAAAATTAAGACAACCTCGAAGCCTCCATAGAAAATACTCGAGGGGCACCCATCGACCCTGCTAACTTCCGGGCCATCCCTTTAGAAAGCATACAACAAATATTGGAAACCTATGCCAACCTCTTACAAGCACATGATCAGCTGGCCGATCAAATAAAGGAACTACAAAGATCCCAAGTGTCAAAGAGATGGTTAATGTTGCAACTTCACCAGAGCCCGAATCTTCAACGACCAATGAGGTACTTGAGCTACGACGACAAGTAGCAGAATTAAAGATCAAGTTGTTACAGTATGAACGACCCCCTCTCCACGTGATCAACCAATAGAAGAAGAAGCAGTAATCATTCCAGTGGAGGAAACATTTGAAGACAACTATGAGCCTCAACCCCTTCCAGGCGGCATAATCACGGAGGAGGGACAAGACACATATGAGGAGCCCCCGTCGGCATGGATGAAACAGGTAGAAGAAATGGGGACAACTCATGAGGAACGTATCTCCACTCAGATGTTGGCAATGAGGACCATTGAAGAAACCATACTCCAATCAAAGTATTTCAGACACCTTCCCTCTAGAAGAGTGATAACTAGTTCAGAATTACAATATAAAGCCTATTTTGTATTATTGGCCGACTACAACGCAGAGATCAAAAGAGTCACCAACAAGTGCCCTACTTTCAGAACACAGTTCGAACCAGAGGATATCCCAGAGGAAGCAAAAAAAGGGGTTATATTCCAACCCACCTGGACGCAAAAACTACTTGAGACCTATCCAGAAATGCTACGAACATGGGATCACGCTCCCATGCATTTGAAATATAATCCTTGCTTTGGACTAGTACAAAGGAGAAGATCATGGAAAGCATTTGCCATCAAGGTTCAAAACAATGCAAATTGTAAACAATGGCTAAATTATCCCTCCATTGCACCCCCAATAGGCACACCCACAGTATCATACATGATGGCTTCCATCCGACATTGGATGCCATGCCTCCACCCCATGCCAGATGTCGCCGCGCAGATGATGCTCAAAATCTTGGACATGATGCAAGTGGTGTTAAAGACTTTCCAAAATGTACGTAATATCCAGCCTCCAATTCTGGGCTTCATTAATGGTAACTATGACTTGCTTTATGATATGAGCACGACCCCGAGTATCCGTGTGGCCTATGCGTGGCATGCACGAATAAGATATCTCCCTGCCTGTTACAAACAAACTTTTGACGACATGTTCACCACGAGGTTCTAGGAAGCACACTCAGAAGTGTTCGCACCACACCCCACTCATCTGCTACAACTATTCGCTTGCGAACAAACAATGCATTCAGAGCTCTACACCACGCCACAACCTGACATACCTAGCACAGTTAATTGGGAGGCCTTGCAGAGAGACCTGGTCAAGGGACTGTGGATTAAAGAACAAGAATTGGCAACCGACATACTACAGCAGTACATTGATCAAACCAGGGAGCAGAGGTCTGTCAGAGGCGACAGATGCTAGGGGGGGGGGGAGTGTTGGCATCATATGGGAAGAAGCCAAGTATAGGCATGCATGCGGATCTAGCACTAAGGCAACCTATTAAAATTTTTCCAAACCTTACATCATTCTAAAAGTGATTCTCATCACTAGAAACCCTTGTAAATACCGTTTCATCTTTTTGTAGCTCCATTTTGTACAAGACGAGGAGTCCTCGAGCTTGGGGAGCCTTAGAAGTAGTTGCCTGCCAATTTTCATATTTTTAAGATCTCGTTTGAGCCCTCAAATAAGCCCTGGAACCTAATTTTTAACTAGGCCAGACACTAGGTTTGGACAGGGCCAAAGCTAGTAAAAAACTATAAATAGAGCTAGAGAGCTCATTTTTGGGGGAGCTTCTTGTAGTTTTGAGCTTCTATGAGGACTTGGTTATAATAGAAGTGATTCCATTGTCTTACTCTCTTTGTTCTTGCCGTGTGTGCACGTGTGTGTGTATGTGTGTGCATGTTGGTGTGCTTCTCACTCACACACTTGTGCCTTCACTTGCTCGAGGTCTTCACACCATCCTCATGTCTTCCCGGATTAACAGTAAAGGAGGTGCTACTCATCACTGAGCTACACATAGGAATACCTTGTTGGTTGTTTCCTTACTCTGTTTGACATTCTTTGCTCATATTCTTCATGTATATCTGAATACACGTCTTCATCAAATCTTGGTCCATCTTCGTTTCTCATACGTGATCCGATCTTGGACGTACTTGCCTGCATATGATCTTCATCTTCATTCACCTGCATATATGATTTTCCTTTTTCTTTCCTTCTTATCTGTTCTTTAATTGTTTCTTCATTATACTCTACGTCTGTATACCAACTTTTTCCTTCATCAAATGTTACATCTCTGGAAACAATAAACTATTTGGTTAAAGGACTCCATAACCTATAACCCATGTGTTTTTCATCATATCCGATGAACACGTATTTTTCAACTTTTGGTTCAAGCTTATGTCTCAATTGCGATGGTACATAAGCATAAGCAACTGATCCAAACACTTTACAATGATCAAGAGTTGGTTTCTTGCCCCACCAAGCTTCATAAAGGGTCATCCCATTTAAGGTTGTACATGGTAATCTATATACCAGATATATAGCTGTATTTACAGCCTCAGCCCGAAGATAATTTGGACATTTCTTCTCCTTTAGCATTGCTCTTGCAAAATCAATTAGAGTTCGGTTTCTTCTTTCTGCTACTCCATTTTGTTGCGGTGTATACCTACAAGTTATTTCTCTTTTGATACCTGCATTCCACAAATAATCATTGAACTATCGAGAAAAATATTCTCCTCCTCCATCGGACCTTAGTCTTTTGAGTTTTCGTCCTGTACGTCTTTCAGCATATGCATGAAAATGCTTGAAAGCTTCAAATACTTTTGACTTCTCTTTCAAAACATAAAGAGTTATCCATCTTGTTGCATCATCAATAAAAAGAACGTAATACCTTGAGCCGCTGATAGATCCTTCTTTTGTTGGCCCCATACATCTGTATGTATGAGTTCTAACACATCATCGTGTTTGTACCCTTTCTTCTGAAATGGTAACCTATGGGCTTTTCCCATCTAACAGGCTTGTTGTGAATCATATGTTGATTCTTCATATTTGGTAATCCTCTCACGGATTGTTTCTCCACCATAGTTTTGATTCCTGTTTCATTAAAATGTCCTAACCTCTTATGCCACAGGTCTAACTCTGTAAATACCTCATCACCATGTGTAATCAAGGCTTGACCAACATTCCCAAAGCCATTTTGATCTCTAAAACACCCTAGATATGCTTAGAAAATTTCATGGGATTCTAAGACTACGATTGGAGAGGTGAAGATGATGCCCTCGATGAAGCAGAAACCTGCTCTGATACCAATTGTTGGAGTTAGACGTATATAGAAACATGTGAATAACACAAGGAAGAAGAAGAAGCTTTGAGCACAACACCCAATACTGAATGTATTACCACTTGAATGTACAAAGATAAGTAACCCCTTAGGGCTATAGGCATATGTACAAGCCGGGGGGGAAAAAACCTCCTAAAGAGGGAAAAAAGTACAACGGTCCTAGTGTGTCCACACACATCACTACCTAAAAATATCAACAGATAGCACATGTTTCATCATCATTCAGGAGTCTGATGTGCGAGCTATTATGCTCGAGAGGAGACATTGCAATTGTTATTGGAGCATTTGCACTTGGAGTTATCAATCATTCGATGATTGACACACTCATAGAGCGAGTGGGAACTTTGCAAGAACTTCATGAGTTCTTGCATCGGTCATATGTGAGATCGACTCTTGTTGATATAAGTCTAGAGCAATTTGATGTGCATGGATACACCTGTTTTGAGCCAATTGGTGTAGGTTGATCGGTTAAGATCTAAACTCTTTCTGTATATTTCATACATCATTATTTGGATGTGTTTCTACTTATGGTCAAAATGATCCTTAAGTGGGAGATTTCTAGGGATGTAAGGGTCATGTGACCTTATTCCTATATTCATATACATGTATCATTTATCGAGAATTGCCTCAAGAAGACCACTATGTGGGTTTCAAGGCTCCCATGCATGTGTGACGTCTCTCCTCTCCTCTCTCTCTACTCACTTGTCACAAGATGAGGAATGCTTAGGTACTTAAAGTGTGCTATAAATGAAGGATTATGCTATGGATATGATGATGATTTGCATGTCAAGGCATACTCTTGATGCAGATGGGGTTGGATCCAAAGAAGATAGAATAAGCAATAGTGGTTATCTAGTGATGCTTGGAAGCAAAGTCATATCTTGGATGTCAAAGAAGTAAACCATAGTGGCTTTATCATCTATGAAGGTTGAGTATAGAGCACTTTTACAAGTCACTTGTGACCTTATGTGCCTTAGACGTCAATTAAGGACTTGTTTTTGCAAGTGAATACATATGCTATCTATTGTGATAACATGAATAGCATACAACTTGCTTCAACCCTATTTTCAATAACAGAACCAAGCACATTGAACTACACTATCACTTCATAAGGGGAAAAGGTATTGAAAAATGAGATTTCAGTGATCCATAAAGGTATAAATGACTAAGTTATTGATATGTTTACAAACGTTTTGGATGGCACAAATATCATGAAGTTCAATAAATGCATTAGCATGAAGTATTTAGATGAAGATAATATTGAAGCTTGAGAGGGAGTGCTAAAAGTGAAACTTCAAAGTACCAATTCATGGGAAAGTTAATTTGTACACGTGAAAAAATGTATAAAGGCATCAAGTCATGAGATTTTACCTAAAGGAATCACTCAACCACACCCATCATTCCAATCAAGCCATCTAAGTTAGGAAACCTTTTAGGAAAAGAGGTTTGTAGATTGATGCCTACTTACTTTGTATATAATAAGCTTGGATCACAAACGTTTGCATGATCCCGTGTCTTTATTTTGTGTATTGGAGTATCCTTAGTATTTGAAGTCCAACAACCAAGACCTCTACCTGCTTCTATTCCAAGTTTGGGTTAGAATATCTCACTACCTATGTGAATTGAATCAGTTACTTTTTCGTTTAGTTATATGCATTGCTTCTTCTATTGTAGGAAATGTTTTTCTATGATTTTACTCTTTTTGGATAGCTAATAGATTCATCTAAAGTTTAGTTCAATCTTAGGATCTATCTTTGCATATGGACTGAGTTATTATCTCTAGCATAAAAGTGTGCCTCTACAGAGGTGAGTGAGTATGGGTCAAGTAGTGTTGGAGATAGACATATGCAGAAGCACGTGAACAACACAAGGAAGGAGAAGAAGCTTGGAGCACAACGCACAATACTAAATGTATTACTAGAGAATGTACGAAAGATAAGTAGCCCATTAGGGCAATAGGCGTGCGTATATACAAGCCGAGGGAAAAAAACCTCCTAAAGAGGGAAAAAAGTGTGCTGGCGGTCCTAGAGTGTTCACACACATCACTACCTAAATATATCAACAAATCCCCCCTGGGAGTGATGCGGTGAACAAGTAGCTGGCACTCATGTATAAGGAAGTGCCAAGCTATGTGGAAATCAATCCACAAAAGGAAGTAAGCCCAAAGCTTTGCAAAAAGCTTCAAACTTCTTCCTAGGTAGAGCCTTCGTGAAGAGGTCTGCAATGTTCTACTGCGTGGGCACATATGCCAACCTGATCTCCCCAACTGAGAACCTCTCCCTCACATAATGGTAATGCACCTCAATGTGCTTAGTGCGAGCATGGAACACAGGGTGCCTCGCAACTGCCAATGCGCTCTGACTGTCAGTGAAGATGGTGGTGGCAGAAGACTGACCAACACCCAAATCAGCCATAAGGCGTCTGAGTCACACACACTCAACAGTCATTGTGAAAGCTGCCCTATACTCAGCCTCACAACTGGAAGTGGCCACAGTAGGCTGCTTCTTGCTCAACCAAGATATACATGAGCTACCAAGCATTAAGCAAAAGCCACTAGTGGACACACGAGTGTCATAGCAACCAGCCAAATTAGAGTCAGAAAAAGCATGCGAATCTAGCGATAGTGATCCCCCCTTGCGATAAAACAACCCAAGTAGTCGAGTACCACTCAAGTAGCGAAAGATACGCTTAACCGCCTGCCAATTCTTGACTCTTGGGTGATGCATAAACTTGCTCATCTCTGAGACAGCAAATTGAATATATGGCCAAGTAATGCACAAGTAAATCAATCATCCAATAGCCTGCTGATAGAGAACATCATCAAATGCATCTCTAGCATCATGAAGACTCAATCGTAAACCTGTCTCCATAGGATTGGCAATTAGCATCATGAAGACTCAATCTTCAGGGCCAAAACGTTGCAATAATGTGTCAATAAATTTCATTTGACACAAAGCTATTCCACCATCAATGTGCATAAACTGAATGCCCAAATAATGATGAAAATGCCCCAAATCAGACATCTCAAATGAGGCATGCAAATCAGCCTTAAAATCAGCAATATGCCTCTCATGAGGACCAGTGAGCAGCATATCATCAACATAAACCACAATGATCAGAAGTACATCATTAGCATGCTTAACATATAAGGTGCTTTTAGTTGGATTGTTCTCAAAACCATGTGCAATCAGATATGCAATTTCTGCACAAAACCACGGGGCTGAAAAACATACACTTCTTCATGCAAGTCATCATTCAGAAATGCAGTTTTAATGTCCAATTGATGTACATTCCAACCATGATGGGTTGCAAGTGCACAGATGCTCCAAACAGTAGTCATACGGCATGTAGGTGCAAAGGTCTCATCAAAATCAATGCCTCTTTTCTGTGCATAGCCCTTTGCAACAAGCCTAGCCTTATACCTGTCAACGGTACCATCAGGTTTACGCTTCAGCTTGTATACGCACTTAGTGCCAATGGCCTTCTTGCCAGGAGGCAAGTCACATAAAGACTAAGTAACATTCTTCATTATTGCATCATATTCAGATTGCATAGCAGCCATCCAATTTTTTGAATTTTGTGCTTCATCAAACAAAACAGGCTCAGACTCATCACAGAGACTAGATGCAGCCATAGCATAGCAATCTGATGCAAAAGAGGAACTATGAGAGCCTGATCGAGTACGATATGACAAAGGTGCATCTAATTTGCTGTCATGCAAGGTCTGCACCATCCATTTTGGCATACTTCTTGCCTGCTCAATATCAGCTCTCTCATCAATAAGTGCATCACGTAAATCTGCATCATAAATGGAATGATTTGCATCATCACATGAAACCTGCAAAGGGTGAGATGTTGCCTCACTAGGACTAGCACTAGACTGTCCACCTGTAAAAAGAGGCAACAAAGTATCATATATGTCTTTGGAGCTAACAGGTGTCTCCTTAGTACATGAAAGCAATGGCTGAATAGCATCCTCCACAAAAACAACATCAGGGCTAACCAGAATGCATTTAGTTTGTGGATGATACAGACGATAGCCTTTACTTTCTAAATTGTACCCAACAAAAATACATTTTATTGCTTTATCATTCAATTTACTGCGATGTTGTTCGGGCACTAATGCATATGCCAAACAACCAAAAACATGCAGATGAGCAACAGATGGCTTGCGATCCTGCCAAGCCTCATATGGAGTGATAGACTGCAGCGCTTTAGTGGGACACCTGTTTAGTACATATGCTGCACACATGACAGCCTCAAGCCAGAAACTATTTGGTAAAGCCTGACTCTTGACCATACACCTCGCCATCTCCATGAGAGACCTGTCCTTTCGTTCACCAACTCCATTTTGTTGAGGTGTATATAGCACTGTACACTGGTGTTTTATCCCACATTCAACCAGAAATGCATTGAAATCAGAAGACATATATTCCCCCCCCTCGATCAGAACGAAGGGTGCCCATTTTACGTGCTGACAGATTTTCAGCCAAAACCAAAAACTGTTTGAAGCACATGAACACTTTGGACTTTGCCTTCAATGGATATACCCATGCATGCCTGGAAAAATAATCGATGAAAGTCACGAAGTAAAGATAATTCCCAAACGAAGGTGTCTGCATAGGACCACAGACATCACTATGTACAAGCTGCAACTTCTAAGTAGCCCAAACTGAGCCATCTTTTGGAAAAGATAAACGTTGCATTTTGTCCAAAATACAACCTTCACAAACATGTTTTCCAGGTGCCTCAAGTTTGGGCAAAGAGAACATCATTTCAAATTTTTGCAGGCATAGCAAACTAGCAAAATTCAGATGACCAAAGCGTGCATGCCAAAGCTTTGCATCTCACATAGCCTGAGAATCATTTACTGCACATGCCAAATCATTTACAGATCTTTCATAGTCTATGAGCTTATACAGTCCACGACATAAAATGCCAGAAGCAATAATCACATCGGCATTTGAGAGATCATGAACTGTACACCTGTCATCAAAAAATTTCACAACCAAGCCAATCTTGGCTAATGCAAAAACTAATAACAAGTTCTTCTTGATCCCTAGCACAAATAAAGCATCTAACAAAGTGAAAGAACTACCATCAGCAGTAGTCAAAATGATCTTACCAACTCCCATAACAGGATAAGAGGAGTTGTTGGCGCATGTAACAGTATTCCTTGTAGGGGCAAGCTCGAGTGAAGAGAAGAAACTGCGTTGCGAGGTAATATGTTTGGTCGCCCCATTGTCAAAATACCAAACATATGAGTTTACTGCAGCATGCATTGCTCATGAGAAGATGGGTCAAAACTGCAAAGAGTAGTAAATGCCCATTCTTCTTCTTGCACAAGATTAGCAGACTCCGTTTTTGGTGTAGAGGCTTCTGCAACAACCATTCCAACCTCTTTCTTCTTTGCCTTAGCAGCTAGTTTTGGACAGTTCTTTATGATATGATCATTCCCTTTACAATACTTACAAAACAATTTTTGCTTTTTTTGATTTTTTCTCATCTTCGTCTTGGTTCTTCGTATGTGTATCATTTGCAGATTTCTCCTTACTAGTAGAAGAGCTCCATTTTCCTTTGCCCTTCTGACTAGCCAAGAAAGCTTGATTTGCAACACGCATAATGGACCTGTTCTGCCTAGACTGATCTTCCTGCAACAGAACAGAGACTAACTCTTCAAATGATAAGGCATTTGGATTGCCTTTCATCAGCAAGCAAAGAGTAGAAGCAAAACTCTGATATGAATCAAGGAGACCATTCAGAACGGTCTGCACAAGTGAGATATCTGGTATAACCTCATCAGCAAAAATCAATTCTTCCTTCAAGTCTTTGATCTTCGTTAGGAAACTGTCCATAGAATCACCCTCATTCATGTGCTCACTCTCCAACTGTTTTCGAAGGTAAGCAACACGAGCCTTATTCCTAGCTTGGTACAATGTGGTAAGTGTATCCTACGCATCCTTAGCTGTTCTGCAAGAGCGTATGTGAGGAATAATGGCACGTCTGACAGACAAAGCTATCAATGCATGTGCCTGGGCATCTTTGCCATCCCAACGAATCTGCTCTGCAATAGGTGCAATAGAAACCGTAGTACGAATAGGAATATGCAAAATATCATCATCTTCGATACCTTCTGCATCAACTTCAGTACCTGTAGTTGTAATAATTGCATGTGTGATAGGACATTTTTCGACACCCTACACAATGTTCCACAGTCCTTTTGCAACCAACACATGTCGCATCATATTGGGTAGTTGGTACCATCCAACTTATCCTCAACAGCCAACATATGGAATACATCACTGCTTTCAGCCATGGCCGGTGAACAGAGATGAACCTGAGGACATACATCACTTGCAGAGACTACTGCTCTTAACTCACAACTCCAATGAATCTGAAAATTTCCAGAATACAAATAGACTTGGATAGCTTTCTAACAAGCCAAAGAACACATGATTTGGATACATACACAAGGAGATATGACCTCTGCAAGTTGGATGTTTAATGGAGACCTTCAGCAGGGATAAAAAACAGAGAACACACACTACTTGCAGAGAGTGTTGCTCTCAGCTCACAAATCCAATGATTATGAAAATTGGTACTATGAAAGTAGACAAGAAGAGCTTTCAAATGAGCTATCAAACATGTAATTTGGATATATAATGAGGGAGATACAAGCTCTGCAAGCTCTGCATACAAAAACTAGAGTAGCATAGAGATACTCTCTTGGACATCCCACAAGATCACGACTTTTCTCCTCTTTTTATAGCATGGGAAACTAATCTAAAACCTTCCTAATACATCTAAATTCGTGGTAGACACTTGGATGGAGGTATTACATGACTCAAATGCTCAAATAAGCAAAGTATTGATGGACTTTGAGAACTAGCCACATCGACCTTCCACTAGGACACCACTGAAGCTCCCTTGTGACTCACTAATTTGACTCACCATGTTCTAGAACTCACGTGGTATTTTTGCTACATATGAAGAATATGAGCCTTCTTGAAGTATTTGAAGACTTCCCAAAGGTATTTACATAATTTGAAACTTGTACCCTACATAAAACAAATGTTCGCAACATTCTCCCCCTCAAGTTTCAAAGGGTATTTCCTTCATGCCAAGAATATAGTTGAATCTTTGAAGCTTTGGTCCATCCAAGGATTTGGTGAAGATATCTGCAACTTGATCCTTTGTTCCAACAAAAGAAACCTGCACTTCATTGTTCATGGCCTTCTCTCGAACATAATGATAGTGAACCTCTATATGCTTTGTTCTAGCATGAAAAATAGGATTTGAGGTCATATGAATGCTGCTCAAGTTATCCCCATATATCAGTGGTACATCAACCTGCACATTCAAGTCATGAAACAACTTTTTAAACCACATAACCTCAGTAGTAGCCAATGCTAAACCTCTATACTCAGCCTCTGTAGAAGATAAAGCAACTGTAGGCTGTTTCTTTGAACTCCATGTTAATGTCTTGTTTCCTGCTATTACCACATATCCACTTGTGGATCTTCTGTCATCTTTGCTTCCAGCCCAATCTGCATCACTAAAGACTTTAAGAGTTAGATCAACATCATGACTATAAAATAATCCTTCGTTCATGGTACCTTTCAAATACCTAAGCACTCTTTTCGCTGCATGCATATGAGGTACTCTAGGTTCATGCATAAACTGTGACAATACTCCCACTGCATAACATATATCAGGTCTAGTTTTTGTTGCATAAATCAAAGATCCTACCATGGATCTATATACATTCATATCATGCAACTCATCACCTTCCTTTGCACTCAGCTTTACATTACATTCCATTGGAGTAGAAACAAATTTACATTCCTGCATACCAAACCTTTTCAGCATATCACATATATACTTTCTTTGTATCAACCACATACCTTCATCGCTATACACAATTTCAATCCCAAGAAAGTATCTGAGCAAACCAAGATCTGAAATTTTAAATTCCTTTCCCAAATTACCTTTTATCTCATCAATTGCTTTTGCATCATTCCCTGTAATCAACAAGTCATCCACATAAATGCATACATAGACACACATGCCATCTACATGTTTTACATAAAGTGAAGGATCAGCATGACTCGCTGTGTATCCTTGCAGCATAAGATACTTTACCAACCTTGCATTCCATGCCCTTGGTGCCTGCTTAAGACCATACAATGCCTTCTTTAACCTGCATACATGATTAGGATATTTTGCATCCACATAACCATCTGGTTGTGACATATACACTTCTTCATTTAACTCACCATTAAGAAAGGCATTCTTTATATCGAGTTGATATATATTCCACCTTTTACTTGCAGCTAAAGCCAACAAAGTTCTCACCGTTGCCATATTTGCTACTGGACTAAATGTTTCCTCATAGTCCACACCTTGAGTTTGATTATATCCTTTTGCTACAAGTCTAGTCTTATATCTAGACACACTACCATCACTATTTCTTTTAATCTTAAAAACCCACTTGCAACCAATTACCTTTTGCTTTGGTGTACTTGGAACTAAATTCCAAGTCTTGTTATCCTGAAGTGCTTCCATTTCTTCTCTTATTGCTTTCTCCCACTTTTCATCTCCTTTGGCCTCATCATAACATGTGGGTTCATTTTCCTGCTGAACTTTTGTCATAAAAGCATAATGAGTATTCATGAAAGATTCATAAGTATACCTTTGAGGTTGCTTACTTACTCTTGAAGTTCTTCTTACCTCCAATGTAGATGCTCTTCCTTTCTTATTAGGAACCTTTGATGATTCTCCATACTCACATACATCACTAATTTCCTCTCCTTCATCATTAACTTCAACAAGTTTGAGTTTACCTTTACTTTTAACACTTGGAGGTGACTCTTGCCTTAATCTTCCATTGAAAGGTGATCCTCTTTCTTCATCTAGACCACTCCTTTCATCATTTAAACTTCCTGATGGCTGAACTATGCATTCATCTCCTTCAACCACACCTTCTTCATTTTCATCCATGACCTGCAAACAATTCTTATCTGCATACCATGAAAGTGATTCATCAAAGTTTACATCTCTTGACACAACAACCTTATTGGTATGAGGATTATAGCATCTATATCCTCTTTGAGTATCTGCATAACCAATAAATATACATTTTTCTGATTTTGCATCAAGTTTAGATCTCACCTCATTAGGTACATGTACATAACATACACAACCAAATACTTTCAAATGACTTACACTTGGTTTCCTTCCATGCCATACCTCATATGGTGTCAAATGATGAACTCCAGCAGTCGGAACTCTATTCATAATGTAAACACTTGTGCTAACAGCTTCAGCCCAAAAATAATTAGGCAAACACATATCATTAAGCATACTTCTAGATGCTTCTGCTATGATTCTGTTTCTTCTTTCTGCGACTCCATTTTGTTGTGGAGTATACCTGCATGTAACTTCTCTTTTGATACCTTCATCATACAAAAAATCAGTAAAAACTTGAGACATGTATCATGAGACATGTATCATCTCCTGTTTCAACATGGTTTTCTAATATGCATAATCCGTCATGTAAAGGTCATGTTGAAACAGGAGATGATACATGTCTCATGATGCTTCATGGTTTTCTAATATGCATAATCCGTCATGTAAAGGTCATGTTGAAACAGGAGATGATACAACACATAAGATTATGCAGGTTGGAGATGTTGTTATGCAGGATAAGAGCAAGAAAAATTGCTTGAAGGATGTACTTTATGTGCCAACGATCACTAAGAATTTGATGTCGGTTGGTCAAATGGTAGAAAAAGGTCTACAAGTGAGATTTAATCATGCAGGTTGCTTCATTGAGGATCCAAAGCAAAGGAGGCTAATTGCTAGAGGTCAAAAACAAGGTAGATTGTTTACATTCAAGGTAAACCCAAATCATACAAACTATTTCTCTTATGGTATGCATCGAATAGCAGAGCTTGATCTATGGCACAAAAGGATTGGACACATGAATGTACACAGGTTAAAGGAGCTATCAAAGAAGAGGATTGTTGAAGGATTACCTGATCTTACTAAGCAACATATGGTGCATCTTTGTGAAGCATGTCAAATGGGTAAGCAGAGTAGACAACCTTTCAAGCATTCAAGTTATGTAAGTGATGGTTTGCTAGATCTCATACACACAGATGTGTGGGGACCTACTAAAGAGGCATCCTTGATTGGTAATAAGTACTATGTATCATTCATTGATGATCATAGTAGAATGACATTTGTGTATTTCATTAAACATAAGAGTGAGGTCTTTGATTGTTTCAAGAAGTTCAAATCATATGTCGAAAAGCAAACAGGAAGGTATATTAAGAAGCTAAGGTCTGATGGAGGGGGAGAGTATTTCTCTCAAGTTTTTACTGATTTTTTGTATGATGAAGGTATCAAAAGAGAAGTTACATGCAGGTATACTCCACAACAAAATGGAGTCGCAGAAAGAAGAAACAGAATCATAGCAGAAGCATCTAGAAGTATGCTTAATGATATGTGTTTGCCTAATTATTTTTGGGCTGAAGCTGTTAGCACAAGTGTTTACATTATGAATAGAGTTCCGACTGCTGGAGTTCATCATTTGACACCATATGAGGTATGGCATGGAAGGAAACCAAGTGTAAGTCATTTGAAAGTATTTGGTTGTGTATGTTATGTACATGTACCTAATGAGGTGAGATCTAAACTTGATGCAAAATCAGAAAAATGTATATTTATTGGTTATGCAGATACTCAAAGAGGATATAGATGCTATAATCCTCATACCAATAAGGTTGTTGTGTCAAGAGATGTAAACTTTGATGAATCACTTTCATGGTATGCAGATAAGAATTGTTTGCAGGTCATGGATGAAAATGAAGAAGGTGTGGTTGAAGGAGATGAATGCATAGTTCAGCCATCAGGAAGTTTAAATGATGAAAGGAGTGGTCTAGATGAAGAAAGAGGATCACCTTTCAATGGAAGATTAAGGCAAGAGTCACCTCCAAGTGTTAAAAGTAAAGGTAAACTCAAACTTGTTGAAGTTAATGATGAAGGAGAGGAAATTAGTGATGTATGTGAGTATGGAGAATCATCAAAGGTTCCTAATAAGAAAGGAAGAGCATCTACATTGGAGGTAAGAAGAACTTCAAGAGTAAGTAAGCAACCTCAAAGGTATACTTATGAATCTTTCATGAATACTCATTATGCTTTTATGACAAAAGTTGAGCAGGAAAATGAACCCACATGTTATGATGAGGCCAAAGGAGATGAAAAGTGGGAGAAAGCAATAAGAGAAGAAATGGAAGCACTTCAGGATAACAAGACTTGGAATTTAGTTCCAAGTACACCAAAGCAAAAGGTAATTGGTTGCAAGTGGGTTTTTAAGATTAAAAGAAATAGTGATGGTAGTGTGTCTAGATATAAGACTAGACTTGTAGCAAAAGGATATAATCAAACTCAAGGTGTGGACTATGAGGAAACATTTAGTCCAGTAGCAAATATGGCAACGGTGAGAACTTTGTTGGCTTTAGCTGCAAGTAAAAGGTGGAATATATATCAACTCGATATAAAGAATGCCTTTCTTAATGGTGAGTTAAATGAAGAAGTGTATATGTCACAACCAGATGGTTATGTGGATGCAAAATATCCTAATCATGTATGCAGGTTAAAGAAGGCATTGTATGGTCTTAAGCACGCACCAAGGGCATGGAATGCAAGGTTGGTAAAGTATCTTATGCTGCAAGGATACACAGCGAGTCATGCTGATCCTTCACTTTATGTAAAACATGTAGATGGCATGTGTGTCTATGTATGCATTTATGTGGATGACTTGTTGATTACAGGGAATGATGCAAAAGCAATTGATGAGATAAAAGGTAATTTGGGAAAGGAATTTAAAATTTCAGATCTTGGTTTGCTCAGATACTTTCTTGGGATTGAAATTGTGTATAGCGATGAAGGTATGTTGTTGATACAAAGAAAGTATATATGTGATATGCTGAAAAGGTTTGGTATGCAGGAATGTAAATTTGTTTCTACTCCAATGGAATGTAATGTAAAGCTGAGTGCAAAGGAAGGTGATGAGTTGCATGATATGAATGTATATAGATCCATGGTAGGATCTTTGATTTATGCAACAAAAACTAGACCTGATATATGTTATGCAGTGGGAGTATTGTCACAGTTTATGCATGAACCTAGAGTACCTCATATGCATGCAGCGAAAAGAGTGCTTAGGTATTTGAAAGGTACCATGAACGAAGGATTATTTTATAGTCATGATGTTGATCTAACTCTTAAAGTCTTTAGTGATGCAGATTGGGCTGGAAGCAAAGATGACAGAAGATCCACAAGTGGATATGTGGTAATAGCAGGAAACAAGACATTAACATGGAGTTCAAAGAAACAGCCTACAGTTGCTTTATCTTCTACAGAGGTTGAGTATAGAGGTTTAGCATTGGCTACTACTGAGGTTATGTGGTTTAACAAGTTGTTTCATGACTTGAATGTGCAGGTTGATGTACCACTGATATATGGGGATAACTTGAGCAGCATTCATATGACCTCAAATCCTATTTTTCATGCTAGAACAAAGCATATAGAGGTTCACTATCATTATGTTCGAGAGAAGACCATGAACAATGAAGTGCAGGTTTCTTTTGTTGGAACAAAGGATCAAGTTGCAGATATCTTCACCAAATCCTTGGATGGACCAAAGCTTCAAAGATTCAACTATATTCTTGGCATGAAGGAAATACCCTTTGAAACTTGAGGGGGAGAATGTTACGAACATTTGTTTTATGTAGGGTACAAGTTTCAAATTATGTAAATACCTTTGGGAAGTCTTCAAATACTTCAAGAAGGCTCATATTCTTCATAAAATGTAGCAAAAATACCACGTGAGTTCTAGAACATGGTGAGTCAAATTAGTGAGTCACAAGGGAGCTTCAGTGGTGTCCTAGTGGAAGGTCGATGTGGCTAGTTCTCAAAGTCCATCAATACTTTGCTTATTTGAGCACTTGAGTCATGTAATACCTCCATCCAAGTGTCTACCACGAATTTAGATGTATTAGGAAGGTTTTAGATTAGTTTCCCATGCTATAAAAAGAGGAGAAAAGTCGTGATCTTGTGGGATGTCCAAGAGAGTATCTCTATGCTACTCTAGTTTTTGTATGCAGAGCTTGCAGAGCTTGTATCTCCCTCATTATATATCCAAATTACATGTTTGATAGCTCATTTGAAAGCTCTTCGTGTCTACTTTCATAGTACCAATTTGCATAATCATTGGATTTGTGAGCTGAGAGCAACACTCTCTGCAAGTAGTGTGTGTTCTCTGTTTTTTATCCCTGCTGAAGGTCTCCATTAAACATCCAACTTGCAGAGGTCATATCTCCTTGTGTATGTATCCAAATCATGTGTTCTTTAGCTTGTTAGAAAGCTCTCCAAGTCTATTTGTATTCTGGAAATTTTCAGATTCATTGGAGTTGTGAGTTAAGAGCAGTAGTCTCTGCAAGTGATGTATGTCCTCAGGTTCATCTCTGTTTCAAGGTCTCCATTAAAGCTGCATATTGCAGAGGTCATAGCTCATTGAGTATTTATCCAAATTGAGTGTTCTTTGGTTCATTGGAAAGCTCTTGGTCTCTAGTATATGTGGTTAAAACAGTTTCAAAAACTTTTGAGTGAGTAGAGAGTAGTAAGCTCTGCAAGCATGACTGGTTTTCTATGATGAAGTTTGTGAGAAGGTCAACTTGTTCCTAGGGGGTTCCACCTACTTCCTGCTATACTTTGGAGGTCAATAAACTCCAACATCTTTGCCATCCCAACGAATCTGCTCTGCAATAGGTGCAATAGAAACCGTAGTACGAATAGGAATATGCAAAATGTCATCATCTTCGATACCTTCTGCATCAACTTCAGTACCTGTAGTTGTAATAATTGCAGGTGTGATAGGACATTTTTCGACACCCTACACAATGTTCCACAGTCCTTTTGCAACCAACACATGTCGCATCATATTGGGTAGTTGGTACCATCCAACTTATCCTCAACAGCCAACATATGGAATACATCACTGCTTTCAGCCATGGCCGCTGACTAAAATACCTTGATGCAAAAAATTAACTGTATCTCAAAAAGTTAAACAGAACTGCCCAGACAAATTCCACTAGACCTGTAGCAGACTTCGAGATGCTTATACTCGCGAACAAAAACTGGTATATACCTTTGGTACAAAAAGACGAAATAGCCTGCACAAGGGCTATGATAGTGTGTTCAAAGGCCGAAACGAGCTCAGATTCTAAGACTGCAAACGGAGGAGTGTCGACGCCCTAGATGAAGCGACGACCTGCTCTGATACCCATTGTTGGAGATAGACGTCTGCAGAAGCACGCGAATAGCACAAGGAAGGAGAAGAAGCTTGGAGCACAGCACACAATACTGAATGTATTACTAGAGAATGTACAAAAGATAAGTAGCCCATTAGGGCAATAGGTCTATATACAAGCCGAGAAAAAAGACCTCCTAAAGAGAGAAAAAAGTGCCCCGACGGCCCTAGAGTGTTCACACACATCACTACCTAAATATATCAACAAGTAGCCTGTTTTGGAGACATTGCGATTTTCAATTTTATATGTGAGCATCCATTTTGGATGACACTTGTCTTATTGGTGTTGTGAGTTTCATGTGCCACCCTTTTGTCAAAAGCTACGTTCATTCTCATGGAAGCTCATCTATCCCACATGCAAGGGAGTTCTCTCAAACCGTATAAACAAGGCCTCCCTTCACTTCTCATAAGCTCATTCACTCAAGCTCTTGGAAAGAGTGCACAGACTCTCCTCATGGATTCTCCATGCTTATAGAGCATCTTATATAAGTCATTGCCATTTTACTTAATTCATCATGTTTTGTTATTTTTTCTTTCTTCCTCCATAGCTTGGTAGGTTCATGCTGATTAAGTGGATTAGGAGTATTTGGTTTCATTTCAACATGGTATCAAAGCATAGGTTAAGATGGTATTATTCTCATTTCCTTTTGTCATAAATTATTGTTCTAGTTTCCATTTTAACATCTATAAATTTTCATCATTCACATATACCTTCCTTTTAATCTCTTAACCCCTCCCACCTTTCCATATCTCATTTTGAAATAAAAAGTTCTTGTAAGCACTCTTATCATTTTTCCATTTAGCATAATAACTATTTAGTTGTTTGATCTCTCATTGGTTGTTTATTTTATCTTTCATTAGTTTCTTAATCATTTGCATCATGGAAACTTCTACTTCTATGCTTGTAAGAACTTAATCATTTTATTAATCATGACCATTATTTTTAGAGCATATGAACATTTCTCTTCTTGAATAAAACTTTGTTTAAGTGCTTGTATGAAGAGAGGGAGATCATATTGAGATAATCTGATTCTGAATGTATAGTTTGAGCTATCACATCTGTCTCTTTGTCCCTCATTCCAACACTCTCAAATTTCCATAGAGGTGTAGTGACCTTCGAGGAGTTCTCACACTCTCTTTGCTCAAAATTCTCTTAGCTAAAAGAAGAAACTCAAGTGACTACTTAGATGAAGACCTATTGATGTCATTTAACATGGTCACAACATACTTGGTATCTTTTAGAGCATATGAACATTTCTCTTCTTGAATAAAACTTTGTTTAAGTGCTTGTAGGAAGAGAGGGAGATCATATTGAGATTATCAAATTCTGAATGTATAGTTTGAGCTATCACATCTATATCTCTTTGTCCCTCATTCCAACACTCAAATTTCCATAGAGGTGTACTGACCTTTGAGGAGTTTTCTCATACTCTCTTTGCTCAAAATTCTTTTAGCTAAAAGAAGCAACTCTGACTACTTAGATAAAGACTTATTGATGTCATTTAACATGGTCACAACATACTTGGGGTATTGAAAGCATCATGGAGAAATCCTATCCATTCTGATGTAGAGATGATGTTGATATTCTATATGTATATGCCACAGTACCAATTACAATAGAGCATCTTATCATGTCGAGGTCATAGTTTGATAAGAGGCATCAGATGGTGATACATAAACAAAGAAATGATGCTAGAAGAAAGTGATGAGTTATTGAGAGACTAAATATGATTATCATATGCTCATGATTCTATAGCATTGCAAATAGATATCTTCTATATCATATTTGGAGAGCACTTTATAAACGATAATGCACTAAAGATGGAGAGAATGATAATGTACTAAAGATGAGAAAAGAAAAGTTGTGCTGGAAGGAAATAGACCTTCTGAGAGCTACGGACACTCTAGACCGTTCACATTTATACACTACGGTCAAACACAATACTCTTCCTTCCCCATGAATAGAGCAACGAGGAAAGAGCATCAATGTGTTGCACTCTCTCTTTTCATAGTGCAAGATTGCACTTCACTTTGAAGATTGCAACGTTATATTTACTGTTCTACATGTGATTGCCCTAAGAACATTTTGCTTGTGATTGGGAGAGATGAAATTCAGTGCAAAAATATGCAAGAGAAGTTTTCATAGCTCATAGCTTGGGGCTGATGTAGAGTCACAAGAACCGTGAGCTCCAACAAAATCTAACATGATTTCATTGACAAAAAAATGACTTATCTATTTTCCATTTGACAAATTAGCAGGGCAAGAAGCAATACAGTCAAAGAACTTCAAGGAGCAGTAAGTTTATCATTTGATATAGAGGCTCAAAAATAGCTCAATTGGGAGAGAGAAATCAGAGAGTAGCTCAACTGGGAGAGACAAGGAGCATCTCTACCTTGCCCCCCACGAACTCCATAGCAATAAAGAGAAATAGACAAGGAAAATATCAAGGTTTTTTAAATGAGTCTATGAATAGTGGTGTAACTTTTCAAAGAGAGAAAGAGAGAGAGAGAGAGAGAGAGAGAGGGGCTAGATGCCCTGGAAATTTATTAATTTTTAAATGGAGATTCATCAAGCACCTACGGCACCGAGCTTTAACTTTGAAAGAACAAATATATAGGTGAATGCGTATAGTACCCATGGGATCTCCCGTATCCCACAAAGCAGGGGTTAGACAACATTACAACTGGTTTCAAGTAGTTTAGAGTGGCCAAAGCCATTACATGTGCAGCCCTAGGATTGAACTTTGGACCTCCACATCAAGAGACCAAAGACGCACCGCAAAAGAGGCTAGATGCCCTAGAACTTTATTCCACCATTATCTGTGGTGGTAATTGACTATTGATGGGCATTGATGGATGTTGTAGCATAGTGAGAACATCATAGTTTTTGTAGGTATGTTGAATGATTGGTACCTTGTATGTAGTAGCTATCACATAAATTTTTTCTATTAATTGAACTTCTAGACTCCATGTGAGAGAAATTCAAAGTTATAATTCATTTCATCTACTGAGGCAAGCGATGATAAAAATAGATAAGAGTCTTCTAGATTACTTAAATTTCAAGAATCCGTTGAGTGAGATGTAATCTTGGAGGTATACACGTCATCCAATTGATGAACCTCTTGAATGAAGGAGAGTAGACCAGGCACACAAGTCCACGTGGTGATAGACTCCTCAACTACGATGGCCTTCCCTGCCATAGACCCAGCTGCCTACGACAATGGACTTGGCAGCTACTACACTCACGACTTCAATGAGACTATGTCTTCTCACCCTCCATTGTCGGTCTTCGAACAATCCAACCCAGCTTCACTTGATGGCCTGCTGCGAAGCGTTCCTTAACAGTTGGAGTGTCATTGACCACTGACGTACAGTACGTGCTCCCGCATCTACGGTTTTTTATATATCTACGTGTGCGCGAATTTCAGTATATAATTATCACGTGTTTTGTCATTCCAACAATCCAACGATCACTTATCCATGCATGCATACGTGTTTTGTCATCCTTTTAGGCTAAGGGCAAGGGGTCAACCTCTACAAGCGACTACGGACGCCCACAATGCATAAAGAGATGAAATATGTGGTAGCCTTCAAGTTGTTCTGACCGTGTGTTGGCTTTGGTTAATTCAAACTAGATATTTAGCTTTAGGGCCATAATGCCATTCTTTCTCCTGTTCTACGTCCTTAACAAGTCTTCATGCTTTGTAACTTAACTATGCTAGGTGTCTACTTTGTGTGATACGGAGGGTTCCATACGTAATTTGTAATTTGAGCCCATTGCGTTACGAAGGTCCCATGTGTACTTTGTCTATCTTGCTTATACTTTTAATTAACTCAAGCTTAACCGGAATAGTAGATCTCTATGATGGATCTTCCTATGATCGATCTCTATAATCGATCTTCCTACAATACCTAACGATCACTTTCACTCCACTTTGAATACGTTTGCTCCCATTTAAACAGTAGGTGCAGTGAAAAAAAAAAAAGAAACTAGAATAAATCTCTCTCATTTTCCCTCATCGTTAGTGTATTTTCTCAGTTTATTATAAATCTGGCCTAGGAGCGAAAACAAAAAGAATAGATGCTAGAAACAGGTTTGCATTAGATTACATGTAGACATACGTAAAAGGATCCGCATGATTACACTTAGAAAGACATTTTAATGTGGTTCCATATCTTATTTCATTTTCACTTGCAAGGTCCATACCTATATCTAACAAACATTAGCCAGCGTTATTTTTTATAGAAATTTAGACAGTTTACAAAAATACAGTATAATCATACAAAAGAATGTCAAAAGACGCTTAATACTGATACTTGCTACCATGCCGTCAATATGAAATACTCAAAAGGGATGAAAGTTTAGAAGAGATGTCCCAAACTTATTGAAAGTGAAGAAAAATACATTTATCCAAGAAAAAAATAAAGCATATTTCTTAACTACCATAAAGGTCTTTGAACTTATGAAGCACATATCGTAACATAAATCATCGAGTAGATTTCTTAATTTCTTTTCTTAATGGTTCTCTCGACATGACAACGCAATGGATTACGTCACAACAGAATTACAAGTTGATAAATAATAGGAAGCCTCCACAAATGTTTCGTAGAGGTTCATCCCACACAAAGATGGTATCGAGAACAATACACAATGCTTTTGTGGCGAAAAAATTTTAAGAAGATGAATCAAGGCGATGAAGAGCTTAAGGCAGCTTGCAACATGAAAGAGGAGCGTACCTGTAGATCCAGCTAGAAACTGTTAGCACAAACTCGAATTGAGCTTTCTATTGTTCCTCGTCTCTCCTGGATAAAGACAATCGATAAAAAGAGTCCAGAAACGATGGCAGCAATTTGAAGAAGGTGGTTTATAGTCGAATATTAGAATGTGTAATAGTGCGAAGGATGGATGAAGATATAGAAGACTGAACTTGTATCAAAATTTATCACTTAGGATTATTTCTTTTTATTTGCAAGGTGAACATTATTTTTAAAATTAAGAAAAAAATTCGTTGATTCTTTTATCAACGTTGTTAGTTCCAAAGAAATGCTAGGGCATTTTTTTTTTTTTTTTTATATAAAGGAAGTTCGGCCTTCGCCTAATCTCCCGGACTTTAATTATATTAAAGAGAAAAAGTTACAAGTGGATGGGACTAGTGCCCATGGGACCCCCCAAATCCCACAGCGCAGGGGAGGAGTACGGCAAGCTACAGGGCATTACAAATGAGGCGGATAACATTATCATCACCCTCATGTGGGACCCATTTGGGTTTCAACTTGTTGTTTACGAGGAGATAGATACAGTGATGTCTAAATGGTGGTGAACTCTTGACTCGGGAGATTCTTTTACCAAGGAGAAATAAGGATTTCTCGATCGACCATTCCTTGGGAGTTTGGCCGAAATTGACGGCACAGCGTTCTCTCCAAATCTTCCAGAGAGCCTCACCTCTGATGGCATTCCATAGTCGTGATGAGCATCCGATCGCCTCACCCAACATCACTTGTTGCCAGTTGATTTGACTCGTTAGTCTCAAAACGCGGTATACGTGATGCCAGATAACCCGGGACTTGGGGCAGTCGAAGAACAGGTGGGCTAAATCTTCGATGCACCGATGACAACGCTTGCACCATGGCGGCACACCACAGATTTTGTTAGCCCTTGCATTAGTCCAGATTCCCTTATGCAAGACCTGCCACATGAGAACGGACTTTTTGACCTCAATTAGGGGGTGCCAAAGAGACATGAATTTTAGCTCCCACCGAAGTTTGGTCCAAGTAAGGCACCACCTCTTGTTAAGTGTGTGGTGAACATCCAAATCCCCTTTGAAGTTTGGGATTTCGGAAAGCTTCTTACCATTGCTCCATTTGAGGCCCTCCGAGCAAGGAAGATCCTGACCGCATAGAAGGCGGGTAGTTGAGCGGTCCCAGGCTAAACACCTGCTTTGAAGAAGAGTCCATTCCTCAAAGGTGACGCTAATTCTCGGATCCAAATCTTCGAACCTAATCCACTGGCTGGTCTCTTGTTTCCAGAGCTGTTTCCACTGTTTGAACCCCTTGTTCCATAACCGCCTTGCAGTTTGGAGGTTCCAAGATTCCACTCCCCTAATGCCGCTGATCGGGAACCAAATAGAGTCATTTTGTCTTATGCCAGCTGCCCACTTCCAGTCATCGCTGATTCTGATGAACTGTTTGGCCTTGTTCCAATTCTTCCATAAGGAACCCACGAGGCAAGAGCCTTTAGGGCAGACCGGGTGGGGGGAGAACAAAAGAGATAGAATCCCTATGTCCTTCCAACCAGGGAGGCCGACGAAGGTAAAGTCTTCCGTGTTTCTGAAGATCAATTTAGCCCAAGAGGACTCCCTATTGCTCCAGGCCTTGATAAGCCATTTAGCCGCCAGCTTGTCAGCAAGTCCAGCAATATCCAAAATACCCAAACCCCCTGAGTCTTTAGGGCTAATGCAAGTTTCCCATTTGATTTTGGGAACCCCCCTTCTGTTGGGGTCCCCAGTCCAAAGGAAGTTCCTGCAGATTCTTTCTACTTTGGCCAAGTCTTTCTCCTTAGGTCTCCAGCACGAGATAAAGTAAATTATTGTAGACAACATAAAAGTGTTAATAACCATAGCGCGACCTGCCAGGTTGACTTGCATACCTTTCCACTGATTCAACTTGCTATCCAACTTGGATAGTACCCAGTTCCATCGTTGGTCCATTGAGATGTCGAAACCCATCGGAATGCCGAGAAGACGGAAGACTTGACCGCTAGGGATAACTTGACACCCCCGATCCACCAACAATTGGGGAGTAGGCCCGCTGATCGCTCTAAAAGCAGTTTTAGCATGGTTGATTTTGGAGCCTGATGCCACACAAAAGGTGTGGAGGCACCACCAAAACACCTCAATGTTGTTTGTATCGTTATGCACAAAGGCATTCATGTCATCAGCAAAAAGTCTCACAACCATTTGGCCGTGATTTAGGGGTAAGGAGAGACCCTTGAGATTGCCAGCATCCAAGTGATGCTTTAATAGGCAGCTGAGCCCATTCGAGGCGATAGCGAATAGTAAAGGAGCAAGAGGGCAGCCTTGCCTAATTGATCTTTTTAAACGAATGGGTTCGGAGAGCTTACCGTTGATGTTTATTCTAGTTGAAGCATTTCCAAGAAGAGTGGCAACCATCTTCGTGAACTTTTGGCTGCATCCAAGGTCTTTCAATGATTGAAGAATAAAGTCCCATTCCAATCTGTCATACGCTTTGTCGAAGTCGATCTTAATGAAAACTAGATCTTGAGCAGACTCCTCAGCAAAAGCAAGGCCTTCCCAAATGTCAATAATTGCTTCAAGTATAGATCTACCTTTGATAAAACCTTTTTGGTCCTCGCACAGCCATGACTTTAAATGGCAGGAGATTCTGTTGGCGATAACTTTTGCAATTATCTTATATCCAGTTTGGAGCATGGTAATCGGACGCCAGTTTTCAATTTTGTTTTTATCTCCCCGTTTATGGATTAACTTGATGACGCCATTATTCAGGCACTCAGGGAGGGCACCGAAGGAGAGAGCCTCTTGCCACACGAGGCGCAGCGGGGTGGCCAACTGAAGTTTGAAGGACTTAAAAAACTCATTGGTAAGGCCATCTGGACCCGGACTTTTCCCATTGGGAAGGGCATCAATAACTTCGATAATTTCATTCTCGGAGATGTTAGCCTCCAGCAGAGCAATCAAGTTCTGTGGGATTCTGGTTTGAGCAACTCTTGAGATGGTTGCCATGGAGTCGCGCCTGTGGGGGGAAAGAGGCGTCGAGACCCCGAGAAGGTTGGTAAAATGTTCGACGATGATAGTTCTATTCTCCTCTTCTGTGCAACATTCGGTTCCGTTGTTATCGACCATTAGGGGGATGGATTCCCTAGCTTGTTTCCTTTTGAGGATGTTACACATCTCTTTCGTTGGTTTATCTGCCTTCCCTGCCCACCAGTCTTTGAAGAAAATTTGGAGGTTTTTCCTTTGGACCTCCTCCTCTAATCTTAGCCTACCCCTGATTTTCAAAAGACCCTGTTGGCATTGTAGTTTGCCTTTGTTCACCTCTTCTTCAAGCCGTGAGAGCCTCCGGTACACCGTTTCTCTTCTTTTTTTTCGAATTCCTCTTATAGCCTTTTGGGTCCTGATTAGAATTTTACGAGTCCTTTCTACCGCGTTTCTCCAACACTTAGCCGGTTCATTACATAAAGCAAAGGCTTCCTTCCAAACCTCAGAAATTTCCTGGTGGACAGAGGGGAGGGAGAAAGATGTCTGACAAGCGTGAAACCAAGGAGCTTTCTGGAGCATGTGAATTGGTTTGAAGGACAGAGTAATCGGATAGTGGTCTGAGATAGTGAGGTCCATGTGTTGGGAAATCGAGGGAATACCCCACTGAAGGATGGTGTTCTGATCGATGTAGCATCTATCAAGCCTTGCTTTCCTCAAAGAGTCCCCCGACTGGAGATTAGACCAGGAGAACCCCTGCCTGTCTTTCACTTCGACCAGGTTGAGATGGAGCTTGATTTTATCCCAAATCTCTTTCTCCTCACCGTCAATAATTTTTCCTTTGTTGTTCCATCGGTCCTCTGGAAACTCAACCATGTTGAAGTCCCCACAAATCAGGACATTGTGTGAAAGGGAGTCAAGGGAAGCCCAAGTATCCATTCTATCTGCTTCGCCATTGGGGGCATAGATTGAGACCACAGTGAACTGGAAGGGAGACCCGAAAGAGACCGCAATCCAGCGGTGATTCCGACCTTCAAAAGTCGAGGTCACATTGCTAGACAAGGCGTGACTGATACCGATAGAAGCACCCCCCGTCCCTCTAGGGTGAGAAGTGGAGAACCAAAGGTGGCTCGGAGAGATGCATTTAAGTCGTTTTTGTAGATCCTCTCCGTCGATTTTAATCTCTTGTAAGCAAATGAAGTCAGGGGTGAAGCACATGTCCCTAAACCACTGGCCAAGAATCGAAGCTCTTGACGGGTCAAACAGACCCCTAACGTTTAGAGATGTGAATTTCATTAATGATGGTTGCCCTCTTTGAGGGGAGGGACCCGATCTTTTTTCTTCTTGTGGTCTTCTTTTTTCTTCCCTACTTCTTTACTTAGGATCCTACTCTTGAGGGGGCTCTTCCAAGGCATGCCGAAAGGTTGTTTACCTTTAAGCTTGGACTTTTGTTGTAGTAGTCTTGGGCAGCATACCGGGAGGGTAGGACCAAGAGCGGAGCTTTCGCTGTCTGGGTTGTCTTCGTTGCTGGTAGTGAAGCCTTCCTCTTTACTCGTGGTGTAGCCTTCTTGGTTATCTTCTTTGTTGGTAGAGCACCCAAGGGAATTAACAGTGGGGTCTTCTTCAAAGAGGTTGTCCCCTGGGAAGTCGAGCTCATTAATCTCTTTTTCTAGGTTACAGTATATGTTATTCGAGGGGGCAGCTGTCGAAGGATTCCTTGTTTTTGGTCTTCGAGGGCTAACTTTTCTCTTGCGTCTCACTTCAGTGAAACCTTCTGAATCCGTCTCAGCCACACGAGTTCCCTCTTCTTCCTCCAATGGAGGGGGATGACCCCGAGTGTCGTCTTGGGGGAGGGGGTCAAGGGACCCATCTGGTTTCGGTTTGTTTTTGTAGGTATTTTTCTTCAGGGGGGCAGTCTTTGATCCTGTGACCTTGAAGTCCGCATCGGAAGCACGCGTTTGGCAAATTCTTGTAAGTAACCTCTTGTGTCCAGGTCTTATCATCTCCACAGTTTATGGAGATCTTAGAGGGGAGGACCTGGTTCAGGTCTGTTTCAACGCAGATCTGAGGATGCCATCTTGCATTGAAAGAATGTTGAGCTCCATCGTAGATTAACCCCCCAACATCCTGCCTTGCGGCCATCGGGCGCCCGATCGGTGAGACGATTTCGCGGAGAAATCCATACAAGAAGAACGGCAGATTGGGAAGCTCCACCCAAAGCGGGTAACGAAGAGGCTTTGATCTGTTCGGGACAAAGTCTGGGGTCCACTTAAAAAGGCAAAGGGTGGACCGGCCCACTTGCCAGGAGCCGGCCTGCAGGGCTTGGAAAGCCATTTCTTCGTTTTCAAAAACAAGAAGCAGGTGATTCGCCGGCAGGAATTGACGGAAATGGACGTTGGAGTTTTAAATCCACGATTTGACTTTGGTTAGTCGTTCACTTCCCCCCTTTGTTCATTTTACATCAAAGAAATGTAACCAAACATAAGTGAGAACGTTTAAGGTCCTGCATGTGCTATGGTTGGTGCAAATCCGATAAAAGTTATGTTCTTGATGCACACAGAACAGAAGCGTTAGCAGAGAGTTGAACTGCAGGCACCTCAACAACAAGCTATAACTTCCTGTGATGCGATTGGAAGAGGTTATGCCATAGTCTAGGAAGCCTGGAAGAGACACTACAGACTATGTAACGTTTTTCCTAATGGTCGCACTCTACATCGCGTACGAACACGTCGAAACTTATCTGCCGGAGAGGCTGAAGTTGAAACTTACCTTGATTTAAGGCGTACCGAGGAGCATTTATGTGTCAGTCGATAATGGCCAGAATGCCATACGGTTCCCCATCCAGCACTATCACGATCTAATGATCCTCTTATCTCTTGTAGCATATGTCTTTGGCATAAACTCAGCCGCGAACTAGAAAAGAAGGAGAGATCTCGAATTGAACATACTCCATCAAAGCTTCATTGAACATTACTTTATTTTACACTTAGCTAAAACCAAAATGGGGTAATGTCTTTCAATATAACCACATCGTTACATTTTCATATTTTATTTGCTATTTACGAGAGTGAGACAAAATGAGCTGTTGAGGTACAGAAAGACAATGTTTTTTTGCATGCTGTAGCTGTTGCATGTCAAAGGTTGCCACAAAGTTTAAAAGATTATTGATAGCATATGATTATTTTTTCTTAAAGCGCATACAGATGTTGAAATGAATCGCTGACCTCACATGGAAGATGATGTCGCCGCATGCGTCAGCCCAGGACATGTCAGAGATAGAGCCGAAACTAGTTAACTTCTGGTTCTCTTATTACCTTCAATCGTAGTTTTTTCAGATTTTTCCGTCTTTCTATGCAGATCCTGATCGGACAAAAGAGAAATGAAACATTGGATGTTTTTTGACTTTTTTTAGCATGAGCCGCATACAAACGAGGTTAAAAGAATTATAAAATATTTGTGCTGTATTTATTCATACACATGTACTGAACACGTCGAGAATTATCACATGCACCAGAGCCAAGAGAAAAAGAGAGAGCGATTCCAAAGTTCCAAGCAAATATAATTTCTCTTTTATACTAGATAGAGGCAAAATCATCTGATGTCTATCAATGTCTTCTTATGTAATATTAAGAATGTAATTAGCAAATAATCCGTTGAAAAGTATGTAGTTCTCTCTCTAACGGTAATCTGTGTCGATACCGACCGAGAATGCTACGTCCAAAACACAGTTAACCCTATGATTCTTATGACTAAAAATAACGGCTTCAATACCATGAATACATTGAGCGAATACTACATTTTGAAGTCCTTAATGAACATAATAATATACACACACAGATAAACTACCTCGTTCCCCGTTAGGGATGGTAGTGATTACCTTTGAGTCCGTACATGATGACCACATGAACGAGCTTTTTCCGTGTCCGTAATCGTTTCGAGTTCGACAAAGGCGACCGAGATGAAAACGACGAAGATACAGACGTATTGCGTGCGTCAAGCAGGTAGACGTCGCGGAGAACGTCATCGTCACGGAGAAAAGCAGCGTGAAACAACATTCAGTTACGGAAGATCAGAAAGGCTGCAAAGCCAGTAGCGGACCACACTGAAATGACCAGGAGTTCACAAAGGTACATATCGGACAACAGCGAGGAAAGTTAAAAGAACGGAATCTATCACATCACCTTCGACACAGAGAGCGCGTTCTTCGAGCTCCCATTCTCCATAGCCTCCCGAGTCCCAGCCGTGTCTTACAGTCTTCCTAGCTACCCCACTTTTATATGCATATTGATAAAGAAACAAATATGATCAATACCATATGAATTCCAAGTGGCAGTCATTCATAGCAGATAGGTACCTTCGTAAAATAAATAACAAGCTTCGTATCTTTCTATCTCTTGATCTTAGTATGTAATATTTCTTTCCCCCTATGAATATTTCGTTGATATATTTCTGTTTTGATGTTCCCGGAGCACCTTTTTCTCTGTAGGACGCTTTCCCCCTCGCTCCTTTATATGCCAAATAATGGGTAACTTATCTTTTTTACATTTACTTCGTAATAATTTCAGTATTGTGTTGTTCCCCAACCTTCTTTTTCTTCCTTTTGCTATTTGTGTGCTTCCACATACCTCAAACTTCAACAATTGGTATCATAGAGGGTCATCACTTCTCTAGGGCATCATTGACACCCCTTCGACCAGAGCCTCAGAATCACCTGAACATTGGTGAGCATACTCGAGGTGATTAGGAGTTCTAAATGACTTCACTCTATTTAAGCTCATTTTCGCCTCCGAATGCAGTATCCTAGTGACTATGCATGCAATTTCCTCCTTTTTTGCCAAACATATATATAGGTTTCGCTTTGGTAGTACAAGTGCATAAAGTCTCCTATAGGTCTAGCAGAACTTGACTAGGTACTTCTGCTCAACCTTTTGAGATACATCCAATTTTTTGTATCAGCATATTTAGTCACTGGCCATGGCAAAAAGCAATGATGTATTTGTATGTTGGTTAATATTAAGGGTCATTTGGATGGTACTAATTATCCATTGTGGGCATACATAGTGCATATGTATTGGTAGCAAATGGGTTGCGCAATATTGTGAAGGGTGTTGAAGAATTTTCTATTATACCTGCATTTATAGTGATTGAAGATGATGGAGATAGTGTTAAAGATGATGATCTTGAATTTCCTAGTTGTGTTGTGGTTCTTGTTGCATGTACTACAAAGTAGCTTCTGTTACAAGGCTAATAGAGCGAGACAACCGCAACCGCAGACGAAGGATAAACAAGATTGGTGGCTGAAATGACGGAGAGGTAGGAAATTTCGCAAGAGGCGGTAAATGAAGAATGCGGAAGTAATAAAAAGCAGAAGACAGGAAGAGAAAAGAGTTCTATCATCGAAGAGAAAAGAGTTCAGTCGTTGCATCATCGTTTCGTTCAACTGTTGGAGCAGAGTTTACGGTGTTAAACAGACCCTTGAGGTGATAGTTAATATGAATGTATGTTAGAGAGACAGAAAGATAGATATGTCTCTGTTCTGTTGCGCGCTGTAGTGATGAGGGTTGATCACATCGTAACTGAAGTGTTCGGAGACCACGAGTAATATATTTTAGAAGGCTGTGAATGAGATTTTATTGAGGACATTGAATACTGTTTCATTCTATTCATATTTAATCATTCTGCTATTCTTTGGTTGAATCGATTCTCATTGAAAAGTTTGTGATGCTGTGAGTCTACTTGCTGAACAGTTGTATATGACTCTGTAGTTCGCGATTGTGAGATTGTGTATTGATTGTCAGGCGTGAGACTGTATAAGAACAGAGTTTAGTACCTTTTCGGTCAAGTAACCAGGGTTTTATATAGTAATCGGTGATCATTGAGTATTCGACAAAGATCTGTGTGTGGACAGAAGTCTTAGTGAGTCATTAATTGCGGAATAAATCTGTGATCTGAGTGAGTATACGAAAAGTCTAATATAATCTCGATCTGAGTTGTCTGTGCATTTCGTTCGGTGTATTTAGTTATCACATGAAATCATCTTATTGTGGAGTATTTTGAGAAGAACGTATTCTCGTAGTTGTAAGTTTTGACAGAATCACTGTGCTATTACCATAGTATATTCAGGGCCAAACATTCCAGTGCTTATCATACCGTGGAATAGTTAGTATTCAACTCAACTCCTGTATTAAGAAGTGAGCAATTACTGGTGATTGTGTAAAGGATTGGGAAAATAGTACAGGGCCTCTGTCTAACAGACCCCTACCACTCCCAAGAACCCAAGGACCCGATAATACTCGTCCGAAAGTTGGATTGAGTTATTATCGTCCAACATTTAACATTTGGCGATTCCGCTGGGGACGTGGCATTGAGATTGCCTGGTATTTTGTTTAAATTAAAATTCTGTTGGAAGAACAGTAGCAACAGAATCAGATTGTTGCGATACTGTGTGCTCGTAATACTATATGATCAGTACGGAAATGCTACATGCCGATTACCCGATCAGGAGAAAAGTATCCCAAGAATCATCAGTTAGGGATATTAAGAACAACTTTGGGAGGTACTAGTACAATTAGACCTGACCCAGTTGTCGAAAAAGTGACAGACGATAACATTAATTCCGGTGAAACTACGGTAGAACGTAGTACATCTCTAGAATTGTCTGGTGTTACTACGGTACAGACTGTCGAAAATACAGCAATTTTGGAACCGATTAAGACACAGTTGGAATCTAGCATAAAAGTCTTTGGAATAGATTCAGATACGATTAGAAACACTTTAGGGAAGGAAATTAATACAGGCAAATCTACGTTGTATCCAGTCACAAATTTGAATCCTTCCGGTGAAACTTCGGTAAGAAAAACACAGTTTTTCGGTGACGATTCAGCACTTTCGGCTGAATCTTCAGCTCAACTACAACGTTTGGGAGCAAGTCCTCCTACTTTGGATATCAAGGAGGAAGGAAGACTATTCGAAACAGAAATTCGCAATATAGTAAGTAAGCTAATTGCACCGGAAAGTGTGCCATTAGGCGAAACAAATTCCGGTAGTTCAGAAACTCCAACCAGAATTACAGAAGGAGTGTATAATACATTTACGATGAATGAACAACTACAACGACAAGTAGGTCAACCCAGATTAGCTTCAACGGGAGTAACATACACAAAGTTTAGTGGGTTTCCAGGAGATGACCCAGATGCACACGTACGCACCTTCGAAATCAGTTATGCTGTCCTTAACCATCCACCGGATCCGGCGTACAAAGCAATTGTTTTTCAATCTACACTTGTGAATGAAGCAGCAAGGTGGCTTACTGAATATGATATTAATCATTTCGGTACTTATGAAGCAGTACGAGACGCTTTTCTGCAGCGATTCAGGTTGAAAAAAAATCCTGCAGAGATCTTTGAGTATTTACAGAACAATAGACAGAAACCAAATCAAACTGTACAAGAGTATGCTACCCTTTTCAGGACGCATTTAAGGCAGCTACCCCAGGCGCATGCTAACTTACCAGACGATGTTATTACACAGTGGTTTATCAATGGTTTGCTTCCTCAACTTAGGCAGATCATGATTATAAGATGTGTAGGAGTTATGACCCTCGACGCAGTGATAGCCATGACCCTTCAGCTAGAAAACAAAGTTGGAGGATTTTCAGAGGATTTGGAATGGATTAAAACAAATAAACATATGGCTGAAGATATAACCAGGCAAGTATATTGTACCACTTGCAAGAATTCAGGACATACAAGTGCCCAGTGTGCGTTAAATCAGAATTATTGTGCCATCTGTAACATTGTAGGACATACCACTGAGAACTGTGCATACAACGCTAGAAGACAAGGAGCAGCAGCAGTTAATACAATTATTCAGGAACAAGGTCAGTCATCCAATCAATATGTACCCCCACATTTGAGACACAATCAACAACAAGGGTATCGACATTATCGAGGACAGAGGAACAACAACTATAACACACCGCGCTGGCAGAATGGACCACCACCGGAAAATCAAAATTTACCACCACCTCGATGTCATTTCTGTGGACAGTTGGGCCATATTAGAAGATTCTGTAGAGATGCAGCGGAATATGATCAACGGAAAAAGGAATGTCAAAACCCAATGGCCAATGTGGTAACAATTACACCAGTAGAGACACAGGCAGCAGCAGTTCAAACCCGTTCCGGTAAACAACTGCAACCAGCAGCAGAATTATTTGAGCCAGGGATACGTGAACAACACAGAATGTATCATAAGGCTAGCCAGTGGACTACCGTAGAACCACCTGTTTTTCCAGAACCTACTCCAGTGAACCAATCCCTGGATACCACACAAGTTCATGCTGACAAAACAAAAGCAGGTACATCATCTGCAGTAGAATTACCACCTTCAGACCAAGCTTCGTCTTCAACAGTTAAGGAAGATGAAAATCAAGTGCAACCAACTTGGGATATATTGTCAAAAGCATCCATCACACTGCCTTTCGGGCAATTACTGGCATTAGTACCAGGAATACGCCAACAATTTCAACAACAGTCTACTACAAAACCTGCTTGCATTCCGGCTACCGCAACCGTACAAACGGAACCAAACTCTACGGTAGATCACTCAGTTCCTATGATTACGGTATGGTTTCATAAACATCAAATTCCACAAGTTTTAATTGATGGGGGGTCCGGCGTGAATATTGCCACAGCGTCACTGTGTAAAAAGTTAGGATGGACTAAGATAGAGCCAGTTCAATTTTTTGTTAGGATGGCTGATCAATCTAGAGTTCATCCAGTAGGACTGGTCCGAGATATACCTATAACTGTCCAAGACACAACATTCAAGATGACTTTTGTTGTTCTTGAATTGCCGGAATCCACCCTAGACTACAATCTACTTTTCGGTCGTCCTTGGTTAAAACAAGCCAAGGTAATTCAAGACTGGTCAGCTCAGGAACTTACATTCAAAGATAAAAACCGCAAGTGTGTTGTAAAATTAGATGCTATACAACCCTGTGAGTTACATGCTCGACCATATTTCGCCGAACCAGTTCATATGTTAGATGGATTGTCGGATGACGAAGAAGAAGAATTTCTGAAGAATAATGTTGATTTGATGACAATAGGAACTATTGATCTACAGTCTGTAGTAGACACTTGGAATGCTTCAGTATGTACAGTAATACCCATTGTCGAAGGAATTAAGGAGGACAATACCATTTCGATTCAAGGTAATGAATTACAGCAGCTTCTCGAACCTTCCGCTGATACAGAGAAACATCAACAATTTTATGTTCCAGAAGATCAGTTAATTACTTATAATCTTGGAGATGAAGACCACCCTCGTCCTGTAAAGATAAAGCAAAACTTACCTGAAGCTTTTCAAGCAGATTTAATCAAGCTACTCCGAGAATTTACTGACGTCTTTGCATGGGATTACAAAGACATGAAGGGTCTGGATCCTCGTATCTATCAACACAGAGTTATGCTAAAACCAGAAGCAAAACCGATAAGGCAAACTAGTTACCGGATGAACCCACATTATGCATCTCAGGTAAAGGCTGAACTTGATAGGCTATTAAAAGTTGGGTTCATAGTACCAATAGAACATGCAGAATGGATTTCACCAATCGTAATTGTGCCAAAGAAAAACAAGCAATTAAGAATTTGCGTAGATTATCGGAAATTAAATGCTGCAACAATACCGGATTCTTTTCCAATTCCTTTTTTGGATACGATGCTTGATAAAGTAGCAGGTCATGAGATGTATTCATTTCTAGATGGATACAGTGGATATAACCAAGTAAGAATGGCTGAGGAAGATATACCGAAAACTGCATTTATTACAAATTGGGGTGTTTTTGCTTGTACCGTAATGTGGTTTGGATTGAGAAATGCACCAAGTACATTTCAAAGATGTATGCAGGAAATATTCTCTCCTTATCTTACCTCATTCATGCAAGTATATCTTGACGATTTTTCAATTTTCGGTAAAATGATCGCACATCTAGTACATTTACGATGTTGCTTTCAGAGATGTAGAGAATATAGATTGTGTTTAAACCCAAACAAATCTGTGTTTGCGGTTTCATGTGGAAAATTACTTGGTCATATCATATCAGCTCAAGGTATTCAAGTTGACCCCGATAAAATTTCAGCAGTATTAGAAGCTCCGGTGCCTAATACACCTAAGGAAGTAATGCGATTTATGGGACAAGTGAGATGGCATGGAAGGCATTTACGGTGGCTTGCTCATGTGGCAATACCACTGAACAAATTAATTTCCAAAACCGCAAGGCAATTTGAATGGACTCAGGAATGTCAGGTAGCATTTGATCGACTGAAACAGTTATTAACACAGGTTCCCATTTTACAGCCACCAGATTGGGATAACCCATTTCATGTATTTGTTGACGCATCTGATATAGCAGTAGGAAGTGTACTAATGCAACAAACAGATAAATGGTTTAGACCAGTATACTATGCTAGCAGAAGATTAGCACCTGCAGAAAAGAACTACTCGGTAACTGAGAGGGAATGCTTAGGATTAGTATATTCGGTAAAAAAATTCAGACATTATTTATTGGGCCGAAAATTTACATTTCATGTCGATCACGCTGCATTGGTTTACTTGGTTCGGCAGCAACATATCGGTGGCCGCCTAGCACGATGGGTTCTACTTTTGCAAGAATTCGACTATGATGTCGTTCATCGGCCAGGCAGTTCACATGCTTTAGCAGACTTTTTGTCACGCTTAGATTCAGGTGAACCTCCGGTTGGTATAAATGATACAACGCCAGCCATTTATACTTCAGAACCAACTACTGAAGAATTGTCAAACCAACCAGTGCCAACTACGTATTATGATCAGTTATTGACCTTCCTTTCAAGTGGATATCTACCTTCTGAAGTCCCTACAGCTACACGCCGAAAAATTGCAGGTTTTAGTCGACGATTCCGGTTAGTTGCTGGAGAATTATATTATACAGATCATACCGGAATCCTACTTCGCTGTATTCCACCACATGAAGTTAACTCAGTCATTACTTTGGCTCACTCAACTCCTCCCGGTGGACATTTTGCAGCAGATCTTACTCACCGGAAAATTCTACAAAGTGGACTTTGGTGGCCAACTATGTATAGAGATATATTGGAATTTATCAAAACTTGTGATAGCTGTCAAAGGACTGGACAACCATTACAACGCCATTACTTTCCACTTCATCCAGTACTTCCTTTAGAACCATTTCAGAAATGGGGTCTTGATTTCATTGGTCCAATCACACCTCCCGCAGTATTCAGCAATAACAGGTATATATTGACTTGCACAGATTATGCAACTAGGTGGGCAGAAGCATGGCCTTTACGCTCGGCTACAGCAGTTGAAGTAGCGAAATGTTTATTAACAGATGTCTTTCCAAGATTTGGACTGCCACTAGAGCTTGTTTCAGATCAGGGTACTCATTTCATGAACAAGTTGATGAAAGTATTAACACAGTCATTCCAGATCAGTCATAAATTCAGCTCACCATATTATCCTCGTGCAAATGGATTGGCAGAAAGTACCAACAAATCTCTGCTAAATATGCTTCAGAAATTGACCAGAGAGACACCGGAAAGATGGGATCAGTTGCTACCTGCAGTCTTATGGGCCTATCGTACTACATACAAGGTAACCACCGGCTTAACACCATTTAAGTTAGCCTATGGAATAGAAGCAATAGCTCCGATGGAAATTGTAATACCAAGTCTAAGAGTAGCAACGTCTCAGAAGCTTTTACCCGAGGAGTCATTGATATTTTGGCTGGAAACACTTAGAGAATTAGATGAACACCGATGGCTCAGTTTCTTAACTATGAAAGAAATCCAATTAAGACAGGCCAGGACTCATGACCGAAATTTAAAGACGACAGTATTTTCGGTAGGACAGCTTGTTCTCTTTTACAATGCAAAATCCAATAGATCAGCCGGAAAATTCAAGTTACGTTGGTTCGGTCCATTCAAGATTTCAGAACAAATTGGTCCGGCTACTTTTCGATTGACTACATTGACTGGACAACCACTTCCAAAAGCGATAAACGGGTCAAAGCTACGGCCGTATCAAGTAGCGCCACCTCGGCTATAACAAGGGTACACAGCGTACCACAAATTTTTACTTTTCTTTTGTTTTTTACTTTATTAGGTGTAATCAATAAAATAAGTGTAATCGCCGTACTTTAATATCTATTTATGTCCAGCCGCCCGCTCCTATCTTTGCATGCACGCACGTCAGATATAGACATTACTATCCGTTTTGTGTAATTAGTACCATTTAAAATATTCTTTGTACAAACTTCTTTTATAACTCACTCGCCGGATAGGTCATTTAGTCTTTTGCAACCACAGCCCTAGTTCTGAATACTTGTGTTCTGCGTCTTGAATCTCTGTGTAATGGAATCTCTAGCAAACTATACAGCCTTTGCCGAGGGTATCCCGGCTGAAGTAAGAAATTATCTGCATATACGAGGATTAGGTAGTTTTGCCGAGTTGCCCTGGCACTCAGTAGAAGCTCACCCCTTCTTTGCACCGATTATTTCCGCTATCGCTCGGGTATCTCATACTGAGAAACGATGGGTTTTCCCTTCCTTACCGTCTAGAACTGTAATCACATTCCAAGTGTTTACAGAAGTTTATCATTTGACTCCACATGGCCACGAGAATGTTCCCATGATCTCAGCAACCCGAATGGCAGAGTTGTTTCCGCGATTTTCCTCGAATGAATACGCCATTCTCTGTCGACCAGAACCTGAAAAAACGGCACTACAATTCCTCGTTGCTATACTCAACTTTCAAAAACGTACCTATGGTATTTCTCGACCGTTTTATTCTGCCATAGATATAGCTGCCCGAGAATCTGTTAACTTTGCTTCATTCTTCTTTCAACGAATTCATAAGGAGTGCGTCTCCATTATGAAACAAGTTAACAAAGGAAAAACCCCGAGATCTCGACTACCACACATTTTATCATTTCTGTTTTCAACCATAATGCAAGCACAACCACCACCAAGAGGACCAGTGTTACAAATTGAAGAATCAGCGCAACCCTTAGATGAAGACGATGAAGATGAAGAAGAAATTAATCAGTTATTCAGAAGAAAACGGATCAGAATCAGTTCTTCTGAAAGTAAGAATGCAGACTCAGTCGAACAAGACGAAGAAGTTCAACAGGAGGTTGACCGGCATTCAGGCGGAGTAACACAAAAGGAACATGAACAACAGCAGGAAGTACAAGTAGAGAATGAAGCTGATGAGCAAGACAAGGAAGCAGAAAAAGAAGCCAAGCATCAAGAGGAAGAGAGGTTTCATGATACAAATACATCAATGCACCAGGAATCATCAACGCATTCAATAGCATCTGAGCATCTACAAACGCAGAAGCAGACTGAAACGGAAGCAATGTCAACTGATAAAGTCTGTCAACAACAGCAGCAAGAGAATCAACAAATCCATGAATGTCAACCTACTAATGATGCATTGGATAAGCTCTTGAAGGCGGCAGAAACAACAGATGTCGGTTTCTCTGCGAATGAACAACAGGAGGCAAATAAGGTAATTAATTCTAACACAGCTCGTCCTATTTCACCACCGCAACAGGAAGCACATCCCATTCAAGACCATCCCGATCATACATCATCATCTTCCCCGAACTACTCACCACCGAATTCCTATCAATTACGCACCAATACGTCTGTTCAACCGCGACAACTTCCACAAACACAATCTGTTCAAGTATTTTCCGACTTAGCATCAATCGGACAGTTTCTTATTAACCTCTCCAAGCAATTACCTGCTCAGATGAGAGCTGATACAGACAACATTTACAAGGAGTTGCAGCAGAAAATAGAAATACTGGAAGCTGATATCACTCCACTTCAAGAAGAAGTATATACAGTAAAAGCACAAAATCAAGCCCTACAAGAACAGGTGAAGCAGCTGCAAGAACAACTCAGTGATCAAGCAGATATAACAAAACAGCGAGATGAAGCTCTGGAAACTATAAACAATCATAAAGAAATGTTGACAGAGGCCACTGCAGAAATTACTAGGTTAACACAGAATTTCAAAGATGCAGAAGATGGCAGAATTGCATTGGGCAACTTACTGGAAGAAACTAGAAGAAGGCTAACCCAAACAGAATTCGAGTTGGATACAACAAAAAACAGTTTAGCAACAGTCAACAACATATTGCATAAGTATCGCATTGAAGAGCCTCAGAAACAGAAAAAATTAGCAGAGATGAGAAGGGAAAGAGATGCATTTTACAAAACAATCCAGTTTCTGAACCAACAAGTAGAAAGACTCGAGAATCAAATACGTAACAAAAATGATAACATTCATAGAATACAGCAACAAGTAACAGATATGAAGACGGCCAGAGATGCAGCATTGGCCAATGAATTTTATTTACAGGAAGCATTTTTACAAACAGAGGCTGAAAATTTACTCTCGGGAGCTATAACGCTCAGTTCGGTGCGGACAGATGCCCAATTATTAGAACCTGACACCCTGAAAAATGTATTAGAAACGCTTAAGAAAAAGATTGCCCGTATCTTCCGGTCAGCTAGAAATATGTATTTAGAAGGTCTCGAAGCAGAGATATAGATTTTGGGCCTACAAATCCGGTGCTGTACTGGTATATTTTAATAAAAGTCATGATTTTTATGCATAATATTTTTCGCACATGTAAAAGACGTCCCAAGTCCAGCTTCGATTTCCAGAATGATGATTTTGATTCTAGAATTTGATAAACAGCATGAACTATCATCACCGAAGTATCATCATTTTAGTTAGTGGCAGCTCAGGTTCTAGTATTTATAAAATGCGTATGACCAACAAAGTATTTTCTGTATAGCGTTCTGCAAGTTCTTGTGCTCATTAACCAAAACCTCTAGCGCACTACTTTCGGCAAGTCTTACAATCATGTCTGAATCGGATATACTAAGATGGCAACTCAGAAAACGTACGTTTACACAGAATCGTGTGGTGACAACAACCGATACTACATCACAGGGTGATGAAGATGACTCAAGAACTTCGATAACATCACCAGGTCTGCATAAACACATATTATTTTCTACAGGGTTCAAAATAGAATTTAACAGTTCTTCAAGGGAAAATGAGAACTGGTTACGAAGGATTGGACTCCTACAGTTTGCTGAATTACCCTGGGAACAGTGGACAGGCAACAACGATGCAGAGAATCAGTTACATATTATGCGACAAACAAAAGGTTTTCTTGAAAATCAGGTACAATTTTCTCCACAATTAGTTTCGTCAGTATTTCAATTACCGTTGTATGAAGAAGCAGATTTTCCCAAATGCTCTTACAATGACCTGAAAAAAGAATTTGGTGAGGGCGAAGGTCGTAGATGCTATTTTATGATCAAGAATGCGACATATATTCGCAGGGGACAATTTAGATGGTACTTAGAAAGGCTCTGCTTTATAGTCAGATTCGATCTTATGTCTAGAGAAAATTTTTCGCCTCTAGTACAAGCAGAGAAAGGAGAAAAAGTAAGTTGGGCTCATTGGTTGTACAATCATTTACACAAACAGTTTTTTGTTGGGGATAGACGCAGATCCCAAAAATACACTCGTTTACCTGTATATTTAGCTGCTTTATTTGGTTTTGTCGAGTCTGTAAAGGAGAAACAGTTACACAGGTCTCCCTCTCTTTACCACAAAAACCACACAACGCCACAAGAAGAAGCCCAACCCTCCACCTCGGCTGCATCTTTATTACACACAGGTAACCACCCACAGAACCAAACAGTAGGAACACCATTTCGGCTGTCCCTTAGAAGAACAAAGACAGACAATGTACCTACTGCCAGTCCAAAGCAAACACCGAATAACATTCAACCCGATTTTGTTACACAAATGCAGAACCAACTCCAAGAAGTTTCCCAGTATTTACGGCAACAAGAACAAGCATCCAACTCAGTAATAGCACAGATGCAAAAAGAGTTGGACGGCAAAGATGCGCTAATACAGGTATTACAACAAGGCAACCAGCATATTACGGCCGAATTAATCACAATAAAAAAGTATGTCCAAGGCCTCAATCAGTGGCAGCAAGCTATCCAAACACAAATTCAAACTGAGATGTCCAGTTTTTCTACCCTGAATGCTCACCTGCAAACCGAAAATCAACTTTTACAGTCAAGAATACAAGTATTGCAAGAGTTTGAAAAGCACATATTAAAAGATGAGGGTGTAGAATTAAATGCCACCATGATGACAAATATGGACATAAATTTACTCAAAGAACAGTTGGATAGTCATATCCAAAATCGCTGGACACTTTTTCGCAGGAGATGGTTAGCTATACTTGTTCCATCACTAGAACAAGTACAATCACAAAAGATTGAGACATCAAAACCTGGCATGGACCAACAGACACCGTAAAAGGATATTTTCAGCCAGGTGGTGACAGGATACTCTATGAGTACATGACTTCTGCAGAAGACATGGATTCAACAGCACAGAGGGTACTTTGATTCCATAGACGAAGCACTTAAAGCACATGATCAAGAAGTATATAAGTAAGCAGAACTTCATGAAGAGGTAACTAGACCAGCTATACGAGTTTGAGGAAGTTTTGAGGAAAATCAACCTATCACGTACAGTGACACACTCGGGATTGAAAGATATTTGATGACTCATTAGCAGCATATGGACAGTATACAGAATCTTTCTGATAAATGTACAGAAAGAAAATAGGAAAAAAGCTCAGACAAAAGGATATTATCTACAGTATTGCACTTGCGGGTTCGAGTCCACCGTGCGTGCCAGTGTTACAAGGCTAATAGAGCGAGACAACCGCAACCGCAGACGAAGGATAAACAAGATTGGTGGCTGAAATGACGGAGAGGTAGGAAATTTCGCAAGAGGCGGTAAATGAAGAATGCGGAAGTAATAAAAAGCAGAAGACAGGAAGAGAAAAGAGTTCTATCATCGAAGAGAAAAGAGTTCAGTCGTTGCATCATCGTTTCGTTCAACTGTTGGAGCAGAGTTTACGGTGTTAAACAGACCCTTGAGGTGATAGTTAATATGAATGTATGTTAGAGAGACAGAAAGATAGATATGTCTCTGTTCTGTTGCGCGCTGTAGTGATGAGGGTTGATCACATCGTAACTGAAGTGTTCGGAGACCACGAGTAATATATTTTAGAAGGCTGTGAATGAGATTTTATTGAGGACATTGAATACTGTTTCATTCTATTCATATTTAATCATTCTGCTATTCTTTGGTTGAATCGATTCTCATTGAAAAGTTTGTGATGCTGTGAGTCTACTTGCTGAACAGTTGTATATGACTCTGTAGTTCGCGATTGTGAGATTGTGTATTGATTGTCAGGCGTGAGACTGTATAAGAACAGAGTTTAGTACCTTTTCGGTCAAGTAACCAGGGTTTTATATAGTAATCGGTGATCATTGAGTATTCGACAAAGATCTGTGTGTGGACAGAAGTCTTAGTGAGTCATTAATTGCGGAATAAATCTGTGATCTGAGTGAGTATACGAAAAGTCTAATATAATCTCGATCTGAGTTGTCTGTGCATTTCGTTCGGTGTATTTAGTTATCACATGAAATCATCTTATTGTGGAGTATTTTGAGAAGAACGTATTCTCGTAGTTGTAAGTTTTGACAGAATCACTGTGCTATTACCATAGTATATTCAGGGCCAAACATTCCAGTGCTTATCATACCGTGGAATAGTTAGTATTCAACTCAACTCCTGTATTAAGAAGTGAGCAATTACTGGTGATTGTGTAAAGGATTGGGAAAATAGTACAGGGCCTCTGTCTAACAGACCCCTACCACTCCCAAGAACCCAAGGACCCGATAATACTCGTCCGAAAGTTGGATTGAGTTATTATCGTCCAACATTTAACACTTCATTGGGATGGGAGAGATGCATAGGCACAAACATTAATAGATTTGTTTGTCAAACCTACCATTATCCCTCAGATTCACTCCTACAAGATAGCAAAAGATGCTTGGGATACTCTTACAACATTATACTAGGGAGGAAATGAGGATCCTATTGCTTACCTCTAAAAGATTTGTAAAGTGAGCATATGAATGAAGGAGATTCAATGGAATTTGTTTTGATGATGATTAGAAAATTTAAAGAACAATTGATTTCTATTGATGAAATCTTGTTGGATAGTTCACTTGTGGAGACTATTCTTAACACTCTTCTAGATTTATATGAGACTTTGCTTCTATCTTTCGATTGATGATGAAAGGAAATCCAAATGCTTTAAAATTTGAGAGGTTAGTCTCTATTTTGTTGCAAGAAGATCAAATCAAGCAGAGCAAGTCAATTATGTGTGTTGTAGATCAAGGTTTCTTAGTTAGTTAGAAGGTCAAAGGAAAATGGAGCTCATCTACTAGTAAGCAAAAGCTATTAATGCGGCAAAATCAAAGAAGGCAAGAATTTAGAAAATCATAAATATTATGGCAAGTAATGTAAGGTAAATGATCATGTCACTAAGAGTTGTCCTAAACTAGTTGCAAAAGAGCCAATGAAGAAAGAAGCTAGAATGGTTGTTGCAGGGACCTCTACACCTAAAATAGGTTCTACTAATCTTGTTCATAATAAATAATGGGCATTTATCGCTATTTATAGCTATGATTCATCTTCTCATGAGTAGCATATATCTATAGTAGGCTCGGATGTTTGGTACTTTGATTATGGTGCAATCAAATAAATTACCTCACAGTATAGTTTCTTGACTTCACTTGAGCATACTCCTAAAAAGAATACTATCACATGTGCTCACAACTCCTTTTATCCTATAATGGGGGTTCAAAAGATCACTCTAACTGCTATTGAGTTCTTTTATCTTATTAAATGACTTATATGTGCTAGAGATCAGGACAAAAGATATTATTAGTTTCAACACTAGCCAAGATTGGTTTGGCAATCATATTTTTGATGAAAAATATATAATTTAGGATCTCTTGAATGGTGATGTTATCATCACTTTTGACATTTATGTCATGGATGGTATAAGTTCATATACTATGAAAATTTTGAGAATGATTCTATATGTGTAATTCATCACGTTGAGGCTAAATCAGATGCAAAGTTTTGGCATGCATACTTTGTTCATATGAATATTGCTACTTTGATTCCCCTTCAAAAATTTGAAAGAGCATCCTCTCTACCAAAAATTGAGACACCCTATAAACATGTATGTGAAGTCTGTATTTTGGGTACACTATTGTATTCTTTCTTCCCAACATATTGTTATCTTTACATAAATTGCATCTTGTTCATAGTGAAGTCTATGGTCGTATGTGTTGGGGATGTAAGGTTCATGTGACCTTAACCCTATATCCATATATATACATCATATATAGTGCATTGCCTCAAGGGAGATCATTATGTGGGTTCTGAGGCTCCCACACATGTGTGCACATCTCTCCTCTTCTCTCTCTCCTTCCACCTCCTCCTTGCTCCTCTTGTTCTACACACCAAAGCCCTTCATTGTTATCAGAGCATGTTGAAGTCTTGTGTGCAATAAGCTTCAATGGAAGCTTAGGTCACAAGAGATGAAAGTGCAAGTCGGTAATTTTTGGTAGCTATTCTGTATTTTGGCCATAACTCGAGCTAGGAATCTTGGATTGATGCATTTTAAAGTTCTCTGTGTAGTTGAGATAGAGGACTACAACTTATTAGAAGAGTGCAGAACTTGCTTTGGAGTTCTAAAGCACCAAAAATTCGAAAAACGTAGACTGATGTAGAAGATGAATCTATAATCATTTGGATACTAGGTCAATTTTTGAACCATAACTTGAGTTTTACAGGTCAAATTCGAGCGATTCAATTTGGTGTGCATAACTTGGAAAGATAGCTATAACTTTGTAGGAGAACTTACTTCCAAATTTGGAGTGCCTAGTCGGCAAAATTGCAAAATGCAGAGCAGTTGTGATGTAGGTGACGGTGAAATTCAAAGCAGATGCTTGTTTCGTATATATCTTGAGCTACACACCTCAGATTGAGGAGTTCTTTATATCGTTACGTAGCCAAAAAAGATTTCTTGAAGTATAGTGAGGGAGAAAAAGTTCAAATTCAGATGTTATTACCTCAAAAATAGCAAAATGCAGAGCAGCATATTTTCACCGCAAGAACCCTAATTGCTTGTGGAGGTTCATTTTGTTTTGGAACCTCTTCGAGAGAGTTTTTGGTGTGTGAGCTCTTAATTTTAGAGCTTGAGGGCATTTTCCATGTATGATCACTATGGTAACTCATCCATATGAGAGTAGAGCATGATCTTGTCATGTGTTTGACATGTGAGATGACATTATGGTATACCTTTTTTGAGGTTTATGTCATCTTGAGTTTGATCATAGCATTGTCAGTGGATGTATAGTGGCATTGTGGTCTCTATCTTGCTTATGCCACTTGGTTATGGATTTACTTACTGATTGCACATAATTTTATGAGATTTTATTTTGGATCTTCATTGGTACTTATATCTTTATTTTCTTTACAGGTACACGATCCAGATTGGAGCCTCAGTTGCACATCCGTTTGTTAGCTTGATTGGCTATTATTTAAGCATATGGTCATTGATTTGATATCTATTTGCCAGTATGATTCTTGGCATATGTGGATGGTGATTCCCACATGGTTTATTTGGTTCAGAGTCCATTTTACAGAGAAGATGCTACCGAAATTTTGACATGAGACCTTATGCTAGACAAATGGTCTAGTATATCCTTTGTGCTTGTGAGATAGCTTTGGATCATTACTTATCTCCATTCACTTGGACTTGGTCACAGGTTATTTATGACAAATTGGACCATCTTGCACGATTCATTCTTGAGTGGGAGGTGCATCACCATTGTATTGGCGTGTATTGCCATTAGTTTTTTGGCATATGTAGTTGCCATTATCTTTGGTTGGATCAGTAATAGGTGGCGACAAGTTACTTATTTTTCTTTTGCTATTGGTTATCTTAATTGATTGCTCAATTTATAGGGGACACTCTGCCGAATTTTTTCCATGATTCTGTCATATCTACTTAGTCACTAGACTTGGTGAGCATGCTTATGCTCATGGTTTTATGTGCATGCTAGATGCATGGTTATGTGACAGGTGGTTCACATGTTTTCTTATCTAGTGAGAAATTTTTGAGTTGAGTTATGCATATGGATATGCAAGTGTGATCCTATTGGTGATAGAGTATTGTTTCTAGTCTCTTGTTACATTGCTAGTCTCTTGGATTGCTAGCATGATGTCTTCTCAATTTGATGGCACTAACTTTTCGAGATGGAAAGCTCAGATGTGGCATACATTGGCTCGTGCAAAGCTACACATGTATGTGCATAGAGGTCTCGTGACATGTCCGACCAAGTATGGATAGATATGGATGCATTGGCCAGTTCCACTATCCGATTACAGCTTGTGGATTCTATATATGAGTCTATTCTGTATGAGGAGACGAGTAGTGCATTATGGCAGAGACTACATGATATGTATGCGAGTCCATTGACTCATGTGAGACATAGATCACATCGATAGCTTCGATGTTGGCATTGTGGTCATCAGGGCCATACTTGACGATGTTTCTTCAGGTGGATGCGATGACGAAGTCAGAGATATGCACCTGATGTAGATTAAGTAGTGTTTGTCAGAGAGTCTATGGTATTGGATTATGCCAGTGATGGTAATATCACTTTCTCCTATGGTTCATCTTAGGATTCCTCTTGTTCATTGGATAGCACATATATGGCTTGGTTGCTTGATGCATTAGCCACTTTTCATGTTACTCCACATTGTGAGTGGTTTTGTCGATTTTTACATGAGAGTCATGGACATGTGCATATGTCTGATGGTATGACATATGACATTGAGGGAGTAGGAGATGTATACCTTATGCTACCTAGTGGAGCATCACTTACGCTTAGACATGTACATTATGTGCCTTTATTCCCTATGAGCTTGATTTGAGTTAGCTACTTACAGGAGAGTAGATGTTGGTGAGCATCATTTTCAGTTGCAGTTGGGATAGCTTATGCTTGTGAGAGATTCTAGGATTGGGCATAGGTATCCACTGCAGGTACTTCATGTGAGAGACAGTCTCATCTCAGTGGGAGTTCAACCTTATGTGCAATGTGAGACTCGCCATGTCTCATTTTATCTACCTACACATAGGTCTATTGACATTGATGATGCACATGTATGGTAGGATTTAGATGCTCTGATGTATGCACATATAGAGCATGTTTTGGATGCTCTTGATGCTTATGTAGAGCATGTGATAGGTGCTTATGATGCTTTTGCAAAGCATGATTTTGTTGATCATATGGATGCTCATGTGGAGCACACTTTGGATGATCAGTTGGATGCTTTAGAGCATGATGTGGATGCTCATGTAGAGCATTGTGATGATACTCAGTTAGAGTTTGATTATCACTTTGACCTTGGTGTTGATGTTGTGCAACTAGCTCATGTGGAGCTTGATCATACACTTGGTGTTATAGAGCAGGATAGCTTTTATGATACACCGTGTATGCCAGAGCATAATAGCTCTCAGGATGCACAGCCAGGCACATCCTTGGTTGATATGATGACTGATTTAGATGTTGATGAGTCATCAATCATGCACTCATTCTTGGATTCGCTCATGCCAGATGTTGACATAGATATGTTAGGACATGTTGGTCTTGATGATGGTGCTTTGGATGCCTTGGATATATGCATGGCTAACATACTTAGGTTAGCCAAGATAGCACATATTTCATCAGCATTCGGGAGTCTGATGTACAAGTTATTATGCTCGAGACCAGATATTGCAATTGCTAATGGAGCATTTGCACTTGGAGTTTTCAGTCATTCGATGATTGACACAGGCATAGAGTGAGTGGGAGTTTCGCAGGAAGTTCATTAGTTCTTGCATTATTCAAATGTGAGCCTGGCTCTTATTGATATGAGTCTAGAGCAGCTTGAGGTGCATGGATACACCTTGTTTGAGGCAGTTGGTGTAGGCTGATTGATATGGGTTGAGATCCGGACTCTTCTTGTACATTATTGTATAGTCCTACATCATTCTTTGTATATTTTTTCACTTATGGTCACATTGACCCTTAAGTGGGAGATTGTTAGGGATGTAAGGGCCATGTGACCTTACCCCTATATTCATATATACATCATATATAGTGCATTGCCTCAAGGGAGATCATTATGTGGGTTTCAAGGCTCCCACGCATGTGCATGCATCTTTCCTCTTCTTTCTCTCCTTCCACCTCCTCCTTGCTCCTCTTGTTCTGCATACCAAATCCATTCATTATGTAGATACCTTCGTTTGTTATTTTCCTTGATGAATTTTTCAAGCATGCATGGGTTTATCCATTGAAAGTAAATTCCAAGGTGTTTATATGCTTTAAAAAATCCCTAATTATGGATGAAAATTTATCACAATGTAAAATGGCATCCTGCATTTGAATGGACAGGGAGAATATATATCATCAAAGTTTAATGCATTTCTAGATGGGCGTGGGATTAAACATTAATTTATAGTGTCATACACACCTCAATAAAAAGCATTTGTTGAAAGGAAGAATAGTTCTCTCATGGAAATGGTGATGTATATGGTCAAAAGTCATGTTTTTTTTTACCAAGTGGTTTTTGGCATGAGGTTAATACATGTGTAGAATTTGTACTTAATAGATGTCCCAGAAAAGCATTGTAGTCTATCACTACATATGAGGCTTGGCAAGGTCACAAGGCATATATTGCTCATCTATATGTTTTGCTATAGCTAATGCAACAAGTGCTCTAAAAATATACATTTTCGCTACAAGGCTGAATGTTTCTTTATAATCAATTCCATATGTATGTGCATAACCTTTTGCTACCAATCATGCTTTATAGCTGCTCATGCTACCATCAGCATTGTGATGTACCTTGTAAACTCACTTGCAACCTATGGGTTTCTTTCTTTGTGGCAATGGAACTAGCTTCCATGTTTCATTTCCATAAAGTGCAGCCATCCCCTGATCCATAGCTTTCTCCCAATCTGCATTTCCAATTGCATCTTCAAAACAAGAAGGCTCAGCATCTTTTATTACCTTAGCCATGTAGGCACAATGACGAGCCATGTAACTATCATACCTCAATCCTTGCATTGAATTCTACATCATCCCATATCTTCTTGGTCTTGGGTCAGTTCTCCTTGTATCATCTGCTTGTGCCTTTCTTACTCTTGGATTCTTCATAGAGGGCAATCCAAGTTTCTCATCAAAGCTCTTTTCTAAACCGCTTGAAGCTTCATCAATGTTTTCAAAACCTATAGATGTTTTACTACTAGCATAAAGCTTTTCTTTTTACCTTTTTCCCATGTAATTGATGAATTTGCTAGACTAAAATTTCCATGCAATCTCCCACTCCATGGATTTGAGTTAGAACTATTGCTTCACCAATCAAACCATAATCTTTGGTTTCTTGCTCTAAACTCCTTTGTCTTGCCAAGTTTTCATCCTTGGAGGACTTCTTGATTTCAAGAATTCAACCAGTGGAGCAATCCATTTAGGTACTAAAGTGACGTGATATAAAGTCACAAACTACGCTAGGTTTTGGATGATACAATTGGGCCACTTCTTAATTAGGTGATGAGCATTTTCTTCCATGGTAGGCCAATATAATCCTAAATATTGCAAGTTCTGCAAAGTTTTGGATTTGGAGTAATGATGTCCTAACAGTCCTACATGGGCTTTTTGTAACAGGCTTTTGTATTCTTCTTTCTCCACACATTAAGATAACAAACCTTGTTCATTTTGTTTGTAGATGCTTCCTACTATCAATTGATACCTTTGTGATTTTATGATCTCTTCTTCCCTTGTTTTTATGTGCTTATTCATGGGTCCAAAATTTAGCACTAGGACAAAGGTTTTCACTGAATTAGGAACTACTTTTAGTTTGAATAGGTAGGTGTCTAGAAGTTTTTCAAACACACCTTGTGGCAATTCTTTTGAAGTGTATTCCATTAGCAAGACAACCCATCTTACTAAGCCTCTTGTATTACAAGGTTTTTTGAACAAAATATAAGAGTGCTTAATGATCAATGGAAAACTTAAACTTGTTGGCCAAAAGATAGTTTCTAATTTTCTTATCCGCATACACCATCCCTGATCCTTCTCACTCAATTGTCATGTTATTTCTTTCTTCTATGTTCAATTGTCTACTATAGTAAGTTATGGGTAGATCCAAACTTCCTTCCCAAGTTGTTTGTGCTAGCACACATCCAATTGTGAAATTGGATGCATCGACATGAACATGTAATGGTTTATTCCAATTAGGCCTTATCAATATCATTGTAGAACACAAGCATCTTTTTAGCTCCATGAAGTGTTTTTCACATTAGTCGTTCCACTCAAATTTTGTTAAGAGATTTTAAAGGGGCTTAGCTTTGATCAGAAGCATGTGGATAAAACATCTATAATATCCATAATGTCCCATAAAGGCTTGTACTTCCTTTACACTTCTAGGTCTTGGTAGTTCTTCTATAAATCTTATATTATCCTCATCTATTGATATCTCATTTTTAGAGACTATGCCACCTAAGAATTTTTCCTTTTCATACCATGAATACACACTTTTCCAGATCTAGACGTACTTGATACTCTCTACATTTGTCAAATATTTGTCTAAGCTCTTGAATTTCATTCTATCTTAAGTGGAAATGAGCACACAAATCATCCACATAGACTTCTAAATTCTTGCTTAGAAGTTCCTTAAACACATGACACATTAGGCATTGAAATGTAGTAGCTACATTGGTGAAACCAAATGGCATCACACGGAATGCAAACATACCCCATTTAGTGAAAAATTAATCCATCTTATATTAGTCCTCTAGGAAATGGCTACTTGGTTATACCCTAAAAATCCAGCAAGGAAGTTATAAACTTCCTTGCCCGCTACACATTTCCATAGATGTTTAGTGATAGAAGTGGATAACTATCTCTTATGGTCACAACATTAACTTTCTTCAAGTTAATACACATGCAGTTTACCCATCTTTTTGGGCACAACCAAAATGGAGGATATCCATTCAATATGCTCAATTTCATAGATAAATTTCATTTTTGTCAATCTATCAATTTCTTCCTTTATCTTAGCAACATAAAAATCATTATAAGTGTAAGGATTTTGCTTTGTAGGCCTAGAATTTGTGGTCATAGGGACTCTATGAGAACAAATCTCTGGTTCCACTCTTTTCAAGTATCTATCCATGAACAAACATCTCTATAGAAAGAGAAGACCACTTGAATTTCAAGTTGATGATATGGTATTTATTAAAGTTAATCCTCACCGATCTAACTTGTTGCTAGGGAAGGATCATAGACTTTCTCCTCGATATGCAAGTCCTTTTAAAGTTTTGAAAAAGATTGGATATCTTGCTTATTTGATGGAATTACCTAAACATTTAAATGTGCATCCTGTATTTCATGTTAGCTTACTTAAAAGATATGTATCTAATGTTGCTCATGTTTTGCAGCACAATTATAAGCTAAAAGATGATGGGCCTGTTGAGCTTCAGCCGGAAATAATATTAGATAGGAAGGAAAGATTTCTTAGAAATAGATCTATAGTAGAAATTTTGGTTAAATGGCACTCATACCCAGTAGAAGATTCAAGTTGGGTGAATTTAGATGATTTTCTAACACATTATCCTTCTTTCCAACTCTAAGTACAAAGTTCTCAAAGGGGGGAAGAATTGTAATAGGCCCTTTTTTCTAGTGAAATAATTCATTTTGAACTTTCTGAATTTCATTGTGGGGATAATTCTTAGAATGAATAATTAGGTCATTTTTATGCATGTAGGAAAAATTTTGGGTTGAAAGGTTTAATATTCTCTCTCTAGACCTTATTTGCATAATGTATTCTAGTCAAATTTTGAAGGTGAAGATGAAAGAATTAGGAAAACTCTGTATGAGAGAAAGGTTGAGCAAGTATAGGAGAATAAAAGTGCCTGAGTGAAATTTTTGTGAATCATGTTCTCAGTACCTCGTTCAGGGTCCTACATTTAGTTCATTGTAAGAAAATGCCTTGATTTTACTCTCTCTCTAGAATTTTGAAACTTGCAGGGCTGAAAAGTCATTTGGAGGTGGATTTGGACCTCGGACATCGATAACACTATTGTGCAGATCACGAAATTGAATAAAAGTGTCTCTCCCAAGCTTAAGCTAATTCCTCGTCGTTTTTGAGTTAAAGGGCTTTGAAAATTGCCGTTTTCCAACACAAAAAAAAAACAAGGGCTTATCTATCTTTACCTTGTGCCATCTCTACATTCTTCTCTCTACTGTTATTTTTGAGTGATCCAAAGATTGTGATTGGGGATAGATTGTGATTGAGAAAATGCTACAAGTTGTATCAGAGCAGATTCAATCCTCGGGAACGATGGAAAGTCTAACACAAAAGATTCCTGAAGAAGAGGAGCTTATTCAGAAGCTTCTTAGTGAATTGTGCAAAGAACGAGGCGGAAAGCAACCAGGAGTAATAAATTTGTTTGTGGAGCTGAATGATGAAGTAGATGAAGGTGTGGGAACATCTAGTGTACCTCGCGAAAAACAAAAACGCAATTATGAAGATATGGAACTAGGCAAGTTTGCCCTTAATTAAGTCTTCAAGAAGGCAAAGTTGAATGATTTTGATGGCGAGAAGAAAAGTGGCGAAGATCTTAAGGCATGGATTGAAGAACAGGAGGATTTCTTTGATCTTCAACAATTCAATGAAGATTCCAAGGCAAAAGATGGGATCCTGCACCTGCATGGAATCGTGAACCTATGGTGGAAGTCATATATGCAAACTCGAATGCATTCTGGTCCACTTCTATGGAAGGAATTTAGAGAACAAGCTGAAAAATGCTATTGTTCTCCACATTACCATATGGAGAAGAAGATGGAGTTCTACAATTTTTGACAACACGAAAGTGATAATCATAGCTTATCTATTGATGAGCACAAAGAGAAGTTCCTACGTCTTCATAAATATGCATTAAAGTTTAGGGATGATGCTCTAAAGAGTAGATTTATTGAAGGGCTTCGTGAGGAGCTTTGCTATCGTCAAGGGATCTGGATGCATTGATTTTCTTGATGCTATTGTGATGGCTGAGAACTTTGAGAAGATGGAGAAGTTCAATTTGCAGAAGGCAAATAGAAGCAGATTCATTGCAACGGGACATAGTCCACAAAGACTTGTTGCAATGAACATGAATAATTCAAAGAAGAGTCCATCTTCAAATAACCAAGGCAAGAATCCTACACAGGTGGAAAATCAAAGGAGGCATCAACCAAACAAGTGGCAACAAGACCTTGATTTTATTGAGAGGGCAAAAAGACTTAGTCTCTGTTTTTGTTGCGGAGAGCATGGGCATCGGACATATGAGTGCCCAAATACGGGAGTCTTTCAACCCGCACAATCAAAAGTGATAAACATCATCGATGAGGGTACAATTATTGAGGAAGCCGATGATGGAGGTAAGTGCCCCCACTCTACTTTACGTTGCATGGTCATTAGTTCTTTTTCAAAGGCTTTTGTAATCACAATTCCTGGTATGATTGTTGCACATAAAACCAGACTTTTGATGGATTCAGGTAGTACCCATTGTTTTCTATCTTTCAAATTGGTACATCATCTAGGGATAGCCCTAAATATGTAGATAACCAGACCTGTAGAGATGTCCAATGGACGATTACACTACATGAAAGGATACATTGAAAACCTTGAATTTACTCTTTCTGATAGGTGCTTTTCTGTAACTTTCCATGTAATTGAGATGAAACAGAGTGATGTAATCATAGCATGGATTGGTTAGTTAAAAATTATGCGACAATTAATTGTGAACAAAGAACGATCACTTTAAAGATAGATGATGAATCTATTCATGTTCTAGGTGATGCCTATAATCCTAAACCTATTCTTAGTTTTGCTATGCAGATAATTAGAGGTATACGTGATGGCTGTAAAACATTTGTAGTGTATGTGAACAATCTGCTTGAGGAAGGTAATGATGAAGGTATTCCACATTATGTAGAAAACTTCTTGAACGAATATGCCGATGTATTTCCAGAACACTTTCCTGGTATACCTCCACCTAGGCAAATTGATCATGCCATTGAGCTATATCAAGGGAGTGAACCATATTCTATAGTACCCTATAGATTTAACAATAATGAATTAAAGGAGCTTAAGATTCAATTAGATGATCTTTTGAAGAAAGGCTTGATAAGACCGAGTGTCTCACCTTGGGGTGCACCTATTTTATTTCAGAAGAAGAAGGATGGCTCTTATAGATTATGCATCGACTATAGGGGGTTGAATAAAAGAACAATTAAGAATAAGTATCCACTTCCTCATATAGATGACTTATTAGGTCAATTAAGTGGAGCGACTATATTCACGAAGATTGACTTAAGATCTGGATATCACCAAATTAGGATCAAAACAGAGGATATTCCTAAGACAGCTTTTGGAACAGGATATGGTCACTTTGAGTTTACGGTTACACCTTTTGGATTGACAAATTCTCCTACCACATTTATGTGCTTGATGAATAATATTCTTCACGATTACCTAGATGAATTCATCTTAGTATTTCTTGATGATATATTTGTATACTCTAAAAAGGATTCTGAGCATGCAGTACATCTCAAGAAGACCTTGCAAACTCTTAGAGATCACAAATTGTATGGAAAAAAGAGTAAGTGTTTCTTTGCTAAGGATAAACTTGTGTACCTAGGAAGAGTAATATCAAAAGAAGGAATCCTTATAGATGAAGATAAAGTAAAAACAATAGTTGATCGGCCGATTCCTAAGACTGTAAGGGATGTTAGAAGTTTTCTTGGGTTGGCACAATATGAAAGAAAACATATTAAGGATTTCTCTAAGATAGCTACTCCCCCCATAGAATTGACTAAAAAGAATATAGGATTTGCGTGGAGTGATGCTTGTCAAAAATCATTTGAAACATTGAAACAAAAAATCGTTGAAAATTGTGTTTTGAAAATACCAGAAATGGGAAAGCCTTTTGTGGTTGCATGTGATGCAAGTGGTAGTCAGATAGGATGTGTTCTTTCACGGGATGGAAGGGTGGTCGCATATGAGTCCAAAAAACTAAGAAAACATGAACTTAACTATCCTACTCATGATTTAGAAATGCTTGTTGTTGTGCATGCACTTAACCATTGGTGACATCTATCGTTAGGGGTTAAGTTTGAATTGAAAACAGATCATCAGAGTTTAAAATACATCTTAACACAACCATTGCTTAACAACAGGCAGAAGTGTTGGATTGAATTATTAAGTGAGTATGATTTTGACATTAAGTATCTGGCATGTAAGGAAAATAAGGTTGATGATGCATTGAGTCAAAGACCTTTGTGTAATCTTGTTTCAGTAATAAATTCTCATTTTTTCAATCAAATTCAAGAAGAGATAAAATAGGATCCTTTTTATGCACCTATTTTGAATGCTTTTAATGCAAACAGGGGATTTATGAGGAAAAATTTCATTTGCACAATGGAACATTGTATTGTAACAATCGGTTATGCATATCTTCTAAATCTCCATTAAAAGTCAAAATATTGCATGATTGTCATGATGCACCTTTTTCTTCACATCTAGATTATTCAAGGACCTATGTCAAAACAAAGTATTCTTACTTTTGGCCATGTATGAAGCAGGATAGTGAATGTTTGAAGTGCCAATAGGTGAACTCTGAGTTTAAGAGGATGCCTAGAATGCTTCAACCTTTTGATGTTCCAAATCAGAATTTGGAGTCTATTTCTATGGACTTTATCACTACGCTATCTATGATCAGAAATAAGCATGATACCATATTTGTTGTAGTCAATAGGCTTACTGAGATGGCACATTTCTTTCCTATGAAAAAGACTGATAGTGCTTTGAATGTTGCAAGAATCTTTGTAAAAGAAATTTTTTGATTGCATGTAATGCCTAAAAGCATAATTTCTGATAGAGACTCTCGATTTACGTCAAACGTCTCGAAAGGAATATTTGAATCGATTGGAACTCAACTTCATATGAGTAAAGCTTTCCATCCACAAACTAATGGGGAAACCGAGAGGGTTAACAGGTTAGTTGAAGATATGTTGCGTATGTATGTGAATGAAAAGCAGGATAATTGGAGTGAATATTTACCCTTCATTGAGTTTGCATACAATATTGCATGGCATGCATCTATAAAAATGACTCTGTTTGAAGCTATGTATGGTTATAATTGTTTGACTCCACCTTTGTTTTTGGGGTTTCCAAATAAAGTAGAAGTATCCAAAGAAATGACTGATAAGATGGATGAAGAACTTGGAAAAATTAACAAACACATAAAAGAAGCTCACAAAAGATAAAAGAAGTTCTATGATTTAACGAGAAGACCACTTGAATTCCAAGTTCATGATATGGTATTTATTAAGTTTAATCCTCACCGATCAATCTTGTTGCTAGGGAAGGATCATAGACTTTCTCCTTGATATGGAGGTCCTTTTAAAGTTTTGAAAAAGATTGGATCTCTTGCTTATTTGTTGGAATTATCTCAACATTTAAATGTGCATCCTCTATTTGATGTTAGCTTACTTAAAAGATATGTATCTAATATTGCTCATGTTTTGCAGCACAATTATAAGCTGAAAGATGATGGGTCTGTTGAGCTTTAGCCGGAAATAATATTAGATAGGAAGGAAAGATTTCTTAGAAATAGATCTATACTAGAAATTTTGGTGAAATGGCACTCATACCCAGTAAAAGATTCAAGTTGGGCGAATTTAGATGATTTTCTAACACATTATCCTTCTTTCCAACTCAGAGGACAGAGTTCTTAAAGGGGGGAAGAATTGTAATAGGCCTCTTTTCTAGTTAAATAATTCATTTTGAACTTTCTGAATTTCATTCTGGGTATAATGCTTAGAATGAATAATTAGGTCATTTTATGCATGTAGAAAAAATTTTGGGTTGACAGGTCATTTTATCCATGTAATTGAGATGAAACAGAGTGATGTAATCATAGACATGGATTGGTTAGTTAAAAATTCTACGACAATTAATTATGAACAAAGAACGATCACTTTAAAGCTAGATGATAAATCTATTCATATTCTAGGTGATGCCTATAACCTAAACCTGTTCTTATTTCTGCTATGCAGATAATTAGAGGTATATGTGATGGTTGTAAAACATTTGTAGTGTATGTGAACAATCTGCATGAGGAAGGTATCTGAGATTATGTAGAAAATCTCTTGAAAGAATATGCCGATGTATTTCCAGAAGACATGCCTGGTATACCTCCACCTAGGCAGATTGACCATGCCATTGACCTATATCCAAATTAGGATCAAAACAAAGGATATTCCTAAGACAGCTTTTCGAACACGATATGGTCACTTTGAGTTTACGGTTCTACCTTTTGGATTGACAAATGCTCCTACCACATTTATGTGCTTGATGAATAATATTTCTCACAATTACCTAGATGAGTTCATCTTAGTATTTCTTGATGATATATTTGTATACTCTAAAGATGATTCTGAGCATGCAGTACATCTCAAGAAGACTTTGCAAACTCTTAGAGATCACAAATTGTACGGAAAAAAGAGTAAGTGTTTCTTTGATAAGGATAAGCTTGTGTATCTAGGAAGAGTAATATCGAAAGAAGCAATCCTTATATATGAAGATAAAGTAAAAACATAGTTGATTGGCTGATTCCTAAGACTGTAAGGGATGTTAGAAGTTTTCTTGGGTTGACACAATATGAAAGAGCACATATTAAGGATTTCTCTAAGATAGCTACTCCCCTCACAGAATTGAGTAAAAAGAATATAGGATTTGCATGGAGTGATGCTTGTCAAAAATCATTTGAAACATTAAAACAAAAAGTCGTTGAAAATTGTGTTTTGAAAATACCAAAAATGGGAAAGCCTTTTGTGGTTGCATGTGATGCAATGGTAGTTAGATAGGATGTGTTCTTTCACAAGATGGAAGGGTGGTCACATATGAGTCCAGAAAACTAAGAAAACATGAACTTAACTATCCTACTCATGATTTAGAAATGCTTGTTGTTGTGCATGCACTTAAGCATTGGAGACATCTATTGTTAGGGGTTAAGTTTGAACTGAAAACAGATCATCAAAGTTTTAAATACATCTTAACACAACCATTGCTTAACAACAGGCACAAGCATTGGATTGAGTTATTAAGTGAGTATGATTTTGACATTAAGTATCAAGCTGGTAAGGAAAATAAGGTTGCTGATGCATTGAGTCCAAGACCTTTGTGTAATCTTGTTTCTGTAATACATTCTGATTTTTCTAATCAAATTCAAGAAGAGATAAAATAGGATCATTTTTATGCACCTATTTTGAATATTTTGAATGCAAACAGGGGATCGATGTATAAGGAAAAATGTCATTCGCAGAATGGAACATTGTAGTGTAACAATCGATTATGCATGTCTTTTGAATCTCCATTAAAAGTCAAAATATTGCATGATTGTCATGATGCACCTTTTTCTACACATCAAGGTTATTAAAAGACCTATGTTAAAACAAAGTATTCTCACTTTTGGCCATGTATGAAGCGGGATATTGGAAAATATGTTAGTGAATGTTTGAAGGGCCAACAGGTGAAATCTGAGTTTGAGAGGATGCCTAGAATGCTTCAACCTTTGGATGTTCCAAATCAAAGTTGGGATTCTATTTCTATGGACTTTATCACTAAGCTACATATGACCAGAAGTAAGCATGATACCATATTTGTTGTAGTCTGTCAGCTTACCAAGATGGCACATTTCTTTCCTATGAAAAAGATTGATACTGCTTTGAATGTTGTAAGAATCTTTGTAAAAGAAATTTTTCGATTGCATGGAATGCCTAAAAGCATAATTTCTGATAGAGACTCTAGATTTACGTCAAACTTCTAGAATGCGACATTTGAATCGACTGGAACTCAACTTCGTATGAGTACAACTTTCTATCCACAAATTGATGGGGAAACCAAGAGGGTTAACAGGGTAGTTGAAGATATATTGCATATGTATGTGAATGAAAAGCAAGATAATTGGAGTGAATATTTACCCTTGGTTGAGTTCGCATACAATAGTGCATGGCATGCATCTATAAAAATGACTCCGTTTGAAGCTATGTACGGTTATAACTGTTTGACTCCACCTTCGTTTTGGGGGTTTCCAAATAAAGTAGAAGTATCCAAAGAAATTCTTGATAAGATGGATGAAGAACTTGGAAAAATTAAGAAACACATAAAAGAAGCTCAGAAAAGACAAAAGAAGTTCTATGATTTAAAGAGAAGACCACTTGAATTTCAAGTTGATGATATGGTATTTTTTAAAGTTAATCCTCACTGATCTAACGTGTTGCTATGGAAAGATCATGGACTTCTCCTTGATATGCAGGTCCTTTTAAAGTTTTGAAAAAGATTGGATCTCTTGCTTATTTGCTGGAATTACCTAAACATTTAAATGTGTATCCTGTGTTTCATGTTAGCTTACTTAAAAGATATGTATCTAATGTTGCTCATGTTTTGTAGGACAATTATAAGCTGAAAGATGATGGCTCTTTTGAGCTTCAACAAGAAATAATATTAGATAGGAAGGAAAGGTTTCTTAGAAATAGATCTATAGCAGAAATTTTGGTGAAATGGCACTCATACCTAGTAGAAGATTCGAGTTGGGTGAATTTAGATGATTTTCTAACACATTATCCTTCTTTCCAACTCTCAGGACAGAGTTCTTAAAGGGGGGAAGAATTTTAATAGGCCTCTTTTCTAGTGAAATAATTTATTTTGAAATTTCTGAATTTCATTGTGGGGATAATTCTTAGAACTATAATTAGGTCATTTTATGCATGTAGGAAAAAATTTGGGTTGATAGGTTTCATATTCTCTCTGTAGACCTTATTTGCATCATGTTTTCTAGTCAAATTTTGAAGCTGAAGATGAAAGAATTAGGAAAAATGTTGTATGAGAGATAGGTAGAGCAAGTATAGGAGAATAAAAGTGCCTGAGTGAAATTTTTGTGAATCATGTTTTAAGTACCTCATTCAAGGACCTACATTTAGTTCATTGTAAGAAAATGCCTTGATTTTACTCTCTCTCCATAATTTTGAAACTTGCAAGCTCAAATGTGGCATTTGGAGGTGGATTTAGACGTTGAACATTTCTAACACTTGTGCAAATCGCAAAATTGAATAAAAGTGTCTCTCACAAGCTTAAGTTAATTCCTCACCATTTTTTAGTTATAGGGCTTTGAAAAGTGCCATTTTCCAACACTTAAAAAAAAATGAGGGCTTATCTAATTCTATTCGAGCCCGTGATTCTCATGCTCACCTGTCATCATGTCTAACTATGGATATTTTTGGATATGTCTTACTGGTGTTTTCCTCCTATTTTTGATAGGTATGCTAAAGAAAGAAAGCACACTACGATTGCATGGCTTTTGCTAAAGTTTTGGAGAAACTCGACTTTTTCTAGATTTGGTGGATCGCACACTTCTTTGCGGAGGGTAGCAATCAAACTTTGATATAGGGAGAACTGCGTGTTGAAACAAGGGACATGCAAAAATCTAAGAATTACTTTGTGACTGAGAGTGAGAGTGAGAGTGAGAGTGAGAGTGTGATTGAGAGTGCGAGTGTGAATGCGATTGTGATAGCTCCCGGGTGTTCGGGAGGTAGAGGCTTCGTCAAGAAGCTATTGTCCAAAGCTATTGTAACCATTGATTCACATATATAATATAAGAATTATTCCTTCTCTGCGTCATATTTGTTTCTACTCTTCCGCATCAGATTTTCTCTTACCTTGTGCAATCTCTGCATTCTTCTCTTCACTGTTGTTTTTGAGTGATCCAAAGATTGTGATTGGGGATAGATTGTGATTGAGGAAATGCTACAAGTGGTATCAGAGTAGATTCAATCCTTGGGAACCATGGAAAGTCTAACACAAAAGATTTGTGAACAAGAGGAGCTTATTCAGAAGCTTCTTCATGAATTGCACAAAGAACGAGGCCGAAAGTAATCAGGAGCAACAAATTTGTTTGTGGAGCTGAACGATGAAGTAGATGAAGGTGCGGGAACATCTAGTGTACCTCGCGGAAAACAAAAACGCAATTATGAAGATATGGAACCACGTGAGCTTGCCCTTAATCAAGGCTTCAAGAAGGAAAGTTGAATGATTTTGATGGCGAGAAGAAGAGTGGCAAAGATCTTGAGGCATGGATTGAATAACTGGAGGATTTCTTTGATCTTCAACAATTTACAGAAGAGTCCAAGGCTTAATTTGGGATCCTGCACCTACGTGGAATCGCAAAGATATGGTGAAAGTCATATATGAAAACTCGAATGCGTTCTGGTCTAGTTCTATGGAAGGAATTTAGAGAACAAGCTGAAAAACGCCATTGTTCTCCAGATTGCCATATGGAGAAGAAGATGGAGTTCTACAATTTCCGACAACACGAAAGTGATAAGCATAGCTTATCTGTTGACACATACAAAGAGAAGTTCCTATGTCTTCATAAATATGCATTAGAGGTTAGCGGTGATGCTCGAAAGAGTAAATTTACCAAAGGGCTTCGTGAGGAACTTCGCTATCAAGTCAAGGGATCTGGATGCATTCATTTTCTTGATGCTCTTGTGATGGCCGAGAACTTTGAGAAGTTGGAGAAGTTTAATTTGCAGAAGGCAAATAGAAGCAGATTCATTGCAACGAGACGTAGGCCACAAATACATGTTGCAATGAACATGAACAATTCAAAGAAGACTCCATCTTCACATAACCAATGCAAGAATCCTACGCAGGTGGAAAATCAAAGGAGGCATCAACTAGTCCAGTGGCAACAAGACCCTAATTTTATTGAGAGGGAAAAAGACTTGGTCTATGTTTTCGTTATGGAGCCCAAGGGCATCGGACATATGAGTGCCCGAATAAGGCAGTCTTTCGACCTGCACAATCAAAAGCGATAAACATCATCGACGAGGGTACAATTATTGAGGAAGTAGATGATGGAGGTAAGTGCCCCGACTCTACTTTATGTTGCATGGTGGTTAGTTCTTTTTCAAAGGCTTTTGTAATCATGATTCCAGGTATGATTTTTGCGCATAAAATCAGATTTTTGATGGATTCAGGTAGCACCCATTGTTTTCTATCTTTCAAATTGGTACAAAAGCTAGAGATAGCCCTAAATATGAAGATAACTAGACCTGTAGAGATGGCCAATTGACGATTACACTAAACGAAAGGATATGTTGAAAACCTTGAATTTACTCTTTCTGATATGTGCTTTTCTGGAAGTTTCCATGTAATTGAGATGAAACAGAGCGATGTAATCATAGGAATGGATTGGTTAGTTAAAAATTCTGCGACAATCAATTGTGAACAAAGAACGATCACTTTAAAGCTAGATGATGAATCTATTCATATTCTAGGTGATGCCCATAATCCTAAACCTATTCTTATTTCTACTATGCAGATAATTAGAGGTATCCGTGATGGTTCTAAAACATTTGTAGTGTATGTGTGTTGATATATTTAGGTAGTGATGTATGTGAACACACTAGGACCGCTGGGGCACTTTTTTCCCTCTTTAGGAGGTTTTTTTCCCCCGGCTTGTATATATGCCTATTGCCCTAATGGGCTACTTATCTTTGTACATTCTCTAGTAATACATTCAGCATTGTGTGTTGTGCTCCAAGCTTCTTCTTCTTCCTTGTGTTGTTCGCGTGCTTCCGCAGACGTCTAACTCCAACAATTGGTATCAGAGTAGGTCGTTGCTTCATCTAGGGCACCGTCGACACTCCTCTGTTTGCAGTCTTAGATTCGTACGAATTTTGGTGAGCATACTCAGGGTGTTTCCAAGATCAAAACAGCTTTGTTATGTAGTGCCGAAATCGCGATCTGAGCTCGTTTCGGCCTCCGAATGCACTATCACAGCGCTTGTGCAGGCTATTTCGTCTTTTTGTGCCAAAGGTATATACATGTTTCTATTTGCTAGTATAAGCATCTCAAAGTCTGCTACAAGTTTAGCAGAACTCTTCTGGGCAATTCCGTTCAACATTTTCAGATACAGTCAATTTTCTGCATCAAGGTATTTTAGTCACCGGCCATGGTTGAAAGCAGTGATGTATTCCGTATGTTGGCTGTTGAGGATAAGTTGGATGGTACCAACTACCCATTATGGGCTTATATGATGCGACATGTATTGGTTGCAAAAGGATTGTGGAACATTGTGCAGGGTGTTGAAAGACGTCATGTTACACCTGTAACAACAGGTACTACGAATACAGGTGCTAGAGCTGATGAAGATGGTGTGGAAGATGATATTGTGCAGATTCCTTTTCGTGCTGCTGTTTCTGTTGCATCTACTACAGAGCAGATTCGTTGGGATGGCAGAGATGCCCAGGCACATGCATTGATAGCTTTTTCTGTCAAACATGCCATTATTCCTTATATTCGCTCTTGCAGAACAGCTAGGGATGCTTGGGATACACTTACCACATTGTACCAAGCTAGGAACGAGGCTCGTGTTGCTTACCTCCGAAAACAGTTGGAGAGTGAGCACATGAATGAAGGTGATTCTATGGACAGTTTCCTAACGAAGATTAAAGATTTGAAGGAACAGTTGATTTCTGCTGATGAGGTTATACCAGATAGCTCACTTGTGCAGGCTGTTCTGAATGGTCTTTCTCATTCATATCAGAGTTTTGCTTGTACTCTTCGGTTGATGATGAAAGGCAATCCGAATGCCTTATCATTTGAGGAGTTAGTTTCTGTTCTATTGCAGGAAGATCAGTCCAGGCAGAAGAGGTCCATTATGCGTGTTGTAGATCAAGCTTTCCTGGCTAGTCAGAAGGGCAAAGGAAAATGGAGCTCTTCTACTAGTAAGCAGAAATCTGCAAATGCTGCACATTCAAAGAACCAGGATAAAGATGAGAAGAAATCAGAAAAGCAGAAATTGTTCTGCAAGTACTATAAAGGGAATGATCATATCATAAAGAACTATCCAAAACTGGCTGCAAAAGAGGCAAAGAAAAAGGAGGCTGGAATGGTTGTTGCAAAAGCCTCTACACCAAAAACAGAGTCTACTAATCTTTTGCAGGAAGAAGAATGGGCGTTTACTACTGTTTGTAGTTTTGACCCATCTTCTCATGAGCAGTGCATGTCTGTAGTGGACTCAGATGTTTGGTACTTTGACAGTGGGGCGACCAAACATATTACCTTGCAACGGAGTTTCTTCTCTTCACTCGAGCCTGCCCCTACAGGGAATACTGTCACATGCGCCAACAAATCCTCATTCTGAATACTGTTGATGGTAGTTGTTTCACCTTGTCAGATGCTTTATTTGTGCCAGGGATCAAGAAGAATCTGTTATCAGTTTCTGCATTAGCCAAGATTGGCTTGGTTGTGAAATTTGTTGATGACAGATGTACAGTTCATGATCTGTCAAATGGCGATGTTATTATTGCTTCTAGCATTTTATGTCGTGGGCTATATAAGCTCATAGACTATGAAAGATCTGTGAATGATTTGGCATGTGCAGTTCATGATTCTTAGGCTATGTCAGATGCAAAGCTTTGGCATGCACGCTTTGGTCATCTGAATTTTGCGAGTTTGCTACGCCTGCAGAAATCTGATATGGTGTCTTCTTTGCCCAAGCTTGAGGCACCTGGAAAACATTTTTGTGAAGGCTGTATTTTGGGCAAAATGCAGGGTTCCTCCTTTCCAAAAGATGGTTCAGTTCGGGCTACACAGAAATTGCAGCTTGTACATAGTGATGTTTGTGGTCCTATGGAGACACCCTCTTTTGGAAATTACCTTTACTTCGTGACTTTCATTGATGATTTTTCCAGGCATGCATGGGTATATCCACTCAAAGCAAAGTCCGAAGTGTTCATGTGCTTTAAACAATTTTTGGTTTTGGCTGAAAATCTGTGAGCATGTAAAATGGGCACCCTCCGTTCTCATCGAGGGGGGGAGTATATGTCTTCTGATTTTAATGCATTTCTGGCTGAACGTGGGATAAAACACCAGTGTACAGTGCCGTATACACCTCAGTAGAATGGAGTTGTTGAACGAAAGAACAGGTCACTCATGGAGATGGCGAGGTGCATGGTCAAGAGTCAGGCTTTACCACATAGTTTCTGGCTTGAGGCTGTCATGTGTGCAGCATATGTACTAAACAGGTGTCCCACTAAAGTGCTGCAATCTATCACTCCATATGAGGCTTGGCATGACTGCAAGCCATCTGTTGCTCATCTGTGTGTTTTTGGTTGTTTGGCATATGCATTAGTGCTTGAACAACATCGCAGGAAATTGGATGATAAGGGAGTAAAATGTATTTTTGTTGGGTACAGTTCTGAAAGTAAAGGCTATCATCTGTATCATCGACAGACTAAATGCATTCTGGTTAGCGGTGATGTTTTTTTTGTGGAAGATGCTATTCAGCCATCGCTTTCATGTACCAAGAAGACATCTGTTAGCTCTAAAGACATGTATGATACTTTGATGCCTCTTTTTAGAGGTGGACAGTCTAGTGCTGGTCCTAATGAGGCAACTTCTCAGCCTTTGCAGGTTTCATGTGATGATGCAGATAATTCTATTTCTGATGCAGATGTACATGATGCACTTATTGATGAGAGAGCTGATATTGAGCAGGCAAGAACTATGCCAAAATGGATGGTGCAGACTTTGCGTGACAGCAAATTAGATGCACCTCTATCATATCGTACTCGCTCAGGCTCTCATAGTGCCTCTTTTGCATCAGATTGCTATGCTATGGTTGCGTCTAGTCTGTGCGATGAGAATGAGCCTGTTTCTTTTGATGAAGCACATAATTCAGAAAATTGGATGGTTGCTATGCAATCTGAATATGATGCTATAATGAAGAATGGTACATGGTCTTTATGTGACTTGCCTCCTGGCAAGAAGGCCATTGGCACTAAGTGGGTATACAAGCTGAAGTGTAAACATGATGGTACAGTTGACAGGTATAAGGCTAGGCTTGTTGCAAAGGGATATGCGTAGGAAAGAGGCATTGATTTTGATGAGACCTTTGCACCTACATGCCGTATGACTACTATTCGGAGCATTTGTGCACTTGCAGCCCATCATGGTTGGAATGTACATCAGTTGGACATTAAAACAGCATTTCTGAATGGTGACTTGCATGAAGAAGTGTATGTTTTTCAGCCCCGTGGCTTTGTGTCGAAAGGGCATGAAAACCAGGTGTGCAGGTTAAAGAAGGCATTATATGGTTTAAAGCAAGCACCATGTGCTTGGTATGAGAAGATACATGCCTATCTGGTTGCACATGGTTTTGAGAACAGTCCAACTGAAAGCACCTTATATGTTAAGCGTGCTAATGATGTGCTTCTGATCATTGTTGTGTATGTTGATGACATGCTGCTCACTAGTCCTATTGAGAAGCATATTGCTGATTTCAAGGCTGATTTGCATGCCTCATTTGAGATGTCTGATTTGGGGCATTTGCATCACTATTTGGGCATTCAATTTATGCAAGTTGATGGTGGAATGGCTTTGTGTCAAACGAAATATATTGACACATCATTGCAGCGTTTTGGCCTTGAAGACTGTAAGCATATTGCCACTCCTATGGAGACATGTTTACGACTGAGTCTTCATGATGTTGGAGATGCATTTGATGCTGTTCTCTATCAGCACGCTATTGGATGCTTGATTTATTTATGCATTACTCGGCCAAATATTCAGTTTGTTGTCTCACAGATGAGCAAGTTTATGCATTGTCTAGGAGTCATGCATTGGAAGGCGATTAAGTGCATCTTTCGCTACTTGAGTGGTACTCGGCTACTTGGGTTGTTTTATCCCAAGGGGGGATCACTACCGCCAGATTTGCATGCTTTTTCTGACTCAGATTGGGCTGGTTGCTATGACACTCGTGTGTCCACCAGTGGTTTTTCCTTCATGCTTGGTAGCTCATGTATATCTTGGTTGAGCAAGAAGCAGCCTATTGTGGCCACTTCCAGTTGTGAGGTTGAGTATAGGGCAGCTTTCACAGCGACTGTTGAGTGTGTGTGGCTCAGACGCCTTATGGCTGATTTGGGTGTTGGCTAGTCTTCTGCCACCACCATCTTCACTGACAGCCAGAGCACATTGGCAGTTGCGAGGAACCCTGTGTTCCATGCTCGCACTAAGCACATTGAGGTGCATTATCACTATGCTAGGGACAGGTTCTCTGCTGGGGAGATCAGCTTGGCATATGTGCCCACGCAGGAGAACATAGCAGACCTTTTCACGAAGGCTCTGCCTAAGGAGAAGTTTGAAGCTTTCCGCAAAGCTTTGGGCTTACTTCCTTTTGTGGAGTGATTTCCACATAGCTTGGCACTTCCTTACACATGAGTGCCAGCTACTTGTTCACCGCATCACTCCCAGGGGAGATTTGTTGATATATTTAGGTAGTGATGTGTGTGAACACTCTAGGACTACCGGGGCACTTTTTTCCCTCTTTAGGAGGTTTTTTTCCCCAGGCTTGTATATACGCCTATTACCCTAATGGGCTACTTATCTTTGTACATTCTATAGTCATACATTCAGTATTGTGTGTTGAGCTCCTAGCTTCTTCTTCTTCCTTGTGTTGTTCGCGTGCTTCCGCAGACGTCTAACTCCAACAAGGCTATCGTCTGTATCATCCATAGACTAAACGCATTCTGGTTAGCCGTGATGTTGTTTTTGTGGAAGATGCTATTCAGCCATTGCTTTCATGTACCAGGGAGACATTTGTTAGCTCCAAAGACATGTATGATACTTTGATGCCTCTTTTTACAGGTGGCAGTCTAGTGTTGGTCCTAATGAGGCAACTTCTCAGATTTTGCAGGTTCCATGTGATGATGCATATAATTCTATTTCTGATGCATATGTACATGATGCACTTATTGATGAGAGAGTTGATATTGAGCAGGCAAGAACTATGCCAAAATGGCTGGTGCAGACTTTGCGTGACAGCAAATTAGATGCACCTCTTTCATATCGTACTCGTTCAGGCTCTCATAGTGCCTCTTTTGCATCGGATTGCTATGCTATGGCTGCATCTAGTCTCTGTGATGAGAATGAGCCCGTTTTGTTTGATGAAGCACAAAATTCAGAAAATTGGATGGTTGTTATGCAATCTGAATATGATGCTATAATGAAGAATGGTACTTGATCTTTATGTGACTTACCTCCTGGAAAGAAGGCCATTAGCACTAAGTGGGTATACAAGCTGAAGTGTAAACCTGATGGTACAGTGGACACGTATAAGGCTAGGCTTGTTGCAAAGGGTTATGCACATGAAAGAGGTATTGATTTTGATGAGACCTTTGCACCTACATGCCGTATGACTACTGTTCGGAGCATTTGTGCACTTGCAGCCCATCATGGTTGGAATGTACATCAGTTGGACATTAAAACGGCATTTCAGAATGGTGACTTGCATGAAGTGTATGTTTTTCAGCCCCGTGGCTTTGTGCAGAAAGGGCATGAAAACCAGGTGTGCAGGTTAAAGAAGGCATTATATGGTTTAAAGCAAGCACCACGTGCTTGGTATGAAAAGATACATGCCTATCTGGTTGCACATGGTTTTGAGAACAGTCCAACTGAAAGCACCTTATATGTTAAGTGTGCTAATGATGTGCTTCTGATCATTGTTGTCTATGTTGACGACATGCTGCTCACTAGTCTTATTGAGAAGCATATTGCTGATTTCAAGGCTGATTTGCATGCCTCATTTGAGATGTATGATTTGGGGCATTTGCTTCACTATTTGGGCATTTAGTTTATGCAAGTTGATGGTGGAATGGCTTTGTGTCAAACAAAATATATTGACACATTATTGCAGCGTTTTGGCCTTGAAGACTGTAAGCCTATTGCCACTCCTATGGAGACAGGTTTACGATTGAGTCTTCATGATGTTAGAGATGCATTTGAAGCTATTCTCTATCAGCAAGCTGTTGGTTGCTTGATTTACTTATGCATTACTCGGCCAGATATTCAGTTTGCTATCTCATAGATGAGCAAGTTTATGCATTGCCCAGGAGTCACGCATTGGAAGGCGGTTAAGCGCATCTTTCGCTACTTGAGTGGTACTCGACTACTTGGGTTGTTTTATCCCAAGGGGGGATCACTACCGCCAGATTTGTATGCTTTTTTTTACTCAGATTGGGCTGGTTGCTATGAAACTCGTGTGTCCACCAGTGGTTTTTGCTTCATGCTTGGTAGCTCATGTATATCTTGGTTGAGCAAGAAGCAGCCTACTGTGGCCACTTCCAGTTGTGAGGCTGAGTATAGGGAAGCCTTCACAGCTACTGTTGAGTGTGTGTGGCTCAGATGCCTTATGGTTGATTTGGGTGTTGGCGAGTCTTCTGCCACCACCATCTTCACTGACAGTCAGAGCGCATTGGCAGTTGCGAGGAACCCTGTGTTCCATGCTGTCACTAAGCACATTGAGGTGCATTATCACTATGTCAGGGAGAGGTTCTCTGCTCGGGAGATCAGCTTGGCATATGTGCCCATGCAAGAGAACATAGCAGACCTTTTCACAAAGGCTCTACCTAGGGAGAAGTTTGAAGCTTTCCGCAAAGCTTTGGGCTTACTTCCTTTTGTGGAGTGATTTCCACATAGCTTGGCACTTCCTTATACATGAGTGCCAGCTCCTTGTTCACCGCATCAATCCCAGGGGGGATTTGTTGATATATTTAGGTAGTGATGTGTGTGAACACACTAGGACCGCTGGGGCACTTTTTTCCCTCTTTAGGAGGTTTTTTTCCCTCGGCTTGTATATATGCCTATTGCCCTAATGGGCTACTTATCTTTGTACATTCTCTAGTAATACATTTAGTATTGTGTGTTGTGCTCCAAGCTTCTTCTTCTTCCTTGTGCTGTTCGCGTGCTTCCGCAGACGTCTAACTCCAACAATGTGAACAATCTGCATGAGGAAGGTAATGATGAAGGTATTCCAGATTCTGTAGAAAATCAACTGAAAGAATATGTTGATGTATTTCCAGAAGGCTTGCCTGGTATACCTCCACCTAGGAAAAATGACCATGCCATTGACCTATATCCAGCGAGTGAACCATACTCTAGAGCACCCTATAGATTTAACATTGATAAATTAAAGGAGCTTAAGATTCAATTGGATGATCTTTTGAAGAAAGGCTTGATAAGGTCGAGTGTCTCGCCTTGGGGTGCACCTGTTTTATTTCAGAAGAAGAAGGACGGCTCTTATAGATTATGCATCAACTATAGGGGGTTGAATAAAAGAACAATTAAGAATAAGTATCCACTTCCTCATATAGATGACTTATAAGCTCAAGTAAGTGGAGCGACTGTATTCACTAAGATTGACTTAAGATCTGGATATCACCAAATTAGGATCAAAATAGAGGATGTTCCTAAGACAGCTTTTCGAACACGATATGGTCACTTTGAGTTTACGGTTCTACCTTTTGGATTGACAAATGCTCCTTCCACATTTATGTGCTTGATGAATAATATGTTTCACGATTACCTAGATGAATTCATCTTAGTATTTCTTGATGCTATATTTGTATACTCTAAAGATGATTCTGAGCATGTGGTACATCTCAAGAAGACTTTGCAAACTCTTAGAGATCACAAATTGTATGGAAAAAAGAGTAAGTGTTTCTTTGCTAAGGATAAACTTGTGTATCTACGAAGAGTAATATCGAAAGAAGAATCCTTATATATGAAGATAAAGTAAAACAATAGTTGATTGGACGATTCGTAAGACTCTAAGGGATGTTAGAAGTTTTCTTGGGTTGGCACAAAATGAAAGAGCACATATTAAGATAGCTACTCCCCTCACAAGATTGACTAAAAAGAATATAGGATCTGCGTGGAGTGATGCTTCTCAAAAATCATTTGAAACATTGAAATAAAAAGTCATTGAAAATTGTGTTTTGAAAATACCAGAAATGGGAAAGCCTTTTGTGGTTGCATGTGATGCAAGTGGTAGTCATGTAGGATGTGTTCTTTCACAGGATGGAAGGGTGGTTGCATATGAGTCCAGAAAACTAAGATTACATGAACTTAACTATCCTACTCATGATTTAGAAATGCTTGTTGTTGTGCATGCACTTAAGCATTGGAGACATCTATTGTTAGGGGTTAATTTTGAACTGAAAACAGATCATCAAAGTATAAAATACATCTTCACACAACCATTGCTTGACAACAGGCAGAACCGTTGGATTGAATTATTAAGTGAGTATGATTTTGACATTAAGTATCTGACTGGAAGGAAAAATAAGGTTGTTGATGCATTGAGTCGAAGACCTTTGTGTAATCTTATTTCTATAATAAATTCTAATTTTTCCAATCAAATTCAAGATCAAATAAAACAAGATCCTTTTTATGCACCTATTTTGAATTCTTTGAATGCGAACACGGGATTGATGTATGAGGAAAAATTTCATTTGCAGAATGGAACATTGTATTGTAACAATGGGTTATGCATATCTTCTAAATCTCCATTAAAAGTCAAAATATTGCATGATTGTCATGATGCAACTTTTTCTGCACATCCAGGTTATTCAAGGACCTATGTTAAAACAAATTATTCTTACTTTTGGCCATGTATGAAGAGGGATATTAGAAAATATGTTAGTGAATGTTTGAAGTGCCAGTAGGTGAAATCTGAGTTTAAGAGGATGCCTCGAATACTTCAACCTTTGGATGTTCCAAATCAGAAGTGGGAGTCTATTTCTATGGACTTTATCACTAAGCTACCTATGACCAGAAGTAAGCATGATACCATATTTGTTGTAGTCGATCCGCTTACCAAGATGGCATATTTCTTTCCTATGAAAAAGACTGATACTACTTTAAATGTTGCAAGAATCTTTGTAAAAGAAATTTTTCGATTGCATGGAATGCCTAAAAGCATAATTTCTGATAGAGACTCTAGATTTATGTCAAACTTCTTGGAAGGGACATTTGAATTGATTGGAACTCAACTTCGTATGAGTACAGCTTTCCATCTACAAACTGATGGGGAAACCGAGAGGGTTAATAGGGTAGTTGAAGATATGTACGCGCATGGATGTGAATGAAAAGCAGGATAATTGGAGTGAATATTTACCCTTGGTTGAGTTCGCATACAATAGTGCATGGCATGCATCCACAAAAATGACTCCGTTTGAAGCTATGTACAGTTATAAATGTTTGACTCCACCTTGGTTTTCGGGGTTTCCAAATAAAGTACAAGTATCCAAAGAAATGCTTGATAAGATGGATGAAGAACTTGGAAAAATTAAGAAACACATAAAAGAAGCACACAAACGACAAAAGAAGTTCTATGATTTAAAGAGAAGACCACTTGAATTTCAAGTTGATGATATGGTATTTATTAAAGTTAATCCTCACAAATCTAACTTGTTGCTATGGAAGGATCATAGACTTTCTCCTCGATATGCAGGTCTTTTTAAAGTTTTGAAAAAAGATTGGATCTCTTGCTTATTTGCTAGAATTACCTAAACATTTAAATGTGCATCCTGTATTTCATGTTAGCTTACTTAAAAGATATGTATCTAATGTTGCTTATGTTTTGTAGGACAATTATAAGCTAAAAGATGATGTCTCTTTTGAGCTTAAGCCGAAAATAATATTAGATAGGAAGGAAAGATTTCTTAGAAATAGATCTATAGTAGAAATTTTGGTGAAATGGCACTCATACCCAGTAGAAGATTCGAGTTGGGTGAACTTAGATGATTTTCTAACACATTATCCTTCTTTGCAACTTTGAGGAGGGAGTTCTTAAAGGGGGAAAGAATTGTAATACGCGTCTTTCCTAGTGATATGATTCATTTTGAACTTTCTGAAAGATATGGAACGAGGTGAGTTTGCCCTTAATCAAGTCTTCAAGAAGGCAAAGTTGAATGATTTTCATGGCGAGAAGAAGAGTGGCAAAGATCTTGAGGCATGGATTGAAGAATTGGAGGGTTTCTTTGATCTTGGACAATTTAGTGAAGAGTCCAAGGCAAAAGTTGGGATCCTACACCTACGTGGAATCGCGAAGCTATGGTGGAAGTCGTATATGCAAACTCAAACGTGTGCTTATCCACTTCTATGGAAGGAATTTAGAGAAAAGCTGAAAAATGTGATTGTTCTCCACATTACCATATGAAGAACATGGAGTTCTACAATTTCCTACAACATGAAAGTGATAAGCATGGCTTATCTGTTGATGAATACAAAGAGAAGTTCCTACGTCTTCATAAATATGCATTAGAGGTTAGCGGTGATGCTCTAAAGAGTAAATTTATTGAAGGGCTTCGTGAGGAACTTTGCTATCAAGTCAAGGGATCTAGATGCATTGATTTTCTTGATGTTGTTGCGATGGTCGAGAACTCTGAGAAGATGGAGAAGTTCAATTTGTAGAAGGCAAATAGAAACAGATTCATTACAACAGGACATAGGCCACAAGGACCTGTTGCAATGAACATGAACATTTCAAAGAAGACTCCATCTTCAAATAACTAAGGCAAGAATCCTGCCCAGGTGGAAAATCAAAGGAGGCATCAACCAATCCAATGGCAACAAGACTCTGATTTTATTGAGAGGGCAGAAAGACTTGGTCTATGTTTTCATTGCGGAGAGCAAGGGCATCACACATATGAGTGCCCGAATAAGGCAGTCTTTTGACCTGCACAATCAAAAGCGATAAACATCATCGACGTGGGTACAATTATTGAGGAAGCAGATGATGGAGATAAGCACCCCGACTCTACTTTACATTGCATGGTGGTTAGTTCTTTTTCAAAGACTTCTGTAATTGTGATTCCGGGTATGATTTCTACGCATAAAACTAGATTTTTGATCAATTCAAGTAGTACCCATTGTTTTCTATCTTTCAAATTGGTACAGAATCTAGGGATAGCCCTAAATATGCAGATAACCAGACCTGTAGAGATGGCCAATGGACGATTACACTACATGAAAGGATATGTTGAAAAACTTGAATTTACTCTTTCTAATAGGTACTTTTCTGAAAGTTTCCATGTAATTGAGATGAAACAGAGTGATGTAATCATAGGCATGGATTGGTTAGTTAAAAATTCTGCGACAATTAATTGTGAACAAAGAACGATCACTTTAAAGATAGATGATGAATCTATTCATATTCTAGGTGATGCCTATAATCCTAAACCTATTCTTATTTCTACTATGCAAATAATTAGAGGTATACGTGATGGTTGTAAAACATTTGTAGTGTATGTGAGCAATTTGCATGAGGAAGGTAATGATGAAGGTATTCCAAATTATGTAGAAAATCGCTTGAAAGAATATGCCGATGTATTTCCAGAAGACTTGCCTGGTATACCTCCACCTACGCAATTTGACTATGCCATTGACCTATATCCAGGGAGTGAACCATATTCTCGAGCACCCTATAGATTTAACATTGATGAATTAAAGGAGCTTAAGATTCAATTAGATGATCTTTTGAAGAAAGGCTTGATAAGACCAAGTGTCTCACCTTGGGGTGCATCTATTTTATTTCAGAAGAAGAAGGACGGCTCTTATAGATTATGCATCAACTATAGGGGGTTGAATAAAACAAAAATTAAGAATAAGTATCCACTTCCTCATATAGATGACATATTAGGTCAACTAAGTGGAGTGATTGTATTCACTAAGATTGACTTAAGATCAAGATATCACCAAATTAGGATCCAAACAGACGATATTCCTAAGACGGCTTTTCGAACATGATATGCTCACTTTGATTTTACGGTTCTACCTTTTGAATTGAAAAATGCTCTGTAAAACCATAATACAAACCTTCTTTGAGTGTACCCTTAATGTACCTCAATACTCTTTGACCTGCAATCCAATGTTCTTCCCTAGAAAAATGCATGAATTGAGACAATACTCCCACAACATATGATAAGTCAGGCCTAGTTAATGCAGCATAGATTAGACTACCAACCAAACTTTGATATAACTTCATATCCTTGAACTCTTCTCCTCCATATCTGCTCAATTTGTTATTCACCTCCATTGGAGTAGGTGCTACCCTGCAATCATCCATTTTAAACTTGATCAACAAGTTTCTCAAATACCTTTCTTGAGTTACATACACTCCATGTTGAGTGTATGAGATCTCCATGCCCAAAAAATATGACAAGTCTCCCAAGTCACTGATCTTGAACTCTTTCTCCATTTGCTTCTTTAGACTTTGAATACCTTTCTCATCTGTACCTGTAAGAATTATATCATCAACATATATGCACATGTAAATAAACCCATCTTAACTTGCTTTGACAAGAAAGCTACTATCTGCCTTAGATACTTGGAAACCAAGTTCTTTCAAGAACTTCACAAGTCTATAATTCCATGCCCTTGGGGCCTGCTTCAAACCATACAAAGCTCTCTTGAGCTTGCACACATGATCTGGATACCTTCCATCTCTGAATCCTTGTGGTTGCTCCATGAAAACATCATGTGAAATATAACCATTTAGAAAAGCATTCTTTCACATCTAGTTGACATAACTTCCAACCTTTACATGCAGCAATAGCTATGAGTGTCGTGATGGTTGTCATCTTTGCCACAGGACTATAGGTCTCATCATAATCTATACCATATGTCTGAGCAAAACCCTTCACAACAAGTCTAACTTTATACCTAGACACATTTCCATCTACAAACCTCTTTGTCTTGTAGACCCATTTGCATCCAATGATCTTCTCACTATTTGGTTTAGGAACCAAATCCCAAGTCTCATTCTCCATCAATGCATCATACTCTTCCTGCATAGCTTTCTCCCAATTTTCCTTACCTTTTGCCTCTTCATATGTAGAAGGGTCTTCATCTGCCTTTATCATATAAGCATAATCTTTGGTAGCCAAAAACGAAGTGTCATAGCTATACCTTGTAGGTTGCCATTTGTGTCTTGCTGACCTTCTGAGTTCTCCACTTCTTGAGGTTTCTGGTTCATCACACTCTAGATCAAACCTTGGCACTTCTTCAACTTCAACCTGTACTTCATTGTTCTCCTCTCATCAAATATCTAGACCTTTGAATTACCTTTCTTTTGAGTCACAACTCCTTCATCACCTGCATAAATATTGATTGTACCTACATACCAAGTACCTTGCTCATCAAATGTAACATCTTTAGACACAATGAATTGCTTTGTGGATGGACTCCACAACCTATATCCCATCTGCTTATCATCATATCCAATGAACACATATTTTTCAGCTTTAGGCTCCAATTTATGCCTCAATTATGATGGCACATATGCATATGCTAAACATCTAAATACTTTGCAATGATCTAAAGTAGGTCTTTTACCCCACCATGCCTCATATGGTGTCATACCCTGCAAAGCTTTACATGGTAATCTATTGACCAAATAAGTAGCTATATTCACAGCCTCAGCCCACAAATAATTTGGGCAATTTTTCTCCTTCATCATAGATCTTGCAAACTCGTTCTATTCCTTCTTTCTGCTACACCATTTTGTTGAGGAGAGTACTTGCAAGTAATTTCCCTTTTTTATACCTGCATTCCATAAGTAATCACTAAACTCATTAGAGAAATACTCTCCCCCTCCATCTGACCTTAGTCTCTTCAACTTATGACCTGTAATTCTCTCTGCATATACATGATAATGTTTGAATGTATTGAATACCTCTGACTTATCTTTGATCACATAGATAGTGATCCATCTGGTAGCATTATCAACATAAATCACATAGTACCTTGAACCATTGATACTGAAATCCTTTGATGGTCCCCACACATCTGTGTGTACCAACTCAAGCTTCTCTGAATACATAAAACCATGCTTGGAATAAGATTGCTTATGAGCCTTACCTAATTGACATGCTTCACATCTGTATGTCATATGTTGACCTGCAACATTAGGCAACCCAAGCACTAAACCATTGTTAACCATATCTTTGATACCTCTTTCATTAAAATGTCCAAGCCTCTTGTGCCAAAGATCTAACTCAGAGATCTTATGTCCTCCATAAGTGAACAAGGCATGATCAACATTACCTTGGATCTTCAATGTGAACAATCTTCCTTCTTTCTTCCCTGAAACAATTTTTTTATACCCATTGCTAGGGTCTTCCACAAACACTCCCTCATTAGTGAACCTAACTTCATAACCTTTTTCAACAATTTGTCCTACACTTATGAGATTTTTAGAAATTGTAGGAACATACAAAACCTTACTCAAGAGAGTACTACCATCCTTGGCCTTCACTGATCCAATTGACTTCACATTATGCTTTGTATTGTCACCTGTTTGAACTACATGATTAGTTACCTTATTCTCCAAATCAATCATCAAAGCTATGTTACCACTCAGGTGATTGCTACACCCTGAGTCAATGTAGAACACTCTTTGATCCTCACTTTGCCTTTCACAAGTTGCATTCATTATCGATGTTGAATCCTCTTTCTGATCCGAAGCATAATTGTAGTAGGTATTGTTGTATTGTTGACTCTGGAATCCTCTACCTGCATTTCTTCCAAAGTAACCCCTACTACCTCTACCTCTAAAATTACCTCTTTGATTTCTGCCACCTCTTTCTCTTGAATTAAAATTATGATTATATTCACCATTATTCTGAGTATTATGCCAACAATCATTAGCTAAGTGATTTGTCTTACCACAAATCCAGCAAGCTTTGACTCCATCTTTATTACTCCTGCCTCTTCCTCTACCTTTGTCACCTCCTCTTCCTCTTAGGAAGTTAGTTTGGCTAGTTGTACCTTCATCTTCATTTGATTGTTGCTTCCCTTTGCTATTCTTCTTCTTATCCTTTGAATACATTGCATGACCTGTACTTTTGTCACTTTCACCTTTGACATCCTGCTCAAAGGTTAGCATATGTCCTAGCAACTAATTTAAATCAGGAGTGAAATGATCAAGTGATAATTCAGTAGACAAAATGAATGGCTTCCATTTGTCATCACCTCTCAAACCTGTAAGGATTTGCCTTACCAATTTATCCTCCTCTATGTATGCAGGTCCTTTTAAAGTTTTGAAAAAGATTGGATCTCTTTCTTATTTGTTGGAATTACCTAAACATTTAAATGTGCATCCTGTATTTCATGTTAGCTTACTTAAAAGAAATGTATCTAATGTTGCACATGTTTTGTAGGACAATTATAAGCTGAAAGATGATGGCTCTTTTGAGCTTCAACCAGAAATAATATTAGATAAGAAGGAAATATTTCTTAGAAATAGATCTATAGTAGAAATTTTGGTGAAATGGCACTCATACCCAGTAGAAGATTCGAGTTGGGTGAATTTAGATGATTTTCTAACACATTATCCTTCTTTCCAACTCTGAGGATAGAGTTCTTAAAGGGGGGAAGAATTGTAATAGGCCTCTTTTCTAGTGATATAATTCATTTTGAACTTTTTGAATTTCATTGTGGGGATAATGCGTAGAATGAATAATTAGGTCATTTTATGCATGTAGGAAAAATTTTGGGTTGATAGGTTTCATATTCTCCCTCTAGACCTTATTTGCATCATGTTTTCTAGTCAAATTTTGAAGGAGAAGATGAAAGAATTAGAAAAAACTCTGTATGAGAGAAAGATAGAGCAAGTATAGGAGAATAAAAGTTCCTGAGTGAATTTTTTTTTAATCATGTTTTATGTACCTCGTTCAGGGTCCTACATTTAGTTCATTGTAAGAAAATTCCTTGATATTACTCTCTAGAATTTTGAAACTTCCAAGGCTCAAAAGTGGCATTTGGAGGTGGATTTGGATCTCGAACGTCTCTAACACTATTTTGCAAATTGCAAAATTGAATAAAAGTGTCTCTCACAAGCTTAAGCTAATTCCTCACCGTTTTTGAGTTACAGGGCTTTGAAAAGTGCGGTTTTCCAACACTTTAAGAAAAAAAAAACAAGGGCTTATCTAATTCTATTTGAGCCCGTGATTTTGATGCTCACATGTCACCGTGTCTAAATATGGATATTTTTGGATATGTCTTTCGGGGTTTTTATCCTATTTTTGATAGGTATGCTAAAGAAAGAAAGCACACTACGATCGCATTGCTTTTTGCAAAAGTTTTGGAGAAACTCGACTTTTTCTAAATTTTGTGAATCACACACTTCTTTGGGGAGGGCAGCGATCAAACTTTTATATAGGGATACTTGAACATCAAAACAGGGGACACACTGAAATTTGAGAATTACTTTGTGATTGAGAGTGAGAGTGAGAGTGAGAGTGTGATTGAGAGTGTGAGTGTGAATGTGATTGTGATAGCTCGGGGGTGGTTGGGAGGTAGAGGCTTCATCAAGAAGCTATTGTCCAAATCTATTGTAACCATTGATTCACATCTATAATATGAGAATTATTCCTTCTCTATGTCATATTTGGTTCTACTCTTCCGCATCAGATTTTCTCTTACCTTGTGCAATCGTTGCGTTCTTCTCTCCACTCTTATTTTTGAGTGATCCAAAGATTGTGATTCGGGATAAATTGTGATTGAGGAAACGCTACATGTCGGCACTAAATCTCTATCTAAGTTTTCCTCCACTATTGCATAATTGACAAAAACTACATTTGCAGGGGTGTGGTGGTTGTTGTCTAGCAGTGGTGATCTAAGCTAAGACTGGTATTGTTTTTGGTAGTTCTATTAAGGCTAGGGTTGCTTCTTGTACTACGTTTGATACTGACACAGTTGCTAACATGGTTGTAGCTTGATAGTTTTCTCTAAATGTTTGCTTGCTGTAAGATCATTCTTGTGACAAATGATTGGTGTATCTTGTTTCTGTTGTGCAATACTCAGTTCTTGGGTTTCCTATGTTTTGGTTTTTGCATTGGGCACACGTTTTCCATGTGTTCATCTTTGAATGTTTAACAGCAATTCATTTGGACCATTCTCTAGGTCTTTCTATCCTAGAAATTCTTTTTCTAGCTTTCGAGCTAATAATTCTGCAAGTCCCTCTATCGATGATGAAGGATATAAAGCAACATTGGCTGAATATTCTAATCCCTTATATATCTTGGAGAGTTCAAACTCTTCTCCTAGGTTATCCTCAATGTCGATGCACATTCTCAAGCACTTATCTAAGGTGTTTGCCTCTTTCAAGTACACATATGATCTAAGATTTCCACTTAAGAGTCCATCTGAGAACAATGAAACTTGCTTGCCTTGAGTAAGAAACTCTAAAGTAGGACATTTGTCAATGTGTTGCCTGAACCTATGTCTTGCTAGCATGAATGTTTCTTGACATGTCTGATTGAAGCTATGAATCAAGGATGATGTATTATGTTTGATTCCACGTTTTGAGAACTTAGTGATGAATGCATCCATCAACTGTGAGAGATCTCATAATTATTTCCTCAATTCAAGGGTTGAAACCAAGCAAGGGTTGTGCCTTTTAGAGTTAAGAAAAATGCCTCAAACTACATGAATCCTTTACAATTGTGTGTTTTCTTGCTATGCTCAGACACTACATACATATTCTTTGATTTTCTATTCACAAAGATGACTTTGCTAGGATTCTTAGGGTCCTTGAACTCCTATACCTAAATTTCCACCTTGAAGTCAAGTTGCTCTCGTCTAAATCTCGGAAAGGCCTTTTTTGTCGCCTTGTTTACAAACAATTCTATGTCTTGGGGTATCTTTGATGTTGCAATTACTCTTGCCCTCATCGCTTTGCCTCTAGGGATACTCATGTTACCTTCTAGATGTTTCTTCTAACTCACCTACTTTCAACTCGTGATGAATCATCCCAAAGTCATATGTTCTATTTGGGTAGTTGTTAACCACATACATGGTTCCCTACTTGTCTTTGTATGGCCCTTCTTCAGATTTTACCACAAGATGTTCTATTCCAAAGGGATGATCTGGATTCTTATACTCTCAAGTAAATCATTGATCTTCACAAACCATCCTCATAGATGTGAGCATCTAATCGGTTGGTTCTCACACACTCCAACTAAGTTTTGTAAGGTCCCTCTAGGGACTATAAGTGCTTTAACCTTGGACACATGGTAGGCCTCTCCATACTATATGACTATCTATCTCACTCATCTCTATGCTTAAACTAGATGGGTAATTACTTAATTGTTTGGACAGGGACATAGTTGTTCAGAGAAGAGATGGTGTACTAAGTTGCATTTATTGGGTTGAATAATTAAAAAATACTGAATATGTTCATTTTATTCATGGTTGTCTAAATAAACACCGAAAAAAACGGATAGGGATAAACTTTCAATCAAAAGGCTTTTGATCGAAATTATTTTCGAACAAAAATTTTTCGATCGAAAGTTCTTTTGATCAAAAACAGGTTTCTAATAAAAAACAAATATTCTTACATTCAATCAAAAACATCATTCCACACATGCTTGTTTGAGAGTCTATAAAGCTCTAATCCTACCATAGAGACTTTTCTTCAGAGGTAAACTTAGTGTTTTTGTTTTGCAGATTTGAAAGTACATGTATGCACATGTGTGTATGTATGTGCATGTGTCACACATGCACATACATACACACGTAAGCATACACATACTTTCATGCATACACACATGTATATACATGCACACCTACATACATGTACTTTCATGCACACATACACATATACACACACACATACATATACACATACATACAAAATCATACACACATATAGACATATACACATACACATACACATATAGATACTTGCACATATACATACACACACATATACATACACATATAGATACTTGCACATATGCACACACATACATATACACATAAACACACAAAATCATACACACATAGACATGTACACATACACATACACATATAGATACTTGCACATATACATACACACACATATACATACACATATAGATACTTGCACATATACACACACATACATATACATATATACACACAAAATCATACACACACATAGACATATACACATACACATATACACATACACATACACATATAGATACTTGCACATATACATACACACACATATACACAGACATGCATATGCATACATACATAGATACATGCATACACACACATGCACATACATACATACATATGCATGCACACACACATACACACATACATACACAAATATATACACATACACAAATGCACACGTATATGATATGCATACAAATACATTTACAAATGCACACATATGCATACACACACATACACATATAGATACTTGCACATATACACATATGCACATACACATATACATATAGATACTTGCACATATACATACGCACACATAGACACACAGACATACACTCACATGCATACATACACACATATGCATACACATGCATATGCATACATACATAGATACATGTATACACACATGCATATACATACATACATATGCATACTTACACATATGCATACATACTCACATGCATACATACACACATGCACATGTACATACTCACATGCATACATACACACATGCATATGTATATATAAACAAACACAAGCACATACACACAGTAAATCGACTTGAGCCTTGAACAAAATAAGCATAGTCAAGAAATCTTATATGCCTTCACAATCATGTACAAGTAAGTAAAGTCAGGAAAGAGGGTTATTGATGCATCAAGAATCAACCCTACACATATGCACGTATGGTATTTTCAACCATACTTTCTTTCAACTTTCATACCCGTATGTGTTTGTCATATGATTGAATTATATGCACATTGCATCTAGTCCTCCCACCACCTACTCAACTCAAAATCAATCAACCTTCAAAATAACCTATAAAAATATAAAGAAAGAAAAATTCATTATTATATGCTTGAAAAAATACTAAACTATACCATAAAAAGTAAAATATTTTTTTACTTGTTTGCATCTTTTTTTTTTTGTAAGTATTCAAGGATCAGGTGCATAAGTCGATTTCTATCAAAACTTCATCGTTCCTCTCGATGCTATTGTCTCAAGAAGCTGATTTATTTCCTCCCAATAAGTCCCTCTTGATGCTATTGTCTTGATGCCAACATCTCAGCTAAGAGAAGGTTCTTGTTGTATCAATACAATACAACTTTCTAAAGAAGATCCATGGATCTGTGAAGTTGTATCGAATCGATACAACAAAAACCTTCTGTTAGTTGATATGCCATCCTGGATGCCTTTGATCTTCACTTTTTAATACTTTCTCAACCCTTGAGTTATCAAAAAAACATAAAACCTTTTTCAACAATCACAATAGTTTTTAATTCACAATCATACACACACATATACATGCACATACACAATCATATTAGATTTTTACTTATAATCATATAACATACATGCACATGCACAAAGACATACACATACTATTGTGAATTAAGAATCAATATTGATTCAAACAATCACAATACATTTTTGTTCACAATCATACACACACATACATATCCTATTGTGAAGTAACAATCAATGTTGAATCAAACAATCACAAAAGATTTAATTCTTCACACTCAAATACACATACATATACTATTGTGAAGTAAGAATCAATATTGATTCTGTTAGATATGCTCAATGCCTCACCCTTATGTAGCACCACCATTGTTCCATAACACTATTTTTAAGGCCCCCATTATGAGGAGAAGCCATGTGAGAGTGTTGGACATTGGTAGGTTCTTGACTTTGAGGTCAGATGAGGTCTAGTGTAGACCGTAGATGGATAGTTAGGAAGGTTACTTCCAAGCCATTGGATTTGGGATTGATCCGATGTGAGGATCAACCTAAATCAAGGGCTAGAAATAAAATTAGCTTTCTTAACTTTGGGAAGGATCTATTTGATGTGGGCCATTGGATCTAGACTTGATCCTAAGTGTGGATTAAGCAAGATCAAGGGTTACAAACAAATGGTTGTTGATCCTACCTTTCTATCATTTGATTTACCAATAGATCAATGGTGGAGATTATTTTGGGCATGGATCAAGCTACCACGACCCTAGAGCATGGGTAGGCCGAATTAGGCTTGGAGGACCTTATACAGATGGTCCCCTACCCATCTAGGATCATCGTTTGCAGTGTTTGGAACCATTAGGGTATCCATATTAGTACCCATTGTGTTGGCCTATAGCCCTTCACCTAGCTTCTATCTAGATCACCATCTAAACTCCATATAGGAAGTGCATGGGTGGATAGAACCCTCTATATATTGTTTATTTTGTTTGAGTTCCATTGTATTATAGTTATGAGTTTGAGTTGAATTGAGTTGAGTTCATCTTCTATATCATCTTGAGTCCACTTTCCATTATAACCAAATCTCTTATGTTATTCCCATGAATAGAAATATCTCTCTTTGTATCTAACCTTGATCTTATATGTGTGTTGTGGTAACCTCTACATGGCATTAGAGTTACACCACTAGCCCACCACTCAGCCATTATTCATCATTTTCTTATTTCTTACATGGTATCAGAGCATAGGAAGGTATAGAAGATTGCAGAGATTGTGGAGACCAAGCAATCAACTCTGACATTTGTGGAAGAATTTCTTCAACAATCAAGCTTGTGAGAGGTAAATGCTTCAACTCCAAAGTTTGTGGTAGGTAAAGGCTTCAACATTGGAGTTCTTGGGAGGAAAAGGCTTCAATGCTATAGCTTGTGGGAGGCAAAGGCTTCAATGCTAGAGTTCTTGGGAGGCAAAGGCTTCAAGGCTTCAAGTTCATGGGACACATAGGCTTCAACGCTATGGAGGTCTTAGCATCTAGAAGTGGAAGTGCAAGTGAAGTTGGTGCAATGGATTTGGAGACGCAAACACTATGGGTTCATCCACCAACCTTCAATGAAGGCAAGTTAGATTGTACAAATTATTTTACATTCTTCACCAATGCATCAGGTAAAGGTGATTCCTCAACCAAAGGTAAGAATGAAAACAGGATGAGTAGTAAGGAGAAGATTCAAGGAAAATGCTTCCATTGCAAAAGGAAAGGACATGCAATTGCAAATTGTCATGTCATGAGGATAGATGAAGTGAAGGAGGAGGCAATACATGAATCCAAAGCAAAGGTGGTATGCTCGTCAACAAACAAGAAGAATCAATTATGGATTCATGGGTACTAGACGATGGTGCATCTCATCAAATGAACAATGATATAGGTCAATCTAGTTCTATGCAGCCTCAGCAAGAACCCATCATGATGACAGAGACAATATGGAAGGAGATGAAAAAGCAAGGTATTGTTCTTCATCACTTACCTACAGTGAATGGAATGAAGGAACCTTGTAGAGCTTTTATGATGGGCAAGCCACACAAAGACACATTCCCACAAGAAAGCAAGAGTAGTTCAAAGGCTCCTCTAATGTTGGTATGTGCTAACTTATGTGGTAAGATGTCTATACAGGCCTTGGGAGGATCTTCCTACATTATGATCGTTGACGACTATAATAGAAAGATGTTGATGTACTTTCTTCGTGATAAGGCTCAAGCTTTTGGTATTAAAGAACAACCAAAACTTTCTGAAATTGAACAAGGGAAAAGTGTGAACAAGCTTGGAGGAGGTGGTGGTTGTTGGAGGAGATGGTGGATAACCATAAGAGATGAATTGGTGTAGCTAAAATTTACTTCACGCCTGCTACAAGTGATGGTTGGAGAGTGTTCTGGGCCTCTTTAGCTAGCTAATAAGCATAAATAATCACATATGTTGCTTGGAAGATGATGCACTAATGATAGGATCAAAATAGATAGGTAGGCATGTAATCCAAGGTTCAAAACTTGCTATTTTGGTTGATACACCTACTCAGAGTTTTGAACCATTCTCCGAGTACAGTAGCAATTGATAAAATTCCTTTTGGGGAACTTTAATTAGCTTAACAAGCTACCAATCATGAGTGATATCATTTAAAATGATGGACTATATGCTGGGAAATATGTTTAGCAAATCAAGCATGCATCATGACATTTACGAGCCTTGACATTCACATACTACTGAGTAGAGATTAACTAATATTTGACAATTGCGAGAACTATTACTAATGAAACTTTTTAGGATTAAAAAAGACAGTATGATGATTATTACCATGCTTTGAATCACGAGAAATAATCCACTATACAGTGAGAACAAGCTCTGGCAAGTTCACTATTCTGATGGCGTATAACAAAGATATGAGAGTAAGAAGTAATGATCATGTATGTATTAAATCATGTAAAAGTACAATGTCATTGGCAATAAATAATTGATAAATGAGTGAGAAAAGAGTGAGCTATGAGGTGAGCTCCTCTTCTTAGTGAAAGTACATGAAAATGATCTCTAAACCTTGAGAACACGTGGGCCTTCCATATCCTCTTTTTATAGTTTTTGTTGGAGCCAAAGATTTGAATTTGAATTCAAATCTCTACCTAAAAGTGAATACTAAAGTATAGGATTGATTCTCTCTTGACTTAACTACCAAATGATATGATATTATATGCCTCCTAACTCCTCATGGGTTTATTCCACTTTTAGAATGGGTAATTGTGATGCAAAGTTACAAGAGGTTGTACATATGCAGCCTTCCAAGTGCTATGCTAATACATCAAGCTTATGTGAGTTTATCAAGTATCTAGGCTTGGGCTTAATTGCAAAAAAAGCTCCCCCTCAAGCCTAACATGTTTAATCTTCATTGCTCCTTGATTTCTTGCATCCCAATCATGAATTTAAACATGTTCATCGTTGTTCCATCCAATGCTTTGCTGAGTATATCTGCACATTGTAAATGAGTTGATACATAGGATAATTGGATATCCTTGCTAAGAAATTTCTTCCTTACATAATGATAGTGCACTTCAATGTGCTGTCCTTGCATGATATACAGGATTAGTAGCCAAATGAAGTGAACTAGTATTATCTCCGAAGATAATTGGAGTGTAGGAATGTATCTCCAAATCTGCATACAATTGCTTAAGCCACATAGCTTCCTAAGTTGCATTTATCAAACCTCTATATTTTGCTTCTGTGGAAAATAAGGCCACAGTTGGTTGCTTCTTGGATGACAAAGATATGAGTTTTGAACCTACAAAAGATAGGTACCCTGAAGTGCTCCTCCTATGATCCTTGGAGCCAGGCCTGTCTGCATCAGAATACATATTTATATCTATGTTAGAAGTGAAAGGATAGAACAATCCCTCATTTATTGTTTTTCCCTTTAGATACTTAAGCACCCTCTTCCATATGAGGCTTCCTTGGTACATGCATGAACTGACTCAATGTACTTACTGCATAGGCAATATCTGCTCTTGTCAAAGTAGCATAATTAAGACTACCCACAAGTTGTTGATGACCTATAACATCTTCAAGTAGTTCACCTTCATGTGAACTTAGCTTATGGTTGAGCTCCATAGGAATACTTGCAACTTTAGTGTTCTCCATCTTAAACTTTACCAACATATCATGTATGTACTTCCTTTGTGTGATGAATATACCTGAATCTGTATACACAAGTTCTAAGCCAAGGAAGTAGGTTAATAACCCTAGATCAATGATTTTGAATGCCTTCATTAATTGAGCCTTGACCTGCTTGATACCATCATAATCATTTCCTGTAATAATGATATCATCTACATAGACACATAAGTAGATGACCTCTGATTTATTCTTCTTAACAAATAAAGAAGAGTCTACCTTGCTTGCCACAAAGCCTTGATCCTGCAAATAGGTAACAAGCCAATGGTTCCAAGCTCTAGGAGCTTGCTTAAGACCATATAGTGCTTTTCTAAGCTTGCATACATAACCTACTTTTTCTTCATCTTCAAAACCTTGTGGTTGTGCCATATACACATCTTCTGATATCTGACCATTTAAGAATGCATTCTTGACATCTAACTGATATAAATTCCAATTTTTTGATGCAGTAAGACTTACCAATACCCTGATTGTTGGCATCTTTGCCACAGGTGAAAATGTTTCCTCATAGTCTACTCCATGTGTTTGGGCAAATCCCTTTTCCACTAACCTTGCCTTGTACTTATTTATAGAACCATCAGAGTTTTTTTTTATTTTGTATATCCACCTTGAACCAATTACCTTCATATTTGGCTTCTTGGGAACTAGATCACATGCGTGGGTTTCTTGCAATGCTTCCACTTCTTCCTGCATGGCATCTCTCCATTCTTTCTTCTTCATAGCCTCTTCAAATGAAGAAGGCTCTTCTGCCATAGGATCTTTCATGATGTACATAGAGTGCTTTGTGACTAAGGATGTATCATATCCATACCTCTTGGGCTTCTTACTTTCTCTTTGTGATCTCCTTAAAGCTTGATTAGAAGACTCGGATAGATCCTCTAATTGTTTGTATTTGAACTTGCCTCTTGACTTCCAAGGTTTGAAGTCAATCTGCTCCTCATGTTCTGAGTTGATGTCCTCTACTTGATGTTGATCTTCTTTAGTGAGGGTTGGAAAATCATTTTCCAAATCATATGGTAACTTGAATTTCCTACAATCATCTTCAAACCATGAATTATTCTCATCAAATACTCCATCCCTACTAACTATGAAGGCCTTTGTTAGTGGGATTTTATAGTCTATATCCCTTTTGATTCTGATCATACCCAATAAATATACATTTCTCAGCCTTAGGGTGAAGCTTCCCTCTGATTTGTGATGGGATGTGTGCATAGGCAATGCACCCAAATATTTTGCAATGATCCAATGAGGGTTTCGTGCCATTCCATGCTTCATATGGTGTCATATCATCCAATGATTTGGATGGAATTCTACTGACCAAGTAGGTGGCTGTGGATACACCCTTTGCCCATAAATATTTAGGTAATTTTTTCTCATTTAACAAAGAACTAGCTGCGTCAACAATTAACATGTTCCTTCTCTCTACCACTCCATTCAATTCAGGATTATACCTGGTTGTTACTTCCCTCTTTATTCCTCTGTCCTGTAGAAACAGATCAAACTCATGTGAAAAAACACTCACCACCTCCATCAAACCTAATTCTCTTCAAGCTCCTTCCTATTTGGTTTTCAACTAGTGCCAAATACTTCTTGAAACATGTGAATACCTCATCCTTATGCTTCATGAAATAGAGGATTGTCCACCTACTGTAATCATCAATAAATGAGATAGTACCTTGAGCCTGATATGGATGGATCTTTGCTAGTATCCCACACATCAGTGTGTAAAAGCTCCAAATAGTCTTCATGGATGTATCCTTTCCTATTGAATCGTTGCCTTTGAGCTTTGCCAAATTGGCAAGCTCCGCATTTGTATATCATGTGTTGCTTGGTCACATTGGGAATGTCAAGCACACTTTGATCTCTGCAAATTTGCTTTAGAGTTCTCTCTCATATGTGCCCTAGCCTTTTGTGTCATATTTCTAACTTAGATAAGGTTTGATCTCTATAACTGAATAGTGCTATGTTCCTTGTGTCTTCAATTTCAAAAGTAAACAATCTACCCGACTTCTCACCTTTGGCAATCCTTTTGAAGCCTTGTTGGGGGTCTTCCACATATGCTCCATGCTTAGTGAATCTAACCTTTCTCTATAATCTGCCCAACACTAATTAGGTTTTCGGTTATAGTAGGCACATACAGAACTTTGCTCAAAAGGTTCATACTACCATCAGATGTTTTGACATTCACAGCTTGCTTGACTGAGTGTTTAGTCTCATCACTTGTTTGTACTTCATGCTTCCCCTTGGCTTCTTCAAGATCAAATAATAGAGCTATATTTCTTACCACATGATTGGAGCAACTTGAGTCAATGTAGAAAAGATGATCATCATCTTTACCTTGCTTGGATGTCATGTTCATGATGAGTAGAGAGTCTTCTTGATCTTCAGCATAGTTCTTGAAGTCCCTTCTTCCTCTAAAGCCTCCTTGATAGTTGTTGTTGTTGTAGCCTTGATTCTAGTTATGATTGTAATTGCCTCCACCAGTGTTGTACGTGCCTCTAGATTTTCCATAGTTTCCTCGATGGAAGCCTCTTCCCCTTTGGTTCCTTGTATTTTTGTAGCATTCTTCTACAGTGTGGTTGTTGAGACCACATATGTTGCATGGTGAATTGTTGTAGGGTCTCCCCCTGCTTTCCTCCTCTGCCCCTTCTTTTAGCACCTCTTCCTCTTCTTGCATAATAAGCTTGGGAGGTACTAGCCTCTTCATCCTATTTCTTACTTTTACCTTTATCCTTAGCTTTATTCTTATCTATATAAAGGGCAGAAGATTGATTACCTCTTGAGTTGTCACCATTTTTTGTTGCACTTTGTCTCATGGGTGAAGAGTTGTCCCATCAAGGTGTTGAGATCAAGTATTTGCATATCCATGTACAGATCCATTGCTGTCGTGAAGGACTCCCACTTGTCATCAACCTTAATTCCATTGATGATCTGCCTCATTATGTGCTCTTCCTCTATCTCTTCTCCAATGCTTGCAATTTGGTCTGCTACATCTTTCATCTTGGTTACATAATCAGCCACTTCTTGCTTTGGTTGTTTCTTGAGGGTTGTGAATTCCATCCACAACTGATTCTTCCTAGGTCTTGTGTTTGAGAAGAAGTATGATGAAAGCACTTCACAAGTCTCTTGGGAGGTCTTGCGATTTCTAACATGTGGTAACAAGAAATCAGAGATTGATTTTAGTAGGTATGACCTGGCAAGAGCATCCTTTGCACACCATGTGGTTAGCTTTTCTTGCTCTTCCTTTGTTGGTTGATTCTTGCTCCTAAAGGTTGGCATGTCTTCATCTCATGAGATGTATCCATATAAGCTTCTCCCTTGAGGGTATGCTTGCATTCTCAGGGACCATGGTGAGTAGTTGTTCCTGTCCAATTTGTCAATGAAGGATGGAAATCCATCTCCCATCTTGATTGTGCTTGCTCTGATACCATTGTTGGAGGAGACGGTGGATAATCACAAGAGATGAATTGGTGTAGCTACAAGTGATGGCTAGAGAGTGTTGTGGGCCTCTTTAGCTAGCTAATAAGCATAGATAATCACATATGTTGCTTGGAAGATGATGCACTAATGATAGGATCAAAACAGATAGGTAGGCATGTAATAATGAAGAATGAAGCGTGGGAGGTCACTAGCAACAAGTGGGTCTCGCAAGCAAAGCACATGATACAAGGGATATTGGATTGCTATCAAGACACATTGGTAGCACAAGGAATTTCACTAAAAAAGGGTTTTGATTTTCAAGACTCATTTGCTCTAATGACCACTATTTGCATCATACTAATGCTAGCAGCTTAGATGGAGTGGCAAGTTTCTGTGTTAGATGTCAAATCAGAATGTTTGAATGTTGACCTCAAAGAGGAGGTACATGTATCTCAGTCACTAGGGTTTGAGCTCCACATTCAAAGGACATATTTTATAAGCTAAAGAAGGAATTCTATGTGATGAAACAAGCCTTAAGATCATTATACCAGCAAATAGATATTGGGAGCTACACGAAGGTCTTTGGTAATCTTATCTACTTATGGACTATCATACAAGATATCAGATTTGTAGTCAGACTTTGAGAAGGCTCGCTAATAGACCCCGTGGCAAGTAGGTATGAAGGATGGTGGAAATAGCATGCTATTTCATCAAGAACAATGCAACAGGTACCTGCACCAAAGTGCTTACAAAGGATCTACTTCAAATACATCTTCAAAGACTTGGCATTAGGCCAAGAAGGTAGTTCACCTTTGGGTGGACATTGAGGGGGGGTGTTAGACATGGCCAATGCTCCACCCTCATGGAAGACTTGGCATAATGCCAAGAAATTAGTTCACCTTTGGGTGGACACTGAGGGGGGGTGTTAGATATGCTCAATGCCTCACCCTTATGTAGCACCACCAGTGTTCCATAACACTCTATTTGTAAGGCCCCCAATATGAGGAGAAGCCATGTGAGAGTATTGGACATTGGTAGGTTCCTGACTTTGAGGTCAGATGAGGTCTAGTGTAGACCGTAGATGGATAGCTAGGAAGGTTACTTCCAAGCCATTGGATTTGGGATTGATCAAATGTGAGGATCAACCTAAATCAAGGGCTAGAAATAAAATTAGCTTTCTTAACTTTGGGAAGGGTCTATTTGATGTGGGCCATTGGATCTAGACTTGATCCTAAGTGTGGATTAAGCAAGATCAAGGGTTACAAACAAAGGGTTGTTGATCCTACCTTTCCACCATTGGTTGTTGATCAATGGTGGAGATTATTTTGGGCATGGATCAAGCTACCACGACCCTAGAGCATGGATAGGCCGACTAAGGCTTAGAGGACCTTATAAAGATGGGCCCCTACCCATTTAGGATCATCGTTTGTGGTGTTTGAAACCATTAGGGTATCCATCTTAGTACCCATTGTGTTGGCATATAGCCCTTCACATAGCTTCTATCTAGATCACCATCTAAGCTCCATATAGGGAGTGCATAGGTGGATAGAACCATCTATATATTGTTTATTGTTTGAGTTCCATTGTATTACAGTTATGAGTTTGAGTTGAATTGATCTGAGTTCATCTTCTATATCATCTTGAGTCCACTTTCCATTATAACAAAATCTCTCGTGTCATTTCCATGAATAGCAATATCTCTCTTTCTATCTAACTTTGATCTTATATGTGTGTTGTGGTAGCCTCTACATGGCATTAGAGTTACACCACTAGCCCACCACTCAGTCATTATTCATCATTTTCTTTTTTCTTATATATTCAAACAATCACAATACATGTTTACTCACAATCATATACACACATACATATACTATTGTGAACTATGAATCAATGTTGAGTCAAACAATCACAATAGTTTTTAATTTACAAACAAAAATATTTTTCTTAATGATTTTAATATTAAAGTACTTAATATTTATAGCAAGAGTTTATACCTTGTTCTTTCGATGACACTATAAGTTCATAAAAACAAAGTAACTCTTATGAAAAATGATTATAATTGTATTCTATTATAAAACATTACTTGATCAAATTTGTTTCCATCGAAAACATATGTGATCGAACAAATTTCAACCTATAAAATTTATTATTGAAAACTTTTTCAATCGAAAGCAGGCTTGATTGCAAATTGTCAAATTATCATGCAAAAAGTATTTATTCATGTCGGAATAAGCTGATGTGGCATCAATTTGGCCGAATAATGGGGGTTTGTCATAAAATTCCGTAATTATTTACGAATAAACAAATTGTTGAATAACGAATAATGCAACCTAGATGGTGGATACCTCCAAAGATGAGCCTGGTGTTGCAAAAACTTGCTCTACACCTGCCAAGGTAGCTTCAAGGATAGTTAGCAGACACCTTGTGCTTGCTAAGAATGCATATAGACTACCTTAGTGCTTTGGAAGAACATTCTTAAATTGATACATCAAAACAAATAATTGAATTCAAAATGGATAACTCAAAACTTGTTATTTTGGCATGAGGTCCACTTTGGAATTTCACTCAGAGCTCATAGTTTGTTGAGAACTATTCAGAGATATTTTGCAAACTTTAAGTTAAATATATGATGAATATAAAGCAACAAATTTGATGAATTTAATGAACCATACTGGGAAAATTTAATTTAGGAACATTGGGGTGTCATCTTGACATTTCAGAGAGCCTCTGCCTACATACATAGGTCACTTCAAATCAATGTAGCTCATAGAATATTGAACCAATGATGATGAAAATTTATATACTCGAACTAGACTTTTGAACTTACCTATATCAATTTAAATATCATAAAAATACTAAGTATAAACAAAGAAATCAATGATCAAACTTGACTCAAAGTATGAAAATAGACCTACTACAGTAGATGAAGAAAACTCCAAGATATGTCTTGCAAATCAATCTGTATTGCGCATATGATACATGAATTGATTGGAGATGAGGCTTGGGAAGGAAGATCACAATGTGTATTTCAATAATAGCATAATACTTGGCCGAAACCACCTCTAAATGTAGCACAAAAGTCTGCTATGAACCGTGACTAAGTTTGGGTGTATATATAGACAAATTGGAATTCAAGGCTTGGGGGGATTCCACCTAAAAGCTTCCACAAGGTTCAAAGTTGAACTATTGCTCTATCATCTACTGAGGCTGAACACAGAGGATTGGCCAATGCAACATAGGAAGCAATGTGGTTGAAAGGTCTATACTAAGATTTGGGGGTACATACTCTAACTCCTCACATCTTTGCTGATAATACAATCTCACTCCACTTAGAAGCTAATCCTTTCTACCATGCTAGAACCAAGCATATTGAAGTCCATTATCACTAGGTAAGAGAAAAGTTGTAGAGCAAGGACGTTCAATTTTCCTATGTGTCTACAAATCTTCAATGTGCAGACATGTTGGCAAAACCTTTGGATGGTATCAAGCTAAGCACATTCAAAGGAATGATTGGATTGATAGAAATCAAAGAAGAATGAAGACTCAAGCATGCTAGGCTTGAGGGGGAGCTATTGGTGCATTTTTATCCAAGCCTCTTGCTTGATCACTCATCATTTATTATGTATACTCTCAATAAGAGAATCCATAAAAACTAACTCTTGTAAAAGTCATTACTTGAAAAGTAATCACATCAAAAGGTAAAATCCTTGAGAATAAAGTCAAATATCGTGATGTATTTTTTCAGTCATCCTTTGATCAAGCCCAATCTGAATCTCAGTAGAGTTTGAGATCAGTTTCTGAAGTAAAGGGCTAGAAAATTCCTTCATTGATGGTACCATTCAACTATTTGAGCACTCTCTTGGCTGCTTCCATGTGTGGCTTCCTTGGCTTGTGCATGAATTGACTAAGTATGCTAACACTATAGCATATGTCCACCCTTGTAAGAGTTTCATAGTTCAAGCTTCCTACCAATCTTTGATAGCTTGTGATATCTTCAATGGGTTCTCCTTCATAAGCACTAAGCTTATGGTTCAACTTCATGGGTGTACCTACACACTTAGTATTTTCCATTTTAAACTTAGAAAGCATGTCATGTACATACTTCCTTTGAATGATATAGATACCAGAACCTGTATAGACAAGTTCAAGTCCTAGAAAGTAAGTGAGAGGTCCAAGATCAATGATCTTGAATTCAACCTTCATTCTAGCCTTTACCTATTTGATTTCATTGATGACATTCCTTGTGATTATAATGTCATCAACATATACATAGAGATAAATAACTTATGATCCATTCTTCTTGATGAATAAGGATGTATCTGCTTTGCTAGCCTTGAATCACTGATCCTACAAGGAGGTCACTAATCTTTGATTCCAAGCTCTTGGAGCTTGCTTCAAACCATAAAAAGTCGTCCTTAATTTGCACACATAATTTGTATGGTGTGCATCTTCATATCCTGGTTGTTGTGCCATGTAAACTTCTTTTGAAATCCATCCATTGAGAAATGCATTTTTTACATCTAGTTAGTATAGCTTCCAATTCCTAGATGTAGCAATGCCAACAAATACTCTAATGGTAGGCATTTTAGCAATAGGTGACAAGTTTTCTTCATAATCTATCCCATGGGTTTGTGCAAACCCCTTGGCTACTAACCTTGCTTTATGTCTATTAATACTGCCATGTGGATTCCTTTTAACTTTATGAATCAATCTTGATCTAATTACCTTCATTAATGGTTTGTGTGGAACAAGTTCCCATGTGTCATTGTCCATAAGAGCTTCTATTTCTTCATCCATTACTTCTCTCCACTCCTTCTTGCTTTGAGCTTCTTCATAAGTGGTTGGTTCTTCATTGTTGGAGTCTTTCGCCATATAGATTGAATGCTTTGTGACCAAAGAGGTATCAAATCCATATCTTTTTGGTTTCTTCTTCTTCTTGTCTCTCATTGACCTTCTAATTGGTTTAAGAGAGCTTTATGAACCTTGAGCTAGGTCTTGCACCTTAGCTTTCCCTTTGTTCTTCCATAGCTTCAATTTCTCCAACTCTGTCAAGTCATCTTCAGAATCACTATCTTCAAGATGCTTTGGTTTCTTGTTGGAAGAGATGGAAAGTCTTCTTCCAAGTCATAGGGTAGCTTCACTTTCCTGTCATTATCAAACCAAGAATTATTTTAATCAAAGACTACATCCCTACTAACTAAGAAACCTTTGTTAGTAGGATTATACAATCTGTATCGTATTTTATTTTGATCATAATCACTAAAGACACACTTCTCTACTTTGGGATCTAATTTCACTCTTACTTGAGAAGGATTATGGGCATAAACTAGACATCCAAAGATTTTGCAATGCTCTAAGCTGGGTCTTCTTCCATTCCACATTTCATAAGGAGTCATACCTTCTAAAGACTTTGATGGAAGTCTATTTATAAGGTATGTGGCTATTGATACAGCCTCTACCCAAAGATAATTAGGTAGACTCTTTTCATTTAGCATAGATCTAGCTGCTTCACTATAGTCATATTCCTCCTTGAGCTACTCCATTGATTTCAAGTGTGTATTTGGTTTTTACCCCTCTTTTGATGTCTCTTTCTTGTAGGAAAACATCAAATTCATTTGAGAAGTATTCTCCACCACCATCTGATCTGAATCTCTTGAGACATCTACTTGTTTGGTTCTCTCCAAGAGCAAAGATACCTTTTGAAACAATTGAAAACTTCATCTTTATGCTTCATAAAGCAGAGAATTGTCCACCTGCTACAATCATCAATAAAAGATACATAATATCTTGAACCTGAAATGGAAGATTCTTTGCTTGGACTCCACACATTTGTGTGAACAAGATCCAATAGCTCCTAATGGATATAGCCCTTTTTGTTGAATGTTTGTCTATGTGCCTTGCCGAATTGACAAGCTCCACACTTGTAGATCATGTGTCGTTTTGTCATATTGGGCAATCCAAGTACACTTTGATCCCTGCATATTTGTTTCAAGGTTCTTTCACCAATATGAGCAAGCTTTTTATGCCATACCTCCAATTCAGAGAGTGTTTGAGATCCATAGCTAAACAATGCTATGTTCTTGGTGTCTTCCACTTCAAAAGTGAAGAGTTTTCCTATCTTATCTCCTTTGGCAATCCTTCTAAATCCTTGCTTGGGGTCTTCCACATATGCTCCATGTCTTGTAAACCTAAGCTAGAATCCTTTCTCCACAATTTCTCCAACACTTATCAAGGTTTTTGTTATTGTAGGTAAATACAATACCTTGCTTAGAAGATTCATGTTGCCATTTGATGTCTTGACATTACCTATCGTTTCCCTTGAATGTCTTGTGTCATCATCTATCTACACTTCATGTTTATTCTTCGGATCTTCTAAGTCAAAGAGCAATGCTACATTTCTTGATACATAATTGGAGCATCTTGAATCAATATAGAAGACATGATCATCATCCTTACCTTGTGAATGATTCCCAATTGTGATCAGCTTTGATACCATTGATGGTTTGCCTTATAATTTGCTCTTCTTCAATCACTTCTCCAATGCTCCCAACTCATCAAAAATTTCCTTCATCTTGGTGACATAATCAGTCACACTTTGTTTGGGATTTTTCATCAAGGTAGTGAACTCCATCCATAGCTTGCTCTTCCTAGCTCTAGTATTTGAAGAGAAGAACGTAGCAAGTGCACTCTAGGTCTCTCTTGAGTTCTTGCATCCTTTGCATGAGGTAAGAGAAAATCAAAAATTAGTTTAGAGTATAGGATCTAGCTAGTGCATCCTTTGAACACCAATTTCTAAGCCTCTCTTTCTCTTCATGTGATGGTTGCCCTTTTCTTCTCATTGTTGGCATGACTTCATTTTCAGTTATTTATCCAAATAGATTTCTTCCTTGAAGGTAGGCCCCCATCCTCAGAGACCAAGCTAAGTAGTTTTTTCTATCCAATTTATCAATGGTAGAAGGAAAACCATCTCCCATGTTGATCGAACTATGCTCTGATACCACTATGATAAGAGATGGTGGATACCTCCAAAGATGAGCCTGGTGTTGCAAACACTTGCTCTACACCTGCCAAGATAGCTTCAAGGATAGTAAGTAGAAACCTTGTGCTTGTTAAGAATGCATAAAGACCACCTTAATGCTTTGGAAGATCATTCTCAAATTGATACATCAAAATAGATAATTTAATTCAAAAGATAACTCAAAACTTGTTATTTTGCGATGAGATGCACTTTGGAATTTCACTCAGAGCTCATAGCATGCTGAGAATTGTGCAAAGATATTTTGCACACTTTTAATTAGATAGATGATTAATCTAAAGCAACAAATTTGATGAATTTTAATGAAGCATACTAAAATAATTTAATTTAGGAACATTGGGGTGTCATCCTGACATTTCAGGGAACCTCTACCTGCATACATAGGTCACTTCAAATGGATGTAGCTCACAAAATATTGAACCAATGATAAAGAAAATTGACATAATGCAGAAAGACTTATCACTTTACCTATATCAATTTAAATCTAATCAAAAGACTAAGTATACATAGATAAATCAATGATCAAAGTTGACTAAAAGTATGAAAATAAACCTGTAATAGTAGATGAAGATTACTCCAAGATATGTCTTGCAAATCAATCTGTATTGCACATATGATATTTGAATTGATTGGAGATGAGGCTTGGGAAGGAGGAGCACAATGTGTGCTTCAATAATAGCATAATACTTGGCCACAACCTCCTCTGAATGTAGCACAAAAGTATTCTCTGAACTCTGACTAATTTTGGGTGTATATATGGAGAAATTTGAATTCAAGGCTTGGAGGGATTCCACCTAAAAGCTTCCACAAGTTAAGGAAATATTTGATTGATCAATTTTGCCTAACTAACCTCGTGATTTTTGCAAAGCTAGGCCATGATATTTGCAAGGATTTTACCTTTTGATATGATTAGTTTTCAAGTAATGAATTTTACAAGAGTTAGTTTTTATGGCTTCTCTTATTGAGAGTATACATAATAAATGATGAGTAATCAAGCACTAGGCTTAGATAAAAATGCACCAATAATTGTGTGGTTGACACTTGCTTCATATGATCTTAGGGTTTGTTGATCTGCTTTGCCCATGTGTTTTCCTAAACTAAGTTTCATGAATTTAGCCCAAAATCCCTTTTTACTTTCCCTTGGAGTACACACAGGTTGATGTTTCTTCAGTTATCTATCACTTTTCATTCTTATTTCACTTTATCATGATCTTGTCTCGATGTATCGCAGTAAAGAATACTTACATTAATCAATTTAAATATTGAATTGTTAGTTCTATTACCCTTAGGGTTTCTTGCACTTATGAATTATTTATCAATCTTGGACTGATTCCTTTAGAGTTACTTAGAAGTTACTTAGAATTAGAGGATTCTTATCATAACTCAAATTCTTAACCCTAGAACTATGCATCTTAGCCTACACTAGAATTGACAAAGGGGTTTTATAGTTTTCCAGCCTCTAATCACTTGCTTTGACCAATTGTCTTTCCCAAGAGGATCTCCAAGCCTTGCTTTGATGCTTGCACACCTCTAAGAGCCACAAAAACACACACTTTGCAAGAAGCTTAAATTTGCAAGAAAGCATTGAAAACACAGGAAATAACAAAGCACAAAAGCTCTCTCTCTCTCTCTCTCTCTCTCTCTCTCTCTCTCTCTCTCTCTCTCTCTCTCTCTCTCTCTCTCTCTCTCTCTCTCTCTCTCTCTCTCTCTCTCTCTCTCTCTCTCTCCCAAATGCAAATAACGGAAATGAGGGAAAGATGTAGATATGCCCAAAATTGAGATTTATCTATGAGGATGAAGGTAGGTGGCTATGTTGGATGAAGGTGATGGAGATGATGATGGAGGTATAGATGAACCAAAAATTCAATAAAAATAATACATATTTATATATCAAAGACTCCAACATCAATACTCTACACTCTTACTATCACACCCTCATCCTTGAGCTATGCTCCTTATCAATGATGCCAAATTTGGTGTCATCCTAGGACATTTGTGAGCACAATGTTGAGGAGCTCCACCTCTTAATTTTCAATCTATGGAGATGTGAGGATGATATGATGATCATGAATGAGTGATGTGAATGAAGGTGAAGGTGAGAAGCATGCAAGATGTACACACATATGCACACACACACACAAGTAAGAGGCAAAAAGTAAGAAGAATGGAATATAGATTACTTCGATTAGAAGAGCTCTCAATGATCATACAAGCTTTTTTTCCCAAAGTTACTAGCCTCAAAAATAAGCTCTCTAGCTCTATTTATAGCTTTTGTCTAGTTTTGGCCGAATTTAGACACAATGTTTGGCAGATTTAAAATTATGTCCTAAAGCTCATTTAAGGGCTCAAACGAGCTCTAAAGAATACGAAATTTGGTACATGGTTTCTACCTAAGCTCCTCAAGCTTGACTCCTTTTTTTGAAAAAAATTGAGCATATGTTTATAAACTTGAGTTTTTTGTACAAATGATTCGTGATAAAAATCATTGTTTTGTATTGATTGTATGAATAATATATTTTACTTCATGTTGACCTTTGCACATCTGAGTTTACATACTTCCTCTTCTTTTGTGCCTACTCCCTCATCTTGCCTTGGCTTTGAGTGCCAACAATCTATCTATCTATCTATCTATCCATCTATCCATCTCTCTCTCTCTCTCTCTCTCTCTCTCTCTCTCTCTCTCTCTCTCTCTCTCTCTCTCTCTCTCTCTCTCTCTCTCTCTCTCTCTCTCTCTCTCTCTCTCTCTCTCTCTCTCTCTCTCTCTCTCTCTCTCTCTCTCTCTCTCTCTCTCTCTCCCCCTCCCTCCCCCTCTCTCTCTCTCCCTCTCTCTCTCTCTCTCTCTCTCTCTCTCTCTCTCTCTCCATCTATTAGTATTGAAGAAATAGCTTTTGATCAAGCA
>CM035419.1:154763545-154776158 GCA_020310875.1 Ceratopteris richardii | reverse complement strand
TGTGTGTGTGTGTGTGTGTGTACACACACACACACACACACACACATATATATATATATATATAGTACATGTGAATGCACCCTTGTGGCTGTAAATAAAATGTACCCTAAATCAAAATAATATGTGCACTTCACTCTTTGTGTATACGACTTAGTATGCAGCAATATAGAAGTGACAATTCCCCCCCCCCCCCTCTCTCTCTCTCTCTCTCTCTCTCTCTCTCTCTCTCTCTCTCTCATCTCTCTCTCTCTCTCTCTCTCTCTCTCTCTCTCTCTCTCTCTCTCTCTCTCTCTCTCTCTCTCTCTCTCTCTCTCTCTCTCTCTCTCTCTCTCTCTCTCTCTCTCTCTCTCTCTCTCTCTCTCCCCCTCCCTCCCTAATCTGCCCGCCCTCCTACCCGGCTCAGCACCTCCGCTGCCTACCTGCCCGCCACTTTCGCTGCATCCTTTGCTGCTCGAAAACCCTAGAAACACTAAAAGAAAACCCAAAAACCCTAAAAATCGACACAAGCCAACATCATGGAACATAAAGTTTCCTTTCTTTTCCAAACCCTAAAATCCCCAATTTCATATTGTTGGAAATCCAAACCCTAACCCTAGCCCTTCCCTCTCCCTAACCTTAACTCTCTCTCTCTCTCTCTCTCTCTCTCTCTCTCTCTCTCTCTCTCTCTCTCTCTCTCTCTCTCTCTCTCTCTCTCTCTCTCTCTCTCTCTCTCTCTCTCTCTCTCTCTCTCTCTCTCTCTCTCTCTCTCTCTCTCTCTCTCTGTGTGCCCACCATGGCTTTGACATAGACAGGCTACCACCACTACAGTAGGACTCTCACGCACCCACCTACTCGCTCTCTCATCAAGAGAGGAATAGGATCATTCGTCAGGAGATATGGCATACATACATACAGAGGACATGGGTGAGCCCTAGGGGTACATTGCCACCGAAAATGCTCTACTACCGCGAGCATTTTCTACATATATCGGGCACGGGCCTCATCGAGATTCCGAGATACATGCAGACCTACCTTCCCCACCACCTACGAGTCGTCATTGGGAAGCTCCGGGTTTCATCACATCAGCTCGAGATTGAGAGGGGTCGGTCCAAGGGAGTCCCCCGTGAGGAGAGGTGGTGCCCAGTATGCCAGACAGAGGTAGAGAGTGAGGAGCATTTTGTTATCAGATGTCCAGCATACTTAGACCTACGAGCAAAGTTCCGGATCGAGGAGTCATTCAAGCTGTGCATGACTATGGGAGACCAGAGACGCTTGGGACGCTTTCTCACAGCAGCATACGAGAGGCGAGAGCGGTCACTACAGCCCATACATCAGCCACGGGTGAGTACCCAGCAGACCATTACCCAATTCTTTCAGCGAGTTGAGCTACATCAGAGAGGTCCATCTATAGGGCTCACGCTCCACCAGGCAGCAGCACAGAGAGCACGGCGCCGACCACGCATGGGCGGATATCGTCGACCACGACTATATCAGGAGGATATCTCACGCATCAGGATTGCCTACGACCACATGATGGAGCATAGGCGTACCACCACCCCCTGGGTTGTCTTCCTTCAGGAGGCACTCAGACCACCACCGATGTACCACATACTACACCCACCTCCACCCATCACCTGTAGCTAGGGCATTTTACTCACATTTTGGATCCCCCCATGTATTAGGTGGCCACTATCTGCAGAGTCAGAGCCACGTCTCCCCAACCTTTTCCCGCCCTATATAGCTTTGTGTAGCGATATACTTTTTATTTCATTTTATCTTCTACACAGGGTTACTACACTTGTACATGGTTTTTGTCTCATAGGCCAAGTTTGGCCTCCAGAAGACGTTAATATGATTCTCTCTCTCTCTCTCTCTCTCTCTCTCTCTCTCTCTCTCTCTCTCTCTCTCTCTCTCTCTCCCTCCCTCCCTCCCTCCCTCCCTCCCTCCCTCCCTCCCTCCCTCCCTCCCTCCCTCCCTCCCTCCCTCCCTCCCTCCCTCCCTCCCTCCCTCCCTCCCTCCCTCCCTCCCTCCCTCCCTCCCTCCCTCCCTCCCTCCCTCCCTCCCTCCCTCTCTCTCTCTCTCTCTCTCTCTCTCTCTCTCTCTCTCTCTCTCTCTCTCTCTCTCTCTCTCTCTCTCTCTCTCTCTCTCTCTCTCTCTCTCTCTCCCCCCTCCCTCCCTCCCTCCCTCCCTCCCTCCCTCCCTCCCTCCCTCTCTTTCTCCCTCTCTCTCTCTCTCTCTCTCTCTCTCTCTCTCTCTCTCTCTCTCTCTCTCTCTCTCTCTCTCTCTCTCTCTCTCTCTCTCTCTCTCTCTCTCTCTCTCTCTCTCTCTCTCTCTCTCTCTCTCTCTCTCTCTCATGGCTTGGCTGAAGCATATTGAGAGAGAGATGAAGGAATGGAGAGCGGAAGCCGTGAAAGAAAAAGAAGCCCTGCTCAAGTCATGGAATGAAGAACAAGAAGAGATGCGAGGTGAAATTGATAGACTCAAAGGGAAAGTCTCAACCCTCGAACAACAGTTGATGGAAGTGGCGGCATCTCGTGTTCTCGAAGAAGGTGAAATTCAGCCTTCGGTGATCGAGGAGCTGAAAGATATAAAAGTACAGGTACGGACCATCAAAGAAGATGAGGAGAAGAAGTCATGGGCTGCAATCATATCCGAAATGCAAAAGAAAGTACAAGAGGCCAAAAAATGGATTGAAGTGGATAAGAAAGGGAAAAGTAAGGAAGCTCCTTGTACACCTACTCTTATCAACATGACCCTCGAAGAGGAACAAAGAAGGCGGACAAGGGCACTACATGTGAGAGTAACCGGCCTCAAGGACATAAATAATATGGAAAAGGAGGTCAAAACTCTCACATCCATGATGGGGATGGAGAAGCCTTTGCATACAAAGGCATGGAGAGTAGGCAAGAAAAGCGAGGGCCTTGGAGAATCTTCAAAGGAGAGAGCTCTTATATTGCGCTTTCCTTCATTGGAAGAGAAGAAGCAATTCTTGAGGAAGAGACCAATTCTCAAGAAGACAGGTGTTTTCCTTGGCGATGACCTCACTCTCTCACAGCTTGCGCATATGAGAGAGGTAATGCCAGAGATTAGAGCGGCACGAGAGAAGGGAAAGCTAGCCTTCTACAGAGATGGTCGGATGGTGATTCTCGAGAGACACACTACATGACGGTGCGAGACCTATGGGACCACATTGAAGATGGCTACTTGGAACTGTAATGGATCTATGAGGTTGGACATTGGTGCATTTGGGGACAGTTTCAGAGATAGAGACATTGTTTTCTTCTCAGAGACCCACCAGGCCCCTGGACAGTTGATGCCGCATGTGGTGGGATATAGATGGGAGACAACCCACAGGCTAAACGCGAGATCGGGACATGGGACTAGAGGGTCAGGAGGAGTAGCAGTGCTATTCAGAGAGGAGTTGCAGCCACTACTACATATCGTACGAAGAGATGAGGATGCTCGATATATGTGGGTGAGGCTGAGAGCTGACACAGGTCGATTTTTATACATTGCCATATGTTACTTCCCTCCCAGTACGTCTGTATATGCTGCACCCAGTGGGCAATCACCTTTCTCTCTTCTAGATGATGATATTTGGGAGTTCTCTAGGGATGGTGATATCATTCTCCTAGGGGACTTCAATGCCCGAACGGGCAACTCAGAGACAGTCTTCCACGACACTTCAAATGAGATGCTCAAAGAGATGGATGTGGGTGAGTTGGGGCTCGACAGATGCTCGCATGATAGAGAGCAGACAGAGTATGGGAGATATCTCATTGAGATGACGACTACACATGGGTTAGCCATACTTAATGGCCTACACCGATTTCCTGGGGCAGCTGGTTTCACTTGCTTTCCACATAGACATGGAGCCAGTACAGTGGACTATATCATGACACAGCCGAGCTTCATCCCATGCATTCAAGATTTCACAGTGGGAGCTAGACCAGTGGGTGTAGCAGTGGATCATGCTCTTTTGACACTATCGGTCTCTTTTCAACTTTTCAGTACAGTAGAGCCCAGACATGAGTAGGCAGGTCACATACCCGTTACACATTTACACCAGAGACCGATTCCGTTTATACAAAGGAGATCTGGGACCGTCTACGCACAGTTGGTCCAGGTCTCTCACTCGAGGAGTGCACCACTCTACTGACGGAGACATTGCATAGTGCCGCATCAGTGGCATATCCACACACCCGGCCTGTTCGGAGGCGACAGTCTGGGAGCATGCCCCAAAATAGTTGGTATGACGAGGAATGCAGAGAGATGAGAGCCCAGCTTCAGAGAGATCTTCTGCTAGGAGTTATCACTAACAGATAGTCTCAGATTGCTTTCCGTCGCCTTGTGAGACGGAAGAAGCGGGCTTACCTGGTTCAGTTGGAGCGAGATTTATATCAGATGTTCTTGAGCAGGGACTCAAGAGAGGCATGGCGACTTTTTCATGAGCACTCCACTCCCCCAGCGATTACTTCACCTACTGTATGTGGTCAGTATGCGACATCGCTATATATGGTTCCTGAACACGAACCCCTTCCGGGCCCTGCAGAGCCATGCCCAGCCACGAGCACTTTCTTTATAGCTCGAATGGTACAAAGGGCCATTGACAGGATGAGGACCGGGAGGGCATATGACCATGACGGTCTAGTGGCGGAGCATTTTATTCATGCTAGGGATATGTTGATGGAGGTTCTTGCATTGTTGTTTAATCGTGCCATGTGTGAAGGGTTACATGAGACTTGGAGATTGTCTACTATTGTGCCTATCTTCAAGGCAAGGGATCATAGAGCCAGGAAACTACCGCACTATTATCGTTGGACACACATTGGCACGGTTGTATGCATCCATTCTTGAGCAGCACTTGAGTGATTGGGCAGAGGGTGAGGGTATGCGGGCAAAGGGTCAGGTAGGTTTCAGGAGGGGTCTCTCCACTCTTGATCATATTCTGACACTTAGAGCCATCATTGAAGAGGGAAGGTCACACGGGAAGCGAATTTATTATAGCTTTGTGGACTTCCGCAAAGCATTTCACATGGTGCCGAGAGCTCGATTGATGCGCAGACTACAAGAGATGGGGGTACCCATAGAGTTGATGTGGGGGATTATGGCTTTGTACAGATCAGTGGTGGGACGAGTTTGCACCCCAGAAGGGGTATCTGATTTAGTTCACTCTACTATTGGAGTGAAACAAGGCTGCCCACTGTCTCCTACTCTATTTGGTATGTATGTTGATGAGGTGTCTGATTACATTGACAAAGAGGGTGATAGAGGGGCCGAGTTGGCAGGGACGTGGATCCCATTGTTCTTATATGCTGATGATATTGTTTTGATATCTGACTCACTGGAGGGTATGCAACGACACTTGGATGCTCTACACAGCTTTGCAGAGGATAGTGGTTTGTCTGTAAACCTCAAGGTTATGGTGTTTAACACCACACCGCAGTGGATCAAGAGATCAACACCTATTTTCACATATGGGCAGGAGGTTGTGGAGTATACGGATGCATACACATATCCGGGGGTAGTATTCTGGGGGTAGTATTCATTGGACCGAGATTTTCCTTGAGGAGAGCAGCAAAGACTAGACTGACTAGAGCATCTGCAGCTTTGGGAGGATTGGAGAGGATGTGCTCGCAAGTTCAGTTTCAGGAACCCAAGACAAAGTTATGGCTCTTTGATACTTTGGTTGCCTCTACTATGCTATATGGGGTATAGGTTTGGGGACCTTCTATAGGTCAGGATGGGTGGAACGTCATGGAGAGGCCCTTGGTATCTATGATCTCTAGGCTGATTAGAGCCAAGGCCTCCGTACCACATGATATCATTCGAGCGGAGCTAGCTGCTCCCCCTATTGAGATTGAGGCACTCACTAGAGCAGTCTCCTTTGTACACAGCTTGTGGGACACTACCAGAGATAGATATACGAGGCTGGCCCTTGAGTCATCCAGACAGCTAGCTCTGCAGGGGGATACATCATGCTGGTTTGCACAGATGACATCATGATTTCAGACACATGGTTTTACCATGGACAGGCTGCCTCCTTTCCAGTACTCTTTACAGACATCCCTGATGTACCTGACACGGGTGGAGATTATTAGACTCATTCGTCAGGATCTGATCCAGCTGGACACCAGGAGGACATTGATTGAGCCTACACAGGAGTTGGGTACGAAGATGGCTTTCTATAGAGAGCATCTTCTACACCTCACAACGGATGGGTTTGTGACTCGTCCTAGCTATATGGATACACACCTTTCCCATGCCTTCCGTTGTGCCATTGGCCAGTTGCGCACATCCTCACATCAGCTTGAGATTGAGACTAGCAGATTCAGAGGGGTACCAGCAGATAGCAGGATATGCCGTCTATGTCACCTAGAGCCAAAGACAGAGCTACATTACATATGTCATTGCACGGTATACTATGAGATACGGGGCCGTTTTCATTGTCTATTCAGAGAGGGTTTTGGGCCTCTATCTAGAGTCATGAGTTTTGAGGATCAGAGATGTCTTGGACTATATCTATTAGAGGTACACAGACATAGAGACACTCTACTGAGGAGAGCTGGAGGGAGACAGTCCCAGAGACAGATTACGGAGTTCTTTACACCAGACACTGGGCAGCTAGAGGAGAAGTCAGTAGAGCATCTAGTACAAAGCTCTGTCCACACTCATACAGCCACTACTGGCACTCTCATAGACCGAGCAGTGGAGCTAGGGAGATCTAGACGACCGAGAGTGAGAGGTGCTACACAGTATCGACGGAGACTACAGCGGAGGATTCGAGTTGTACTTTTCAGACACCCACAGTGCAGATCAGGATAGATCTCCAGCCTTGTATACCAGCACATCCCTCCTATGTATCAGCCCTTTGTTGTATTAGTCTAGGTGTTAGCCTTTTCCCCGGCTATTTTACATCTTTCATTTTCAATACCACTTCCTTTGGTACTCAGATTTTGCATCAGATTCACCAGTTTTGTAACTTCTGATCTCATAGGTCATTTTGGCCTTCTGAAGACGTAAATATATCATTTCATTTCATTTATATCATCTCTCTCTCTCTCTCTCTCTCTCTCTCTCTCTCTCTCTCTCTCTCTCTCTCTCTCTCTCTCTCTCTCTCTCTCTCTCTCTCTCTCTCTCTCTCTCTCTCTCTCTCTCTCTCTCTCTCTCTCTCTCTCTCTCTCTCTCTCTCTCTCTCTCTCTCTCTCTCTCTCTCTCTCTACGTAAACCACTTGTACCTGCTCGTCACCTTTCTCTCTATGCTTCTTCTGCGTACATCATCTGGACACTCAGATCCATCCTTTTACATCATCTGGACACTCAGATCCATCCTTTCACACTAGTATCACAGCCACATCAACTTCAAGGATTCATATCAGAAGGGCGATAGTTAGTCATCATTCTTTCACTAGACAAAAAAACAACTCATTAACATTCTCTCTCTAGAGGAAGAGGCAACAGTTTGTGCGTGGGAATCAGGCTCATCAACATTCTCTCACTACATAGAGAGGAGATATGTCATGGACAACTGCGCCTGCTGCACATAAGCAATTTAGGGCAGGATTGTGCCTGAAATTCAGGGATTTCTCCAGATTTGAAGCAAATAAGACAGAATAGTGATACTTTGCTCAATTTTGCTCAGGTAAGTCATATTGGCTGAGATCAGTTCACACTTGAAGAAGAAATTTTGGGGCTTCTCCAAAATATTGTGAAATTTTACTGAACTTGTCCGTCTTATGCTCCTGGGAACATGTGTTAATGCAATTGGGGCATATTTATTGCAAAGAATTTGGGGCTTTTCAGAATGGTGATGTACTATTGAAGTGGGAGTTTTCTTGTATGCATATGTATCAGATTTGGTTAGTATATATGCTCTATTCAGCTCTTGGGACTGAAATTGGTTAGTGTATATGCTCTATTCAGCTCTTGGGACTGAAATTGCAGCAGAATATTTGTTTCCTGGGGACATTTTGATGTACAGTTTTGTGTATTTGCTATATACAGTAACCTTGCTATTGGCTGATTGTATTCAGCATCTTATTACAGCTAAGTTAATTGCTGAAAATGGTTGGAAGTGCATCCAGTGCTGACACAGAATCTTTTTGAGATTCACAAATTTGATGGGAATGCCTTTGATCGATCGGATGCAAGGTATCCTTTTTCTGAAGGATTGTGATAATGCTTTTGCAGAACACAAGCCTGCTGCTTTGTTAGATGAGAATTGGGCTAATATGAATAAAAAGTTCATTACGTATATCAAAGTGGCAGTTACTACTCTTGGTTGATATCAAGGGACCCCAAATTGCATATGCAGTTTGGGAGAAACTCAAGGCTAGATATGAGAATACTACTGTTAATCAGATGCATCTCATGAGAAAATTGATCAACTTAAAACTTGATGAGTCTAAGCCTGCCTCAGAGCATTTGACTGCATTTACTAGTATTGAGTAAATTACAAGATGTAGGTTTGCCATCTTTTGATCCTAAGCTAAAGGTTATCTTCTTGTTCATGACTGCCAGATTCATGAGAAGCATTGGTCGTGTCATTGAGTAACAACACAACTTGACATTTGATGGTGTGAGTGGTTCCATCCTCAATGAGGAGATTAGACGTAGGTCTAGTAGGGAAAATAGCTGCTGAGGCTACAATGTAAGAAGACAAACTGAAAAGAAGTCAAATACTGGAAATAAGCATAAAAATCCCAGCAAAAGCAAGGAGAAATTACAAAATGTCACTTGCTATCAGTGTGGACGCAAACGGCATAAAAAGCCCAATTGCAAGTACTAGAAGAAAAGCAAGAACGCAAGATGCAGGCTAATGCAAAAGGCAAAAAGAATGAGAAGGATGGCATCTCTAACCCTAAAGAAACAAAGAAGTATGGTATCTAGTGTTGTCTTTGAGGAGACAGCACCAAGCTAAACTGCCTACCCGACGTGTTCCCGACAAAGGAACGCCATACCCACAAGGAGCGTCGGCTCACAGGAGGAGTCCGCACACCAGTTTTGAGTCTCCCATCTCATGACCGGTGAAGCTATGCCCATACCATGAAGTTCCAGAGCTCTCACAAATTCAGCCCATAAATCGTCATTTCCCTCTGCTAGATAGAACTTGCACATCAACACACGGGACCCAAGAGGGATCGGATGGGAGAATGACTTCCTTTCCCCTGCAGGGGATCTGTCAATTATCAAAGAGAGCTCTCATATACTTGGGAATAGCCTCACTCACGAAGGAAGCAACCAAGACGAACTTAGCTACTCCCTCCCTAGAGTGCGGACTAGGCTTAACGCAATGGGCCAAGCGAACTCCGCAAGCCTCCCCTCCAAGGAGGATCAGGGTCACGACCAAGGGAAACACGGGGCCATAATCCAAACGCTGAACCAATCCATTGATAAGGGAATCCAACCACCTCCCCCTAAGAGCTGCCACCACTCTGCACTCCACCATCACATGTGATAGGGAGCCATACTTCTCCACCTCAGCGCAAAGGGGACACTTGCTTTTTCCTCTCCCTTCCAACCTCTCTACCAAAAAAAGCCCCCCTATCCTAGCAAGCATCAGCATGCGCTCCGCAGTAGGGCTAAGCAGATGACTACAAGCACTCCTATGAAGGTACCCCCGTGATTCCGTCAAATTGAAGTCCGCATAGGGGCCCAACGCGACAGAATGATTCGCACCTTCCCACTTCGCCCAGACATGATATCTGAGCGAATTAAGGGTGGCTTCCGATACATACCTTTCCTTCCACCACTTAGTTCGAGAAATCCACGTCCACTTCTGGAATCGAGATCCCGTCGGTTTTTGTAGCATGTCCCCGAGCCAAGTTGGGCTATCCAGATACTTCCCAAAAAGCTGCCCTCTCATGCCGCCAAAATAGGCTTCCAGTGGGGGGATATGGAACTCCCTGTGCATCACCGCACCGGCAACCGTAGTAGACCGAGCCCCTTTGCCACAGATCATCCGCATCCCCATAGCTACCAACCTCTCGAGTTTACCAAACAAATTCTGTCCATGGGCCCCCATCAATTCTGCCCCATACGTAATCACGGGGAATACCAAACTCTTAAGCACTGCGAGCCGCATCCAGGCAGGGAAAGATCTATTACTAAGCAGGTGCTGGCAGGCAAAGAGAGACTTCCTTCCCTTCTCTTCACGACTAGAAAGATGCCAATTTGCTGGTTGTATCTGCAGATCCACATGCTTTGTCAACTGAAGATATGTATATCCCTGAAAGGGCTGTGATAGATACCTTGTTGTCTGCTCGTGATGGTTCATGGATTGTTGACAGTGGTGCTTTATTTCATGTAACTCCATTTTTTGAGTGTTTTTCTACTTATGCATCAAGTAACCTTGGGTTTACCTAGGGAATAACCATGCATGTGATATTGACGGAGTATGCACCATACACTTGGCCCTTGAAAATGGCCAAGAATAATTTCTTCATGATGTTAGGTATGTACCTGGCAACTAGACAGCAAGGGTTACTTCACCACCATTGGTGGTGGAATGTGGAAAATACAGAGGATCTATGCTGGTCGCTAGAGGCAGTAAAAAGAGAGCCTTGTATTATCTTCATTGCAAGGCACTTCATAGAAACTTTGCTGCGGTTGCAGAAGTGCATTCACACGTGGATTTATGGCACAAGCATCTTGGACACATGAACCAAAAAGGTTTGGATGCACTTTCTTCACTTTGAAGAGTTGATGTGAAAAACTTAAAGCTTGACTTCTGTGATTGTGTTTTTGGAAAATATGTAAACATATTCTCATGGAGCCTCTAGGAAGGCATCTATCTTAAATTCAGTTCATTCTGATGTTTGTACCATGTCAATGGAAACTCATAGCGGCTTCAATTATTCCGTGTCTTTTATTGATGATCACTCTAGAAAACTCGGGCTTTATTTGCTAGCAGAAAAGTGACGCATTAGATGCTTTTAAAAAATTATATGCTTTTGTTAGTACTCAAAAGGGCTTAAAACTTAATTGTATAAGACCAAACAATTGGGGAGAGTATGTGTCTAAAGTATTCAGTAGTTTTCATGATGTGAATAAGATTAAACGGGAACTTACAGCCCCTTATAATCCATTGTCTAATGGTGTGGCTGAGCGAATGAATAGCACTTTATGTGAGAAGATTCTGCACATACCGTCCACAGCTAACCTCCCACCATTCTCTTGGAGAGAGGCTCTTGAAACCATGGTGCATATTTGCAACCAATCTCCACATCGTGCACTTGAAAGTGACATCCCTGAAGAGGTTTGATCTGGCAAACCTGCTTCATATCACCACTTTAGGGTCTTTGGCTGCGAACGCTATGTACATGTGTCATGTGCCCGTTGATAATGGAACCAAACTTGACAAGAAATCACTTAAAGGCATCTTCATGGGTTATGGAGATGATGGTTAAATGGGTTATAGCGTTTGGGTCTCAATCATGAATAAGGTTCTACGCAGCCGAGATGTGGTATTTAATGAAACAAAGCTACTGAAAAATACCACGTCCAGTGAAGTAGATAAAAATAAAGAAATTTCAGCACGATCAGCCTCTCGAGTCTTGAACAGCCATCGGCCACTGAAAATTCAGCTCCATTTTATCTTGGTTTATATAATCAGCATGCCATTATTGAGCAAAATACAAATGGGCAGCAAAGGGATGCTGAAAATCAGTTTGGACAACAATGTCAACATGCTGAACACAAACTACAGCAGCCTAAAAATGCATTGAAGCAACCTGAAAATGCAATGCAGCAGCCAAATAATGAGGTCATTAACATTCTTTATGATGCAGATCCATTGCCTGATAACACAGATCATTCCGTGAGAAGGTCTACATGTGTCAGGAGACCTATACAGAGGTTTGATCCCTCTTTGGACTGCATTTTACTCACAGATGAAGGTGAGCCTCTCACATACAAAGAAGCATTATCATGTGAGTTAAAGAAAAAGTGGGAGCTACCTATGCATGAGGAAATGAAGTCACTGTATCAGAATGATACTTGGGAGTTGGTTTCATTGCCCAAAGATAGAAATGTTATTCCAAACAAATCGGTCTACAAAATCAAGTGTGTGGATGGCGAACCCAAATACAAAGCCAGATTTGTGGCTAAAGCTAATACTCAGAAAGAGAGGATTGTCTTTGAGGAAGTTTTTTCACATGTTGCCAAAATGACCACTCTTCGGGTATTGTTTGCTATTGTAGCTTCTATGGATTTTGAACTTGATCAAATGGATGTTAGAACTGTATTTCTGCATGGTGATTTAGACGAAGAGCTGTATATGAAAAGGAGCATTTGGTGTGCAAGCTTAAAAGAAGCTTGTATGGTTTAAAGCAAGCTCCTAGACAGTGGTATAAGAAATTCGATGCCTTCATGCTCTCACATGGGTTCAAAAGAAGTAATGCAGGTCAGTGCTTATATACTAAGAAGGCTAATGATGGAAGCTTTATTGTCCTTGTGCTTTATGTGGATGATATGCTTATTGCTGGTAAGCATAAGAGCCAGGTTAGTGTACTAAAAGGACAGCTGAGGTCAACCTTTTCCATGAAGGACTTGAGTGCCTTGAGTGTCTTGAGGCATGAGTGTCTTGAGAGACAAAGAGCAGCAGCTCTTATTTCTTCCACAAGAAAAGTACATC
>CM035419.1:154726045-154753545 GCA_020310875.1 Ceratopteris richardii | reverse complement strand
CCGCCCCATTGCTCATCTATAGCATGGCATGGCCCATGACCAATTGGGTTTACAGGAAGTGCATCTCATATATGGATGCACAACTCTAGCACCGCTCATTGGCCACCTCTTCAATCGTGCATTGGTTGAAGGGTTCTATGACTCGTGGACTGAGCACACCTTTGTGCCCATTCATAAGTCAGGCGAGGTTATGAATTCAGCCACATATCAGACAATCTTGATTGGCCCCACATTGGCCAAGTTATATGGAGTGGTACTTAGAGATAGAGTTGAGCACTCTCATCCAGAGGAAGGGTATCGAGGCTCCAAGACAGGCAGGATTCAGACGAGATTACTCTACCATTAACTGCATTTTCACTTTGAGATGCCTAATCCACCAAGCAAGAGAGAGGAAGAGGAGATTATACTTCTCCTTTGTGGACCTCCACAAAGCCTTCGACACAGTTCCCAGGGAGCGGTTCTTCAGATGTCTACTTGATATCGAGGCTCCAGAGGAGATGATATGGGGGATCTACACCCTATATGAGAGAGTATCAAGTAGAGTGAGATGTCCGAGCGTCTATCAGATTCACTAGCTAGCACCATCGGGATGAAGTAAGGGTGCCCTCTCTCGCCCACACTTTTTGGGTTATACACTGTTGAGCTAGTGGACTTCATACAGCAGCAAGGAGGAGATGGAATTGAAGTATGAGGGACCTCAATCCATATTCTTTTATATGTTGACGCTATTGTCTTGGTTTCAGAGTCTGTGAAGGGTCTTCATCATCACTTACACAGCCTAGAAGATTTCTACACACACATATGGCTATCAGTGAAGCTTGGTAAAACCAAGGTTCTGATCTTTCATACATCAATGCAGGTGAGGAGACAGAGTTCTTTCACAGCATCGGGCGGACCCATCAAGGTAGTGAGTGCATATGTATACCTGTGCGGCAGCCTCTCAGGCTTTCTCCATGTCTCAGGCAGCCCAAGATCGCATCACACAAGGATATGCAGCATTAGCTTTGATGGAGAGACACTGCCACTTGGCCTACTTTCAAGAGCCCTGCACAAAGGGATGGCTCTTCGACACTCTGGTTACCAAGCACTCATGTATGGAGCAACCATATGGGGACCAAGGTTATCACCATCAGGATGGAGAGTGGTGGAGAGACTGCATGTTCTCATGATTGCCAGACTCTCCACAGCAAACACTCGGTACCCCACGATATCATACAGGTAGAGCTTGTTGCACCACCAATGCTAGTAGAGGCACTCTTCGAGACCTAACATGGCGTTGGCAAGGGACACCTCCTTTTAATATGCACAGATACGAGATTAACTGGCCCACAATGTAACATAGACTACCACCAATACGATATGACTCCCATGCCCCCACCTACTCACTCTCCCACCAAGAAAGGAATAGGATCATCCGTAAGGAGATGTGGCATACATGCATACACATGACATGGATCAGCCCGAGAGATCCATTGCCACCCAAAATGCTCTACTACCGTGAGCATTTCCTACGGATCTCATATCAGGGCTTCGTTGAGACCCCATGTTAAATGCATACATACCTACCAAACCACCTCCGTGTCGTCATTGGGAAGCTTCAAGTTTTAGAAGGGAATCTTCTAGTATTATAAGAAACCAAGTCATCATATCATATAGTGTAGAAAGAGATTTTTTAATGAAAAGAAATGAGCTTATGGTAACAATGTTGAAGAGGTATCAAAAGGTAAATCTTCTTCTAAAAAAGATACTCTTGCACGTGTTAGAATAGAAAAAGTATCTTTTGATGGAGTAGCATTGAATGCAATATCAAAGAATCCTTGGATTTTTTATTCTAGAGCTACTAAATATATGACAAGTTGCAAGAAGATATTTTCATCACTTACTAACTCTACATGTAAAAGAGTGCCCATAGCAAATGATCATAATTTGGATGTTTTTGGTTTGCGAAAATTAACACTAAAGAGAAAGTGGTAATTTCACCATTTTTTATATTTTATATGTTCTAGAGATCAAGAAGAATTCGCTCTTTATCTTAACATTTCTAACAAATGGTTATGAAATGAATTTTAAGAAGGATTCATGTCAAATTCTTACACCTAATGACAAGCATTGTCTAATATAAGCTGAAAACGAAAGTAGCATGTTTGTTTTGTAAAAAATAAACCATGCTAACCTTGCTAGGTCATCTACCTATCCAAAGGAAAATATGAGGTTATGGCATGCAAGCTTTCGTCACATCAAATATATAGCTCTCAAGCATATGAAAGACAAAGATATCCAACTTTTGATTTACAAGATAATGCAGATTCGTGTGAAGGATGTCTTGAATGGAAGTTATATAAACCATCAATCAAGAAGCATGGATTTATTATAGCTACTAAAAAGTTACAGATTATTCATTCTTATGTCAATGGACCTATAAGAGTATACTCTTTACATCGTCATAAGTATTTTGTTACTTTTATTGATGATTTTTTAAGATATCCTTGGAAATTTGTTTTAAAAGCAAAGTTCAAAAATTTTGCTACTTTCAAGAAATTTGCATCTATGATTGAAAATGAAAATAAACCCAAAATTCAAATTTATAAGAAGTGATAGAGAAGAAGAATACATATCTATTCAAGTCATATTTGAAAGACAAAGCTATTTCTCATTAACTCACTATTGAAAGACAGTCATATTTGAAAGACAAAGTCATATTTGCAAAGAGAAAGAATCATACACTTATGAAATGGCACGTAGTATGTTATCTTCAAAGAAGCTTTCACCAAAATTTGGTTTAATGCTATTCATGCAGCTAATCACATTCTTAATAGGGCTTCAACAAAGGCTTTAAAGATGATTACACCTTATGAAGCATATTATGGTAAGAAACCCCAACTGAATTACTTCAAAGTTTTTGGTTCTTCCTCTTACGTTCACCTTGAAAAGAAAGATCATAGTAAGCCTGATAAAAACACTATCAAAGCTGTTTTTATTGGTTATGGTGTTGAAAGCAAAGGATATAGGTTTTTATGTTCCAAAAACAGATAAAGTCTTACTTTAACACAATGCTTATATTGTTGAAAATCAGATTTATGAGAAAAATTCAGAAGTTCCAAACTTGATTAAGGCAAATAATTATGCACTTTTAAAAGGAATTCAGATCCTTATATTCAACCATACAGGGGGGTGATCAACCTTCTCAAACCCCTACTTAGGTATATTAAGATAAAGGAAAGAAGAAAGTTATAACCACTCCAATATAAACTACATTCTATATGTCATCACAACAACCTTCACCGTCTCCTATTCCTTTTCGGCCTATAGAAGAAGACCCAATTCAAATGTTCAAGAGTCCTCTAAAAGTCTAGAGCAAAGAGAGATTGCACTAGTTTTTTAAGAAGATTCCAAGGTGGTACATGCAAATCTTGCAAGAAAGTGGCATTCAAACATTCAAAGGAAGGACATGAAGTCAAAAAGATCATGCAAATCAAGTAAATTTTGTAGAAATTTTCAAAATTCATAACACTCCACCTTTTACTTGAGTTGAAAATGAACCTGCAAGTGTTCGAGATGCATTATGTAATATTGTGTTAAAGAAAGCAATGCAAGAGCAGATTGTTTCTATTCATAAGAATCAAACACGGAAGCTTTGTGAGTTGCAAAATTGGCATTAAGAAGATATTTAAAATTAAAAAAATTAAAAAAAAAGCCGATGTCCTATTGATAGGTAGAAAGTAAGGTTAGTTGTCAAAAGTTATGCTTCATGCATAAATGATATAGACTATGATGAAACTTTTTCTCCTACATCTAGAATGACCATAGTCAAGACTCTTCTTTCTTTAATTGCATTCTTTGGTTAAGACAGCATTTCTTAATGGTGATCTTCATGAGGATGTATACTTCAAAGACCAAAGGGTTTTGAAGAAAAAGGTAAAGACCATTTTGTTCGCAAGCTATTCAAAGCACTTTATGATGTGATGCAAGCACCAAGTTTTGTATGAAAAAAATCATTAATATCTTATTTCCATTGGTTTTAAAAACTCACAAGTTGCTCTTACTCTCTATTATCTATGTTAAGTTAAAGAAAGATGCTTTAATTATAATCAACATTTATGTTGATGATATGATCATGACGAGTCACAGAGATTCAAATCTACATTATTTGAAGTCAAAACTTGAAAAAGTTTTTGATGTTAATGATTTTAACTTTTTTAGACATTGACTTCATACATAACAATATTTGTATTTATATCACATAATAGACATACATTAAGAAACTTCAAAGGTTTGAAATGCAAGATTCTAAAACTATGCAAACTCCTATGGATGTTAATGTGTCTTTACAAACAGAAGCAAAGTCCAATCACTTTGATGCTACTATTTATAGTCAAACAGTTGGGTGCTTGATAGATCTTTGTAATACATGTCGTAACATCCAGTTTGTTTTCCTCACGTATCAAGGTTCATGCACAAACCTCTTAAAATTAATTGTAGTGCAGTTAAGCAAATTAAATATTTGAAAAGAACTAAGAATTATATTATGGTTTTTCTGAAGTCATCACATTTTATACTTTAGAGATTTACAAATTTTGATTGGGCGGGTGATCAAGACTTAAGAAGATCTATTGGAGGCTATTGTTTCTTTGTGCTATTTGATTGCAAAAATTTTAAGTTATCTTGATGTTTATGTTCATCTTTCTACGCGGACATATTCAAATAATCAAAGTGTTATAACTATTGCTAAGAATCCTATTCATCCTGCAAGGACAAAGCATATTGAAGTTTACTATCATTATATTCATGAGCACATACCTAAGCACATTTTACTTATCTATGTTCCTACAAGTGAAAATGCCGTAGATATTTTTATTAAGTCATAGAGACAGACATCAAAACTTATGCAGATTATTAAATCTTATCCCAATATGACATTGAGGAGGGGATTGTAGGAAAACTATATCCTATCGAGAGTTGTAACCCTAATTTTTAGCAAACCCTCATTTTCAAAAATGATCAAAATTTATTTTTGCATATTCTTATAGTATTCTTTAAGAGCTATCTAATGGTATCAAGACTGATTCAATGCTACGCATCGCTAGCTTTTTGTGTTTATCCGTTGTGGTGCTCTCTTCGATATCCAGTGCTTTTGGTGCTTTATTAGAAAAGAGTTATATGTGAAAAAAATTGGATGTTATATGACCTAAACTTTTGCGAGTCATTGCTCATACATCTTCACTTGCTTGCATTTTTTAGAACCCTTGCATTGTGCAGCCATTCTGTGTGTAGCGCTGAGCCGTGAGCTCATAGCCTTATGCCTATCAAAACCCTCTTCAATCCACACTTCATTCAGACGTTGTGATTGTGATTTGTTATTTGTAACATGTGATGATTGATTATCTTATTTTTCTAGTGTAGATGTCATAAGATATGTATATAATATATCTTATGTGTATATATGTATTTTGTCAAGATGTACCTTACCTTCAGATACCATTCAATCCTTGGACCTTATGTGCACCGAATTGAACACATGGATCTGCCTTGAATGGTAGATAACACTTAATCAGATTTTACCTAAAAACCCAAACAAAAAACTAAACCCTAGTTTTCTTGTGTGTGTTTCTCATGATCTAAGCATATCATTTGAAAGAGAGTCTTGTAGATCAAGGAAAGCATGCTCATGTCAAAGGATTAGTTCATATAACTCTAAAAAACTGCAAATCATAATATTTTAACTCAAAAGCAAAGATTTTCATAAAACATCCACGAAATTGCAATAGGAGAACTTTTGTGCTTTTTTCCTACAGCTCGTGCATGGAAGGGCTTAAGGCTATAAATAGAGGATACCAAGGGGCACAATACATCACACACACTCACTCTCAGGTGATCATCTAGGTGAAGGTGCTGCCCTAGGAGTCTTTGGGGCTGATTTCCTTGCTTTCATCTTCTTCTTCACACTTTCAAGAGTGTGGGTGCTGAATTTTGTAAGTGGCTTCTATATTTCAGTTATTCTTCAAGTCTTTCTACTGTACCAAGTTTTACTACCTACTAGCTCAAGAGAAGAAGCTCTGTGGCTGCTTATTTCAGAGAAGAAATCCTAAATTCCATTAGGGTTGCAGAATTTTCCCTTACAACACACCGATTGTTTCTCTCATAAACAGTTCTATTCTCTTTTTATTTTCAGCACACATTCATTTTCTTATAACTCCTAAGCACACTTCTCCCTTACTTTCATACCTAGAACCCTTCTAGATTCAGTCTTTTATTCAAAATTTCTATATTACACACATTTTGTAGTTATTATGTCATCAAGTAGACATTATTTAAAATAGCCATTAGCTACTCCTTTACACTTCGCTTGTCTCTTAATTCTTAGTTCCACATGAGGAGAAATTTTCTTACATTATGAAAACTCTTGATTTGGTTACTCTCATAGTTGTCTTAAGTCACCCTCTGCCTCCTATGTTTTCCACTCTCGAAAGTATGCTCTCTCAAGGATATAGTCATCTGGGTAAATAAGTATGCATTGAACGCTTCACTCTCGAGACAACACTTCTTCTTCGAGAGTTGGTTTGGCCATATGCATAGGTCTTCCTCGCCTCAGCAAAAGCCCATTGGCTCTCACCTCATCAACTATAGGATAACAGCTCTCAGCTTGGAAGGCATAGTACCTAGGAGTACTCAAGTCTCACCCCTTGTAAGAAAAGGAAAAATATCACCCTCTTCCTATATCTCACCCTTACCAATATATTTCGCCTTTCCTATCTCTTCCTTACTTTCCCGAAAAGCACTCATCACTTATTTCTTTCACGAGTTCCTACCCCCTCGCTATACCTCTAACTTGCCGTCACCAATTTATTTTGGCTCAACATAATTCTTCCTTGCTTGCCCAAAGGGGCTCTTCACATATTTTCCACCCAGGAGGGCAAAGCACTTATTACCTTTCTTGCTCAAACAAAGGGCTCGTTACTTTGCTGCTAGTCATCACATAAGTTTGGCTCGTATCAGACTAGCAAGCCACCTGCAAGCCACCTGATTTAACTGTCCACAAAGTCTGGTTTCCACCTTATTTGGCTCACCACTAAGTTCAACCACCACTTAGACTAATTTTCCACCAAGTTTGGGTTCCACCTAATTTAGCTTGCTGTTATGTTCGATTGGAACCTAGTTCAGCTAGACACCATGCTCGGTTGCCACCTGATTTAGCTCGCTACCTACAGCATACTTCACACAAATGATTTACATACAAAGAATACATAGGGATACACACAAACATCACACAAACAACAAACAGGGGAAACTTCACTCAGAAAATGCGACATACACACACACGTTGAGTCGTCATTCCTTGCACAGAGATACACAGAGATTAACATAGACACACAGAGGCATTCATGAACACACTCGCACATGCATACACTCGCAATTTAAGTCACTTGCATACTCTCACTAGGACACACAGATATACTATCATGCACACACAACATCATTCACAAAAAATTAAAATTTTTTTTAACCACAGGGAGATGGACGCAAAAGACTATAGAAAAAAGTCAGCATGGTTTTCCGTCATAGTGTCATGAATAACGTGCCCAAAGAAGTCATGCATAGGTGATTAAGAGAATGCTCAAGAGGATGTACAATGGATACGTTTGGACCGTCGATAAAATCGTGCTTCATGGACGCATAAACAGTAACTAAAGTGCACCGTCGGTACATCATTTACATCCAATAAGCTTCATTCAGTGCTTCGAGCGACGGGAATCCACATAGGCAATTACTCATCATTGCCTCCTCTGCTCATAACCTTCTCTGCACCTCTGACCTTGCCTGTCATCACCTCCTCGTACCCACCAAAGCCTAAAATTGACGTCTGTTTTTCATGTCAAAGCCTATTCTACCCGTCAAAACAGGCGATTCTGTCAAATGACAAGGTGGCAGTCAAATTTCCCTCACAAGTAGACTTAAAATACATTTGTCATTTGACATGTAAGGTTAAGTAAAGTGCTTGTCATTTTTATATATACATAATTTATACTGCACACCAGTCCTCGTGGAAACTTCACTCAGAAAACGCGACATACACACACACGTGAGTTGTCATTCCTTGCACAGAGACACACATAGATTAACAGAGATACACAGAGGCATTCATGAACACACACTCGCACATGCATACACTCGCAATTTAAGTCACTTGCATACTATCACTAGCACACACAGATACACTATCATGCACACACCATCATTCACAAAAAATTAAAACTTTTTTTTAACCACACGGAGATGGACGCAAAAAACTATAGAAAAAAGTCAGCATGGTTTTCCGTCATAGTGTCATGAATAACGTGCCCAAAGAAGTCATGCGTAGGTGATCAAGAGAATGCTGAAGAGGATGTACAATGGATACGTTTGGACCATCGATAAAATCGTGCTTCATGGGCGCCTAAACAGTAACTAAAGTGCAACGTCGGTACATCATTTACATGCTTCATTCAGTGCTTCGAGAATCCACATAGGCAATTACTCATCATTGCCTCCTCTGCTCATAATCTCCTCTGCACCTCTGACCTTGCTTGTCATCACCTCCTCGTACCCACCAAAGCCTAAATTGACGTCTGTTTTTCATGTCAAAGCCTATTCTACCGTCAAAACAGGCGATTCTGTCAAATGACAAGGTTGCAGTCAAATTTCCCTCACAAGTAGACTTAAAATACAGCTGTCATTTGACATGTAAGGTTAAGTAAAGTGCTTGTCATTTTTATATATACATAATTTACACTGCACACCAGTCCTCGTGGCGAATCGCTAAGCGAAGTTCCGACTGTCTAAAACCTGCATATAGGCTGGTTCCCGGGCTTGGTTATAATTTTGGCAGACATGACGAATGAAACCTGCATTCTTATGTATCTGGAAATGAAAATTTTCTGGTTATACTTGCTCGTATTGTCCAGCATTTCTCTGGTTGTTTTTATGCAGGCTTTACTTTTCTGTCCAGTGCTCACGAGTCACACCCAATGCTTATTTAACCGTGGTTATACAGTCTAAGAGCACCCATTGCCCATCTTTCGTTCGAGAGTCAAACCGTCGTGACACCCAGGGGCTAGACTCCAGTGCTCCAAGGCTCCAAGCTTCAGCCACGATTACTACACAGTCTGCAGGCAGCAAGGCAACGTGCTTCCCCTCGACAACCATCCCCTACAGCACCTGTCTAGAGTCGACCCTCACTCTCATTGACGATTGTGGCCTACATCTTCAGTGCAAAGAGCCAACTTTGAGATACCTTCAAATACCTCATTGTTGTGCCCAACAACATGGCGAGTTCTTGCTCAATACCTATTGCCTTATCGACTCGCAACGTGCAAATTGCCAAGTAGTGAGCCTGTTTTTGGAGTATGTACAGTGTACAATGCAGATACGGTTTCATATGCATTAGTGCATGCCTGCCACTTTGATGCATGCTCAGTGCTTCCTCATTTGACATTGAACAATGGACATTATCATTATTCACTCATGACCATGGGCATTGGAAATTGGGGACACAAATAAATGGTCTATTTGGAAGTCGAGGTCGTGTGTTCGACCCTTGCGGGTTGCCAAACATGCATGAGTCAATGTGGTTAGTCTACCCAGTTCTAATGTGCTTCGACAGTATAACTCCTGCTTTGTGGGATAAAGGCAGTTTCCTTATTCAAGTTTAATGAGATTAGGCTTCCGCCGAACTTGCTCTTGAAAAAAAAAAAACGCATTGCAATGTCTAGTAGAATTAAGAGATTTTTGCACGCAAATATGTAGACAAAGCTCTCGAGAAATTGCAAACCAATTGAGACCCACATACAAGTAAAAGATCGTATGAAAGGTAGGGGTCCCAAAGTATGAAGAGGCTCTCGACAATGTAAAATCATAAAACTAACCTCCACCAAAAGTAGATGAAAGTTCACCAAAGTGTGTAAAAATCTATAGCTTTCAAGATATGACATGTGTTTTTTCTCAATGTTTGCTTTGTTTTTTATGACTTGTTACATAGGCAAAAAAAATCATAAATTCCATGCGGGCATCACGTGTTGAACCTAGAATCTCCTATTTTTGAAAACATTGATCTAGCCATGATGACACATTGTACGTTGTTATCACTATGTTGCACCTTACGTTTTAGGTTCAAAGCTCATAAGGTATTCTCACATTCAGAGTACAAGGGTGCATAAACACATGTATAGAGAATGCTCTGTCCCAAATGTTTGCATGCATGAACCAAGTTCATGAAGAGTATGGGCACTTGAATGATACTCTCTAGGAGCAAATGACCATGCTATAGTCTCAAGTTAATTCTTTAACTCTTGAAAATGATTCACTAAATGACAGAGCATTCTCTATACTCACATGTATAGAGAATGCTCTGTCCCAAATGTTTGCATGCATGAGCCAAGTTCATGAAGAGTATGGGCACTTGAATGACACTCTCTAGGAGAAAATGACTATGCTATAGTCTCAAGTTAATTCTTTAACTCTTGAAAATGCTTCACTAAATGACAAGTATGCCATGTTTAAAGAAGCACATTCACTTTTGGAAATGTTATTGGAAGATCAACATCCGTACACTATGAAATAGTTGGAAGATAGTTTATGCACCCAATTCGAATGGAATGCCAAGTTGAATTGGAAACGATGGGCTTGTTGAAGAGATGGCTCACAACACCAAGAGAAGAGAACAACCGCCTACAAACTCAAAATATGGGAAACCTCAAAGCTAACTTGGAATTGACCTCTAGTGCCATGTACATTCCATCCTGATAACAAATAGTACCATCAAAAGGCATGAAAGTCATCCTCGAGGACTACATAACATTTTTGGAGGCCCACAACACACTCAAAGAAGATCTAAACGCATTGAGAGTGGCTCCATCCCCTGGAGGGATATCTATAGTGATTGAAATGGTAACACTATGTGAACTCCCACCAAAATTAGTGATAAAGCTTGAACAACTACAAGGACAAGTGATGGAAATGACCATGATCTCATGATGAGCCTTATCCTTGGATTCCCTGACTCACCACTAGACTAACTTGAACTTTAAAAGGTCATTCTTATGCCCATGGAGCCTAGTTTTGAGCTGCATGCGGCTATTGGAGGCCATGTTATAGAAGAAGGACAAGGTTTTTTTGAGGTACAACATGATGCTTGGACTAAACAAGCCGAAGAATTAGGAAAAACACATTCTATAATGGCCATGATTGAGGATCGTATCTTAAAGTCTGTTCGTTTTGAGAACTGTTAAAAGTGCTTCAGTTAAGCCCTTTTAATCTCGTTTCTGGGTTCTTGAGATGGAAAGGGGTCTGATAATACAGAGGCCCTTTTTAATTTTCCCAATTTAACATTCAAATGAGCAATTAAATATCTTCCGATTCAATGATTATCACTACGCAGTATGTCTACGAAGCGAATCAACAACTATGAATTCGCACAGACTGTTAATGCTAACCATAGTGTTACTGTGTTCAATGATTAACCACTGAGAATTTAGGAAACAAAACACAGTACTCAGAATTCGGCGAATCTGCAACACAACAGCTCCAGCGCGGTCGCCCAGACAGACAGTCTGGCGATCCCCTTCTTCTTTCGTTGAATGTCGTGCTTGCCTTTTCATTAATCAATAGAAAGTTACATCTGTTCGCTATGCCTTTTCGGCGCGTGCGAATATGAAAAATAAAATTACATATCCAATCTGACGGCTAACACTGGCACGCACAGTGGACTCGAACCCAAAAAGGAAGATTACCACTAAGGCTCATCAATAATGCCTTGAATATATAGAGTTCTGGCTAATTTAAAAGTTTGAGTGATCTTTTGCTTTAAGGAGTCCAGCATATCTTTCAAAATGTCCGGCTCGACTAGTTGTGCATCAGTACGAACCGAACTAGCAGCAACGACTTGACTCATCAATAATTCCGTCTACATCTGCAAAAATGTTTCCTGCAGGTAAAAGTCATTGGCGATGGCCATATATCTTTCCAGCTTCATGTTAGTGATCTCTGCATCGATTCTCGATAACCTGTCTGCTTGAATGCCTAATTGATTTTCACGTCTTTCCAACTCCTGAGCTTGATACTGGATAGTTTTATAATAAGCATCTCGCTCTTTCATAATAGCTTCCAGCTCTTTCTTTAGCTGAATCATCCGGCCCGTCTGTGCATCCAAATCACGACTCTTTTGGAAAAGTTCGGCAGACACTGTCTTTAATTCTTCAGTGTTCTGCATGGCCAGGTCAGCCATTTCCTATCCCTTTTGCTCTACGACAGCAAGATCGGCGCGTGTTTCTTCCAGTAGATTTCCTAACACAACACAAGCATCTTCTTTATTGCGCACCATTTGTTCTAGTTGAACTATTTCTTCATCGCGTGCAGCTAGGAGAACGGTCTTCTCCTTCAACTCAGCAAGTGCGTTGTCCCGTTGAGCAATCAGAATATCTTGTTCTACTAACCGTTCTTGAAGTTGATGGAGCTGAGTCTACAAGGCGTGGTTCTCGGCTTTAACTGCAATTGCTTCTTCTTGGAGCGGAGCAATGTCTGCTTCGAGCAAATCAACTTTACTCTGCAACTCTTGTTGGATGTTTTGAGTTGCTAGCTTCATATGGAGGGGTAATTGCTGGGAAAATTGTATAAGAAGGTGACTCATAGACTCCAATTCAGTGAACATGACTACTCGGGGGGGTTTGTGATGAGGAGGCAGAAAGCAGATGAGGAGAGGGTGGTGGAGAGTACTCGGGAGAAGATAACTGATGGGCGGATGCCTCACGAATGGCATTGGAGAGTGCACCAGGAAGAACTTCAACAAGCGCAGAATTGGTAGTTGGCAGAGGAAGAGGGAGAAGGGCAGTTGATGCCAAAACTATTCTGGTCTCAATCTGGTTTCCTTCCACAGCAGCATCGGTCACGATCTCAGCATCTCTAGTCAATTGCATGACTGCATCTGCTTGGAGCGTGACTGCATCTGCTTGGAGCATGACTGCATCTGCTTGGAGCGTGATTGCATCTTCTTGGACTACAGTGGATGGTGACAAAGAAGTTTGACAGTTAGTACCTCCAGTAACTTTGACTATCTCCTTCACAGCCTCCACATCCGGTTGATGAGATTCCTCCCGCGACGAGACTTTAGCTACATCGTCCATGACAACATCTTGATCCGGCTACTTGAGAGAAGAAGATGGGACGGAGGACTCGACCTGTAAGGAGGTTGCAGTGTCATGGTAGACTTCCACGTCTTGGCACGCATTGGAGCCCTATACCTGGCTTTCGGATGGACTAACGTGTCTACGTTTGCGGTGAAAAAACTGAAGTAGGTCTTCATCATCGTCGTCTTCGACCATTCGTGTAGATTCTTCATGTAACAGAAAAGGAGCAGTTGGAGGAGGTTGTGCGGCTTGTATCACCGGAAGGAGAAGGGTAAGTAGATGGGGTAAACAGGTGCGAGGAATATCATGCTTGGCTATCTATTTTGTAACCGCTATGCATTCACGGTGAATACGCCTAAAGAAAAAGGAGGTGAAATGGACGGGTTCATGGGAGGCAGTATCGACCATTGAGTAAAACGGTTGGGAAATACCGTATGTGCGTTTTTGCAAGTTTAACGCTGCAACAAGGAACTACAGAGCGGTACGCTCTGGTTCAGGTCGGCAAAGGATGGCAAACGCATTGGATGAGTGCCGAGGAAACAAGTCTTTCATGGTGGAGAGAGGAAGGAGCGGGCCATGCTCCAACCCTTCACGAGGGAGACGGAATCCCTCAGCAACCGTGTTGAGCGTAACTACAGTACGGGGGTTTAAAGATGTGATCGGCCAGCACTGCTTTGTAGCAAGTGTAGCAGCGATGGAAGAGATGATCTGCGCATGGAAGGGGTGACACTCCACTGAATGCCAAGGCAATTCAGCGAACGCCAATGATCCCCGAGCACGCAAGTACTCACTCACATCGGGAGTGAGACCCACATGGAAGGTTGCTATGTGAGCTAGAGCTTCCATGGCATGCGCAGAGAACAACAAAGAAATAGAACTCACAATGGTCGCAAACACACAAACACAATAACGATTAACAGTAAAAAGAACAAGATTAAGTAAGAGCACATGGAAAATTAGGTAGCAAGGACCCTAATCATAATGTAGTATTAGAAACGGACCGATGTAATGGGAACATGCATGCATTAATAGAAGCAGCAACACAGAGGCGGCTATTAATCATAGTTAGATACAAAAATGGGAAGATTACGGCCATTTGGTCAACCGAAACACAGGGAAGTAGAAAAGAAAATCAAGTGACAAGCGAAAAAGAGGAAAATTCTGAATACTCCTCATGACTTTGGAGACGACGGGTGATAGGGGCAGAGTTTGGATCCATTTATCACTTTTGGTAGGAGGAAACCTATTAAACTTGCCAACCGAAAAGTTGCAGATCCCACTTGTTCAACAATCCTGTATGGACCGAACCACCGTAACTTAAATTTTCTTGATCTTCTAGTTTTTATACCAAACAGTGATCAACAGTACCATATGATCCACCGTAGGATCCATCTCGGGTTGTATGGTCGCAGTTGCCAGAGTACATGAAGATCCGGGGCTGACTTGCTGTTGGAATTGCTGTCTTACACTAGGAACTAGAGCGAGCAACTGCCCCAGAGGAAGTGTGATTGAGGCTTTAGATATAACGTCACATACCTGGTATGTTTGTGTTGTGGTCATCACCAACTCTGGTTGTGATTCTGATGTTGTCGGAGCGGAATTCTGTGCATTCGGTCTTGCATTTGGCAGAGGAGGATGAGTTACTAGAACTGGGTCAGGGAACACCGTCGGCTCCTTAGTTGCCCATTGACTGGCCTTTGTGAAAATCCGCTGTTGCTCACGAATTCTGGGCTTGAAAACTTCAGCTGCTTGTTGCAACTGTTTTCCCGATCTTGTCTGTACCGTGGCTGCTTGTGACTCGACTCGGGAAATATAAACCATATTTGTCATCGGATTTTGTCTTTCCTTCTTTCTTTTATCATACTCTGCGGCTTCTTTACAAAATCTACGAATATGCCCAACCTCGCCACAAAAATGACAACGAGGGGGTGGGAGAGAAGTGCCTTCAGCCGATGTACCTACATTCCATCCATTTTGATTGAAATTGTTGTTATGCTGACCCCGATAGTTCCTATATCCCTGCTGTTGGTTGGTCCGCAACTGTGGCGGTACGTAATGGGTGGCTGGCTGGCCCTGCTCCTGTATTATGGCGTTTAATGCCGCTCTATCCTGCACCTTTGCATTGTATGCACAGGTTTCTATTGAGTGCCCCGACGTATTACAAATGGCCCAATACATTTGATTGAGAGCACATGCGGAACTAGTGTGACCGGGATTCTTACAGTTAGTACAGTACACTTGTTTGGACTGGTCCTCGATCATGTTCTTACTTGCTTTCAACCATTCCAGATCCTCCGTAAAACCTCCAACTTTGTGCTCCAACTGTAAGGCCATTGCAATGACAGCGTCCAATGTCATTCCGCCCACACATTGAATGATCATGATATGTTTTAACTGTGGATTCAATCCGTTGATGAACCATTGTGTTATGACATCGTCTGGTAGGTTGGCATGCGCCAGTGGCAGCTGCCGCAAGTGAGTTCTGAACAGTGTCGCATAGTCCTGGACACTCTGGTGTGGTTTCTGCCGATTGTTTTGGAAATAGTCAAAAATTTCTGCAGGGTTCTTCTTCAAGCGAAACCTCTGCAGGAACGCGTCCTTCACATCGTCATAATTACCAAAATGATTAATATCGTATTCTGTCAACCACCTTGCTGCTTCATTAACTAGTGTGGCCTGAAACACTATGGCCTTATACGCCAGATCTGGTGGGTGGTTCAACACTGCATAACTGATTTCGAATGTGCGAACATGTGCGTCAGAGTCATCTCCCGGAAATCCACCGAATTTTGTATAGTTCACTCTGGTTGGAATCGGTCGAGGTGGAACGATTGGCTATGGCTGCTGTTGTTGTTATTGTTGAAATTGCAGTTTGCGGCTGTGGCGGTGTTTGTTGTTGTTGTTGTGAGCCACTCATGGTGCTATTGTTGTTGGCATTGTTGTTCCCTGAATTTTGGGGAGGTTTCTCGTGAGCTTCTTGGACTCGAGGGTCAACCTGCTCACTTTCCGGTCCAAAAATGTCTTTGAACCGATTGCTGAACTCCAAGTCTAGCAGCCTTTCCTCGACTTTGGTGTCGAAACTAGGTAGACTTGCACCGAAAAATGGTGAACGCAATAAGTGTCCACCAGGTAGCACCACACTGTCATCGAAAAACTTCAAATTACCACCAAGTGGTACCGAACTTCAACCAAAACTCGTTGAACTCTCACCGGACCATACGACACTATCACCGTAAACGTTCTGACCAGATAACGTAAACTTGTCACCAATAGCGACTGAATTCTGACCAGATAGTGCGGAACTATCTTCGCACTGCATCTCTGTACAACCGGAATTCACCGTACCTTCTCCGAACGGTACCGAACTCATACCGGAATCCATCGGAATCTCATCATGTACTGCCGAACTTCCACCGGAATCACTAATGACTAGCTCTGATCCTTCAGTAACTGGACTTAACTGGCCTGTACTTCTAACCCCAAGGGGTGTTCCTAATAAGTTTGGAACTGCCCAGGGATGTTGATCTCTCCTATACTTTGGGTAGGACTCACCAGAACGAGTAACCCGCATATATCACTTCTTCAACTAGCAGTTACTATTCACCATTACTCACATTGAGTACTTCTCTTCCCCTACTGTTTGTTCCAATTCTGTTTCCATTTTTCCATAGACGGCGCCAGTGTTAAAAGTGCTTCAGTTAAGCCCTTTTAATCTCGTTTTTGGGTTCTTGGGATGGACAGGGGTCTGATAATACAGAGACCCTTTTTAATTTTCCCAATTTAACTTTCAAATGAGCAATTAACTATCTTCCGATTCAATGATTATCACTACGCAGTACGTCTACGAAGCAAATCAACAACTACGAATTTGCACAGACTGTTAATGCTAACCATAGCATTACTATGTTTAATGATTAACCACTGAGAATTTAGGAAACAAAACACAGTACTCAGAATTCGGCGAATCTGCAACACAACAGCTCCAGCGCGGTCGTCCAGACAGTCAGTCTGGCGATCCCCTTCTTCTTTCGTTGAACGCCATGCTTGCCTTTTCATTAATCAATAGAAAGTTACATATGTTCGCTACGCCTTTTCAGTGCGTGCAAATATGAAAAATAAAATTACATATCCAATCTGGCGACTAACAGAACCTTGCACCCGGATGGCCCATTCACACTCGCAAGATACAATAGTACATGTACAAAATCTAGAACATTGTGGGCAAACCATATATGTTGTCCACAATTCAAACTAGATGGTCTACATGAAGTAGCTTATCAAGCCACAATCTTCCAATCAGATCAGTGGGCACAACTTCTTAAATACTATATTGAGATGTTAGAGACATGGAGCAAAGAACCTCTACACATACAATCTAATTTCTGCTATGGATTGGTGTCAATAAGAAGAAACTAGAAACCATTTGTGATCAAGGTAAAGAATGATCCCAAATGCACATAATGGTTGAATTACCCTTACCTTCCACCATCTCAAGGTTTTTGGAGTTTGAGGTCTGCGGAAGCACATGAACAACACAAGGAAGCAGAAGAAGCTCGGAGCAACACACACAATACTGAATGCATTACCAAGTGAATGTACAAAGATAAGTCTCTATTTAGGGTTATAGGTGTATGTACAAGTGTTATGGCTTATGGAATAATGGAATATTATATGGATTTTTAATGTCTTAAAGTTTTTAATGTGATTGTGTTTTGATTTAGATGGTAAAGACTCATGAGGGTGTGAACGTGTGTGGACTTATTCATATATTTTTGAAGATAGTTAAAAGGTAGTATTTTAGATATTTTTTGTAAAAATAATAGATTTATTTAGAAAGCAACATTTTTGTAAAAATATTAGATCACTTAGAAAGTGACAATTTTGTAAATAAAGTAGATTTTCATAAACGCATGCTTTTCGAAGTGTCACCCTCATGTATCTTCTATTTAGGAAATAATGAAAAATACTTATAAATACACATGCTTTGATAGACTCATGCATCAGAGTATGTGGAGGGAGATTGTACCCAATCTTGTGTTTAGTCCCTTGTCCCTTTCTATTCTATTTATACTTTTGTGAGATTTTGTTCTGTATTATCTCTGCATATGTGCGTCCACAAGATCCGATGAACAATTATATAAGAGCCAATGCACATTTGTGGAGGTGTATGTATCAGCATTTGATCATGATTCATGGCATCCGCTCATGATTTGGCATCCATTTTGGTTTTCCGGTTCAAGTTTTTGTTTATCAAGTTTGTTTGTTTTTGGTTCACTTGATTTTTTTCAAATTTGTTAGTGTGCATTGTGTTCCTGTCACATTGTGCATTGTGCATTGTGCATTGTGCTCATTGTGCTCATTGTGCTCACTATGACACTATAATCACTATGCTCACTGTGCTCACTATACTCGCTGTCCTCACTATACTGATTGTACTCCCTATACTCCCTATGCACTATTCATTGTTCAAGTTCAGTTCAGTTATCAAGTTCGTTTATCAAGTTCATTTATCAATTTGGTTATCAATTTGGTTATCCATGGGGCTATTCTTGCGACTACTCATTGTGCTCAATGGTTCACTGTACTCATTGTACTCACTATGCTGCTTGTGCATTGTTCACTATTTGAGTTTGGTTTGGTTATCAGGTTTGATTATCAATTCGGTTATCCATGCAGGTTACTCCTATGGCTTACTCAAAGGCGTCAACTAAGGCATACAATTATGGCATAACTTTGGCATCCTTGGCTTCTCTGTCACTCATGATTATCTTGGTTCACTTTAGTTCCCTTTGGGAGCCATTGGCTATGCGTGCACCAATTCTAACTTATGAGCGGTAATAAGAGCTTCCTTATTTCCCTAGTTAGCCTACTTATTTCTCTAGTTAGCTTGCTTAGTTGCTTATTTAGCATGTAGGGAATTTGAACCCACAACTTCACACTTACAAGGGATATGCTTTATCCACTAGCCTATTTTCACTTATCGATATCCCATTCTTTTTAATTGATATTTAACATAACTTTTAATATTCTCTTCACCTTAGTCACTTATTTGTTTAGTTATTTATTTAACACTCTTTTCCATTTATTTATTTATTGATCAAACACTCTCATTTATTTTATTTATTTATTTTTTTTATATACTCTATTGTTAAAATTCTTTTCACATGCTTAGTCCTAGGTTTTGGTTCTATATAAGGCCATGGACCTTATCCATAACACCGATATTTTTGGTACATCACCCCTACATGGGGTACCAATTGAGCAACAATTGGAGCTTTTGCGGCACAAACTCCAACATGCTCAGGACAAGATAAACGAACATGATGTTGCACTCCAACAATTGCACAATGATGACAATAACCTAGTTAGGGTGATCAAGGTCATTATCACCACTCAAGAGGAAGACATGCATTCCAAGATGTGCAAAAGGATGGCCAATTTGTTCTTTCATTGCTTTTTCAAGTTGATGAATTTTATTCTGATGAATCAGATTCTAAAATTGAGAAAGTGAAATTTGTTACTAATTATTTGGTGGCTAAGGCCCAATTATAGTGGAATGTTTTACGACATAGCACCGACCGCCCCACCACATGGATTGCATTTCAAGAAAAGATCAAGGATTCCTTCCTTCCTCCTCAATTCAACTTACATGCTCATCAATCATGGAAAACTTTTGGATGGAAAGACAAAATACTGTGTCTACCTACACTAAATGTTTTTGGCAATGAATACTACTTATTTGTTTGCTTGAAACTATTTTTGAAGATACCTTGCAATGGAAGATGAAGATGGTTGGGAGATGGGAGTCCAAGACAAGATCAACACACTACGTCCCATGACCCTTTATGAAGATATTTCTTTTGCACATGATGCTTAGAAGGAGTTTTAGTCCATCACCAAGTCCATTCGCTTACAACAAACATGTCAATGACAACAACCAATCAAGCCCAATTTTCTTTTCAAGCATCCGTTCACTACTTTTTCTTCTTCTAATTTTGAGTGCCCTCCTACTTTTCAGTGCCCTCCTCAATCCAGCTCTCACTAGTACCCAAGACAACCCCCCTACAACCCACCAAACCTCTCTTCAAACTACAATGATGGATGCTCAACAAAAGAGGCCCCATATCACTTGATGGCATTGTGGTAAGTTTGGTCATACTAAAGCTAAATGTAAGCTGCAAACTAAGGATATGAAACTTGTCAAAGCTCAAATACACAATATGGAGGTGGTTCATGAAGACACTCAACTTGATTGGACTGAAGAAGCATTGGAAAAGGATCTAAGTACGTTGGGTAACGAAATTTCTATTCATTCTTTACTTTGCATGAACGGTACTATTAATGTTAAAGTTGTTAATATTTTACATGATGATGGTAGTTATCATTATTTTATTTCATATACACTAGTATAAAATCTTCAATTAAACCCACTAGTGCATAACATTTAGATTTGTATAGGTTCATCCATAGATGAATGCACATTGTTTATTGCTACTTTGCAGTCTTATGATGTTATACTTGGCATGCCTTTTCACCATCATTATAATCCATGCATTGATTATCATACACAACAATAAGTTTTAAGTTTAACAATCGAGATATTTCTATGTCTGCAATGCATGACTTCCAACCATTTCCATTAATTAGTCATACAAGTAAAATGCGCATTTAGGAAAGGCTAAAATTCATGTATTATTTTTGTCAATAAAATAGTTGATTATACACATACACTTCCTAATGCACACAAATCATTTATGGCTTCCTATCAGGATTGCTTTATGTTTGATTTTCCTTCTAAACTACAACCTTCTAGGGGATCTCTTGACCATAGAATAGACAGTTCCTGGTAGTTATCCTCCCCATAAAGCACCTTATAGGCATGGACCTTTACATAAAAAAGAAATAGCTAATCAAGTTAAGGATCTACTCCACAAAGGACTTATTAGGCCTAGTTGTTCTCCTTTTGGAGCACCTATGCTTTTAGTAGAGAAGAAGAATAAGACTTATGGGATGTGCATTGACTATAAAGAACTCAATAAGATCAGAATTAAAAATAGATATCCTATTCCTAGGATAGATGATTTGCTAGATAAACTTCATGGAGCATGTGTCTTTAGCAAAATCGATCTCAAAATTGGGAATCATCAAATACGAATGACACAAAATGATATTTATAAGACTGACTTTTGAACTCAAACTGGTCACTTTGAATTCATGGTAATGCCATTTGGACTCACCAATGCACTTGATACATTTTCACGTATGATGAATAACATTTTTCTTGATTACCAAGATTTTGTTCTTGTTTTCTTTGATGATATACTTTTATAGTTTACCAAATGTCTTTAATTTGTTATGCAAAAATGAACTTTATGCCAATCCTCAAAAGAGTTATTTCTTTCAAAAAAAATTAGAGTATTTAAGCCATATTATTTATAGTGAAGGCGTTCATGTAGATTCAATGAAAATTAAAGTCATTGAAGAATGGCTTGTACCTCAATCTATGAATGACGTATGCTCTTTTCTAGGGTTAGCTAGTTTTTATAAAAAGTTTGTAAAATGTTTTTCTTATTTAGCATCTCCACTCATATTATTATTGAATAAAAAGTTAAAATTTGCATTGGGATTAGCACAAAAAGAAACTTTTGAAAAACTTAAACATGCACTTTCTCATGCACCTGTTTTGCAATTATCAAATTTTGCACAACCTTTTTATGTAGTTACAAATGCTAGTGGTTTAGGTATAGCTGTTGTATTAATCCAAAATGATAATCCAGTTGCATTTCAAAGTAGGAACCTTAGACATTTTGAAAAGAATTATAGTACATATGATGAGGAACTCTAACCTATTGTGCAAGCTTTAAAAATTTAGAAACATTACTTTATGGGTTCTGAAGTGTTAATCAAAACAGACGAAGGGGCTATTAAGCATTTATTAAATCAACCATTGATTTTCGAAAGACACATTTAATGGGCCTCATTCATACAAAACGTTCAGCCTTTAATTCAATATCAACTTGCAAAAGCTAATGTCATAGCTGATGCCCTTAGTTGCTTTCCATTTGCACAAACAAATATTGTTTCAATCAATAATATTTTTGCTATTCATATTCATTCATTTCATGACATGATTCCTACTTATGCATCTGATTTGTATTTTTTACAAACATGGAATGATTTCAATAATTTTACAACATTCAGTGAGTATTTCAAACACAAGTTATGCATCACACAAGCTTTCAAAGAATTTGTTATGAAAGAGATGAATTAACCACTGTATATGGATCATAGGGGCATACGAAGTACTATTTCTACCTGTAAAGGATTCTTGTTTTGGCCAAAGATGGAAAAGGATATTGCACAAGATGTTTCCCATTGTATTGTGTGTCAATGTGTGAAACGACGTCATGGTAAAGCATTTGGATTAATAATGCCTTTTCCTACACCTAATGGACCATGGGAACAAATTTCTATGGATTTTATTACTGGTCTCCCTACAACTTCATCTCATAATGATATGATTTGGATAATTTTTTATAGGTTTAGTAAACACGCGTATTTCATTCCTTAAAAAAAAACTCTTTTTGCACCTCAACAGCTAAGTTATTGATTAAATGTATTTTTCCGGATCATGGTTTTCCAAAAGTTATTTTATGAGATTGAAGATGTTTGTTTTTATAATCACTTTTGGGTTGCATTCTTTCAAAAATTAGGTTCCAAAATAGACTTTAGCTCTACATTTCATCCTGAAAGTAATTGGCAAAGTGGTGAAGCTACGAATAGTAATATTTTAGATTTATTACATTGTTATTCTCTAGATAATCCAAGTAATTGGGATGCGAAAATTCCATTGCTATAGTTTGCATATAATGACACAACACATACCACTACTAGACGTTCATCGTATGGAATTGTGTATGTTAAAAAGGTTCCATTCCCATGTATATCACTCAAATTGATATCCTTATGGCCAATTCTTTTGCACAAGAGCATATTTCTACACTTCATGAGGTTCATGAGCACATTAAAAAGAGTCAAGAATGTTACATGATTAATGTTAATAAGAAACAGGTAGCTAAAAAATTTAATGAAGATAACTTTGTATGGTTACAAATAATTAAAATATTTTTGAAAAATATTTCACAACATTCTAAGGTTAAACTTGCACCACATTATTATGGACCTTTTCATATTATTCAAAAAATTAACAAGAATACTTTTAAACTAGACATACCTTCTCATTGGAATATACATAATTCTTGTCATATTAGTTTCTTTAACTTGAAGAGGATGCTCAAATTTTAGTTCCAGAGAAAATAATTAATTATGATGTTACTACTACATGCACTGGTAAGCAATATCATAGAACTTTAATTAAATGTAAAAATCACTCACTTGAAGAATCTCAATGGATTCATAAAACATCACTAACTCCACATTATGATCATTTGATTTCTGCATACAATTGATAGTCACATTAAATTCCAATTTTTCATTTCCATACATGTGTTTTTACATGGAACATGCTTATGATTGTTAATGATGGGACATGTGACTGGCCATCCATGTCCATATTATTCTTATCAACTGAGGTCAGTTGCTTGTCAACTGGGAGGCATGTTATAATTTATGGAACAATGGAATGTTATATGGATTTTCATGTCTTGAGGTTTTTAATGTGATTGTGTTTTGATTTAGCATGTGAAGACTCATGAGCATGTGAATGCATGTGGACTTATTCAAATATTTTTGAAGATAGTTAAAAGATAGTATCTTAGATAGTTTTTGTAAAAATAATAGATCACTTTAGAAAGTGAAGTTTTTGTAAAAATAGTAGATCACTTAGAAAGCGATGATTTTGTAAATAAAGCAAATTTTCATAAATGCATGCTTTTCAAAGTGCCACCCTCATGTATCTTCTATTCAACACATAATGAAAAATACCTATAAATACACATGCTCTGATAGACTCGTCCATCAAAGTATGTGGGGGGAGATTGTACCCAATCTTTTGTTCAGTATCTTGTCTCTTTCTATTCTGTTTATATTTTTGTGAGATTTCGTTTCTGTACTATCTCTGTGTACATGTGTGTCTAAGATCCAATCAACAACAAGCCATGGGAAAAGAACCTCCTAAAGAGGTAAAAAAGTGCCCCGACAGTCCTAAGTTGTTCACACACATCACTATTGAAATATATCAACAAATCCCCCTTGGGAGTGATGTGATGAACAAGGAGCTAGAACTCATATATAAGGAAATGCTAAGCTATATGGAAAGAGATCAATCCACAAAAGGAAGTAAGCCTAAAGCTTTGCAGCAAGCTTCAAACTTCTCCCGAGGTAGAGCCTTTGTGAAAAGACCTGCAATGTTATCACGTGTGAGCACATATAAAAAATTGATCTCCCAAACAAAGAACCTCTCCTTGACATAATTATAATGCACAAGTTTCTTTATGCGAGCATGGAACACAAGGTTCCTCTCAACTCCCAATGCGCTCTGACTACTAGTGAAGATGGTGGTGGCAGAAGACTAACCAACACCCAAATAAACCAACACACATACTCAACAGTCACTATGAAAGCTTCCTTATACTCAAACTCACAATTAGAAGTGGCCATTATAGGATGCTTCTTGCTCAACCAAGATATGCATGAGCTACCAAGCATGAAGCAAATGCCTGTAGTGGACACACGAGTGTCAATACAACTAGCCGAGTCAGAGTCAGAAAATGCATGTAAATCCAATGGTAATGATCCCCCCTTGGGATAAAAACTTCCAAATAGCCGGGTACCACTCTAGTAGCAAAAGATGCACTTAATCGCCTGCCAATGCTTGACACCTGGGCAATGCATAAACCTGCCCATCTAAGAGATAGCAAAATGAATATCAGGTCAGGTTATGCGTAAGTAAATCAAGCATCCAAAAAGCTCCTAATAAAGAACAACATCAAACGCATCTCCAACATCATGAAGAATCAACCATAAATATGTTTCCATATGAGTGGCAATATGTTTGCAATCTTCAAGGCCAAAATGCTTCAATAATGTATTAATATATTCTGTTTTACACATAACTATTCCACCACCAACTTGTATAAACTAAGTTCCCAAATAATGATGCAAATTCCCCAAATCTAACATCTCAAAAGAGGCATGCATATCAGCCTTAAAATGAGCAATATGCTTCTCATTAGGATCAGTGAGAAACATGACATCAACATAGACAACAATGATCAGAAGCACATCATTTGGATGATTAACATATAAGGTGCTCCTAGTTGGATTGGTCTCAAAACCATGTGCAATCAAGTAGGCATGTATCTTTTCATACCAAGCATGTGGTGCTTGCTTCAAACCATATACTGTTTTTTTTTCAACTTGCAGACTTTTTTTTCATGCCCCTTTTGCCCAAAACCATAGGGCTAAAATACATACACTTCTTCATGTAAGTCCCTATTCAAAAATGTAGTTTTAATGTCCAACCGATGTACACTCCAACTATGATGATTTCCAAGTGCATAGATGCTATGAAGAATGGTCATTGGGCATGTGGGTGCAAAGGTCTCATCAAAATCAATGCCTCTCTCTCTTGAGCATAACCTTTTGCAATAAGCCTAGCCTTATACATGTAAATTGTTCCATCAGGTTTACATTTTAGCTTGTATATACATTTAGTACCAATGGGCTTTTTGAAGGGAGGGGAATCACATAAAGACCAACTACCATTCTTCATAATAACATCATATTCGGATTGCATAACAACCATCATATTTTCGAATTTTGTGCTTCATCAAAAGAAATAGGCTGATTCTCATCACAAAGACTAGAGGCAACCATAGCATAGCAATTTGATAAAAAAATGACACTACGAGAGCTTGAATGAGTATGATATGACAAAGTGCATCTAATTTGCTATCTCGAAAAGTTTGCATGAGCCATTTGGGCATATCAGCCCTCTCATCAACAAATGCATCATATAAATCTGCATCAGAAATGGAATGATCTGCATAATCATGTGAAACCTATAAAGGCTAAGAAATTGCCTCATTTGGACTAGCACTTTACTATCCACCTATAAAAAGTAGTACATGAAAGTAATGGATTACTTGAATCTTCCATGAAAACAACATCATGGCTAACCAAAATACATTTAGTTTGTGGATGATATAGCCTTTGCTTTCACAATTGTACACAACATAATACATTTTATTGCTTTATCATCCAAATTTTTACATTGTCGTTCAAGCACTAATGCATATTCTAGACAACAAAAAACAGACAGATGAGCAACAGATGACTTGCGATCATGGCAAGCCTCATATGGAGTGATGGATTGCAGTGCTTTCGTGGGATACCTATTAAGTACGTATGCTACACACATAACAACCTAAAGCCAACAACCATGTGGTAAAGCCAGACCTTTGACCATACACCTCATCATCTCCATGAGAGGCATGTTCTTTCTTTCAGCAACTCCATTTTGTTGAGGTGTATATGACATTGTATGCTAATGTTTTATCCCATGTTCAGCTTAAAATGCATTAATATCAGAAGACATGTATCCCCCCCTTGATTAGAATGAGGGTGCCCTTTTTACATGCTAACATATTTTCAACCAAAACCAAAATCTTTTTGAAGCACATTAACACTTTGGACTTTTCTTTGAATGGACGTGCCCATGCATGCGTAGAAAATCATCCATAAAAGTCACAAAGTAAAGGTAGTTCCCAAAAGAAGGTGTCTACATCGGACCACAGACATCATATTAAGCCATGTTTTGGGAAGGAGGAATGTTGCATTTTGCCCAAATATAGCCTTCATAGACATTTTTACCAGGTGTCTCAAGTTTGGGCAGAGAGGACACCCTTTCATAATTTTGCAAGTGTAGCAAAGTAGCAAAATTTAGATGAACAAAGCTTTGCATATGAGATAGGTTGAGAATCTTGAATTACACATGCTAAATCATTCACAGATTTTGTGTAGTCTATGAAATTATACAACCCATGACACAATATGCCAAAAGCAATAACAACATCGCCGTTTGATGGATTATGAAATATAAATTTATCATCAACAGATTTTACAACCAAGCCATCTTGGCTAATGTTGAAGCTGACAACAAGTTTTTTCTTGATCCTTGGCACAAACAAAGCATCCAACAATGTAAAAGAACTACCATCGGTAGTAGTTAGAATGATCTTACCAACTCCCATTACAAGATAAGAGGAGTTGCTAGCGCATGTAGATAGTAATACCTATAGGGATAAGCTCAAGTGAACTAAAGAAAGTTTGCTATGAGATAATATGTTTGGTTGCCCCATTGTCAAAGTACCAAACATCTAAGTC